>VZRS01005195.1:171847-200131 GCA_013398055.1 Ifrita kowaldi | reverse complement strand
TCCCTGGGCACCGTGCCCCGCTGATGCCCCGCTGATGCCCCGCTGATGCCCCGCTGATGCCCCGCTGCCCTCCCGCAGGATGCCCGGGATCCAGGAGTACCTGCAGCAGCCCATCGTGAGCGGGCTGCGGGACAAGGCGTCCTACGTGCGCAGGGCGGCCGTGCTGGGCTGCGCCAAGATGGTGAAGCTGCAGGGGGACTGCGAAGTGGGTGAGTGGGGCTGGTGGCCACTTGGGGCTGGGGACACGCGGGTGCTGTGTTGGTGATGCGCGTTCAGGCTTTAGGGCCGGCCTGGGTTCGCTGTGCTGCGCCTGTGTTGTCGTGGCTGCAGGGCAGAGAGAGAGAGAGAAGGTGGAGGGTAATTAATGAAAGACTGAGAGGACTGGGATTGTTCGGCCTGGAGAAGAGAAAGCTCCGGGGAGACCGTATTGTGGCCTTCCAGTACCTGAAGGGAGCCCGCAGGAGAGCTGGAGAGGGATTTTGGAGAAGGGTGTGGAGTGACAGGACAAGGGGGAATGGATTCAAACTGAAAGAGAGCAGGTTTAGGATATTAGGAAGAAACTGTTTCCTCTGAGGGTGGGGAGGCCCTGGCACAGAGTGCTCAGAGAAGCTGTGGCTGCCCCTGGATCCCTGGAAGTGTCCAAGGCCAGGGTGGACGGGGTTTGGAGCAACCTGGGGTAGTGGAAGGTGTCCCTGCCCATGGCAGGGGTGGCACTGGATGAGCTTTAAGGTCCTTTCCAACCCTTAACATTCTATGATTCAGTGGTTTTGTTCCATCCTCAGTGATCAGCCAGGGGCCACTCTGACCCACATAGACCCTCAGGGAAAAGCTGTGCCAAGGGCAGGTGTTCCTGTAGAGTCGAAGTTTTGTTGATGCTTTGTCCCAGTTCAAAACACATCTTTTTTTTTGTGATAAATACTCACATACAGTGATTAAACTGCAGTGTGCTGACAGAACTTGATGGCAGGACCTCTGTGCTTTGCAGATGGTGCTCTGGTGAATGAGCTCTACAGTTTGCTTCGTGACCAGGACCCCATCGTGGTCGTGAACTGTCTGAGGGCCTTGGAAGAGATCTTGAAGAAGGAGGGAGGAGTTGTCATCAACAAACCCATTGCCCATCATCTCCTCAACAGGTTTGTTTTCTTTAGTATCAAAATGGTGCTGGAAGCTTCTCTTGTTCTTGTGTTTTCTATGCAGAGTTTCTAGGAGGACCTAAGGAACTCTTGTCAGGTACTCAAAGATGGAGGTGGCCATCCTAAGTTAACTAAACCACTTTAGGCTAAGGTCTTCAGAGAAATCTGGGATGCCCTGCTCTTCCAGGGAGTCTTTGCCTCCGCTGGTGGTTTGGTTTGTAATTGTAGGTTAATGTGATTAGACTTTTGGGATTTTTTAAGTGATAATACACGTGATATGTCTGTGGGGCAGGTATGTTCTAGTATGTCTCTCCAGACCCATTGAAAGATATATTATTTAACCACTGCTTGAGGAAATCAGTTTTTCTGCAGGTAGCTCTACGTGCTCTGGGATCAAAGGGGTATTGCTCTGCCCAGGGTTCTTGTCAGTGTTGCTCCCTGGTGTAAACACCAGCAAAAGTGCACATGGCTGATACTGAGTTAATAACTGGGGAGGTCTCTTGAGATAAAACCGTGGCATCCACTTGGTTTGGAACAGAGGCCGTAAGGAGGTCGGAGGCTGAGGCCTCTGCTCTGCACGGCACAGATGTTGCTGCACTCCCTGACTCGTGCCTGCCGTGCCTGTGCTCCTGGCAGGATGCCTGACCTGGATCAGTGGGGGCAGAGCGAGGTGCTCACCTTCCTGCTGCGCTACAGACCCCGCAGCGAGGAGGAGCTCTTCGACATCCTC
Source organism: Ifrita kowaldi (assembly GCA_013398055.1). NCBI lineage: Eukaryota > Metazoa > Chordata > Aves > Passeriformes > Cinclosomatidae > Ifrita > Ifrita kowaldi. The sequence continues at coordinate 198,268 of VZRS01005195.1, read as the reverse complement.
AACCTGCTCGACGGGTACCTCAAGAGCAGCAGCCCCAGCGTCGTGATGGCAGCCACCAAGCTGTTCCTGGTGCTGGCCAGGGAGTACCCAGATGTGCAGGCAGATGTGCTGGTGCGGGTGAAGGGCCCGCTGCTGTCTGCCTGCACCTCGGAGAGCAGGGAGCTCTGCTTCACCGCGCTCTGCCACGTCCGCCAGATCCTCAGGAGCCTGCCCGGCCACTTCAGCAGCCACTACAAAAAGTTCTTCTGCTCCTATTCGGAGCCCCACTACATCAAATGCCAGAAGATGGAGGTGCTGTGTGAGCTGGTGAACGATGAAAACGTGCAGCAGGTGCTGGAGGAGCTGAAGGGTTACTGCACAGATGTGTCGGTGGAGCTGGCGCAGGGAGCGATCTTTGCCATAGGTGAGAGCTGTGCCTTGGCTCTGCTGCAGCCCTGCACCTCTCAGGGGAGCTGTTCTCTGCTGAAGGGTGTCTGGGCAAGCACCAAATCGCTGCTCTGGGCTGCAGCAGCACAGAGACCAAGCTCCCCAGGAGTGTTTTGTGTCAGAGTGTTTCTGAACCACTGATTATTTCAGAAGTCTTGGCGTTGAGCTGCTTCAGGTTGGGCAGAAAATCCTTGCATCCTTGCTGTGAGGAGATGCTCTAAAGAAAATGTGTCATTTCATCTTGTTAATGAGCTTTGCAGTGTTCAGTGAAGCTGTGCAGGGGGTGGAGGAGCTCTAATACCGACTTGTTCTTTGAGCTGTGATAGGGGCAGAGTTAAGGTGATGGCTTTGTTTCTGTGAGTTTTAAAAGTAGGTGAGTTATTACAGTATTCATAAGGAGAAAGCTGGGGATGACAAAATGCCTTTTTAATGTATTACATTTAAGGAAAGTTCAGAAATCTTCTGAGGCATGGCCTCAAAAAAAGGAACATGTCCCTGGTGTGGAGAACAAGCTCTTTTGGCCACACTTTCAGAAACGGTAATCAGAAAGGAAAGGAGAGAGACTGTTCCTTTAAAGTGAGTTTGTGATGAGTAGTTGGGCTCATGAATCCTGTTTCATTCTGATAAAAGGTTGACTTTTATGTCTTTTTGGCTTCCTTGCAGCCAATATTGCCAGGACATACACAGAGCAGTGTGTGGGAATTCTGACAGAGCTGCTGGGGCTTCAGCAGGAACACATCACCTCAGGTAACCATTGCAGGCTGCTGCCTGGTTTATGCTCTCAGGAGGTGCCCTTGCTGGGGCTTGTGATCCCAAACTCAAGGCCCTCAAAGGCACTTGGCTTTCAGTTTAATTGGCACCTTGAGGTGGAAGTTTTCCAGGTGGGTTGAGGGGTATAAAGTGTGTTCCTTGTATAGGATCTGCTCTCTGTGGGAAAGGGGAAGATGGTTGTTGCTGTGTTCATGGTTCTTTCTGGCTGCCACCTGCTGACTCAAGGAGTGAGGGGCTCAGCAGAGACATTTTACTGTCTGTTTGAGGGCCAAGATGATTAATATATCTTTTAAATCTCTGTGATTTCTGTTCCTCATGTAATAGTCTGATTCAGCTGTACCCAAGCTTCCTTTTTTCTCTTCTGCCCTCAGATCCACCTTCACATCCCTGCTGTTCCTGCTGTTCTCTTTTAACTGGTCTTGCTCTCAGAGTTGAAACCACACTCTTGCACTCAGCTGTTGAATTCAATCTCAGGAGCTGTTGGTGTTTCTGAGTGGGCAGCAAAACCTTTAAAGTTTTGACCTAAAGTTCAGGAGCCTCATTTTGAATCGGGGTCAGTTTTAATTTGTCACTGTAACCTCGTGCGTCTGAAGCATCATGAGTCAGAGGCTTTTTAAAGGCTGGCAGTGGCCAGAGGAGAGGTTGCTTTCCAGCAGCCAGAGGAACAATCTGATGTCTCAGTGCTTTATTTTAGACCTGGTGCAGCTTTGCTCTGACAAATGCAGTGTCATGGGATTGGGAAGGAGGGTGCCTCAAATCACAGTCACAGGCAGAGCACTGACCTTCCTGGCTGAGATTTGCAAAGCCCCTTGAGTGGGGGGGTTTGAAATGTTTTTTTTTTCCTGCTGAGTGTTTTTTCTAACTCTTGGGGGATGCTGATAACTTGCTTTCCTTGCAGCTGTGGTCCGTGCTTTCCGAGACCTGGCCTGGCTGTGTCCCCAGTGCACAGACGCCGTGTGCCAGGCACTGCCTGGCTGTGAGGACACCATCCAGGACAGCGAGGTGAGGGGGCAGTGCTTGGGGGCAGGTGGACAAGGACTGTTCAGCTTTCCTTTGCCTCGAGATTGGGGGCAAAAACCAGAAATCTTCAGATTTGTTCTCTCAGCGTGCTTGTTTCATGCCAACACGTGGCACACAGCAGCTGTTTGCTGGTGTTTCTGTGGTTCCTTCAGGGCAAACAAGCGCTGATCTGGCTCCTGGGCACGCATGGGGAGAAGATTCCCAACGCTCCCTATGTCTTGGAGGACTTTGTGGAGAATGTGAAGTCCGAGACGTTCCCAGCAGTGAAGATGGAGCTGCTGACGGCGCTGGTGCGGCTGTTCCTGGCCCGTCCCGCCGAGTGCCAGGACATGCTGGGCAGGCTGCTCTACTACTGCATAGGTGGGTTCCCCCTGTCCTCACAGGCTCTTAGGGACCTGCTCTGGCTGTGTTCTCAGGGCATGGAGGCTGTGTCAGCATCCTGGCTCTGAGGAGGCCGTCCAGGCTGGCAGGGTAAGGTGGTTTCATGCCTTGGGCTGCTTACTGGCCCCTGGCTGGCTGGTGGTTGTGGAGTTACAGAGTCATGGAATCACAGAATGGTTTGGGTGGGAAGGGGCCTTAAAGCTCATCCAGTTCCACCCTTGCCATGGCAGGGACACCTTCCACTGTCCCAGGTTGCTCCAAGCCCCGTGCAGCGTGGCCTTGGACACTTCCAGGGGCAGCCACAGCTTCTCTGGGCACCCTGTGCCAGGGCCTCCCCACCCTCACAGGGAAGGATTCCTTCCCAGTATCCCATCTAACCCTGCCCTCTGTTAGTTTGCAACCATTCCCCCTTGTTCTTTCACTGTCTGCCTGTAAGCAGGCTTGCATTGTATCTCTGAAAGTCTGTTTTTGATAATTAAGTGTTAGTACCCTGGGAAATGTGGCTGATAGAATTGTCCATAAATTGCACCTCTGTGTTCCCAGAGGAGGAGCTGGATATGGCTGTACGAGACCGTGGGTTGTTCTACTATCGCCTTCTGCAGTCTGGGGTGGAGGAGGTGAAGCGGGTCCTGTGTAGCCCCAAGTCTGACCCCTCCCTGGGACTCCTGGGAGACCAGACCAAGCAGCCTGTCAATGCCTGGGCTTTGGAATTCAACACTCTGGCCACAGTTTATGGCAGAGAACGCTGGGCACTCGCCACTGCTCACCAGCCTGTGGAGCCCTCTTACTCCTGCTCTCCTCGTGCTGACTCCAGGAACAGAGACACAGGTAACCTGCCTCACCTTCCTCTGGGATCCGTTCTCCCCTTGCCAGTAGATCACAGAATCCCAGAATGGTTTGTGTTGGAAGGGCATAGAAATTCCTCTTGTCCCACCCCTGTCATGGGCAGGGACACTTTCCGCTACCTCAGGTTGCTCCAAACTCCTTCCAGCCTGGCCTTGGACACTTCCAGGGATGGGGCAGCCAAGATGTTCTCCCATGGGTTTGTGTGGAAGGTCAGAGTGCTTTGGGAATGCTGACTTGGTGTTCTGATCACCTTGTGCAGTGTGTGGCTGGTCACTCACGAGCCCAGGGGATGCTGCTGACGGCACCCTTGGACACGCCTTCCTCTGCTCCTTCAAATGGGCTTTGTGGCACTGGGAGCTGCATCTCCCATGTGTTTGTGCTTTCCTTTCAGAGTCGCTGGTTTCTGAAGGGAATAAGGAAGTCCTCGAGGTTCATCCTGATCCCCTGATGTCTGAAGGGAATAAAGAAGTCCTCAAGGCTCATCCTGATACAGGCAGCCTGAACTTGATCCCTGATGTTTCCCTGACTGCAGAACAGTTTGAGAAGACCTGGCTGAGCCTGGACACAAGCTGCCAGCTCTCTCTGCCCTGGTGTGGGCCTGTCCACCCAGACACCATCCAGACAGCCCTTCGTGTGGTCCACATCCAGACCATTGCCATGAGCAAAGCTGGAGCCCAGCCCTGGAAAGCTTATCTGAGTGCCCAGGATGACTCAGGCTGCCTCTTCCTCACAGAGCTCCTGCTTGAGGCCGCAGATTCAGAGCTGCAGGTTTCGGTGAAGCAAAACGAAGCAAAGCCAGAGGCGCTGCAAGCCTTCATCTCAGCCTTGAGGACAGTCCTGGAGGCAGTGGCTGGACTGGAGTCTTGACTGGTCCCTGCTCCCAGCAGGATGCATGCTCGGGACGCAGGAAAAGTGGATTTCTCTGGCTTCTTTTGCTGTGCCCAGTGCTGGTTTGGCACTTTTAAACTGCAGAGTGTTGGCAGCCCCGCCCTGGGCCTGGAAAGCCCGGGTGGTGTGGGGGAAGCTGCAGCTGGGGCTGGGGAACGGGGCAGGGTGAAGGGTCTCTGCCCTCCCTCTGGGCTGGGGAAAGGACAGGGTCACTGTGGTGTGAGTCACAGGACTGGTGGCGGCCGTGGTGGTTGTCACGGGGCACGAACATCACCGATGGAACTAGAACTGAGCAGAATTCAGGGGGGTGTTTGGAGAGGTTTTTTCCTGAGAATTATAAATAATTTTAAAAACTCCAAAACATCAGAGGCACCAGGACTCTGCCACTTATCTTATATTAAGAGGAACAGTGCAGTGAAGAGAGAATATTTCATTCTTGGCTCCCTTTACATTTGTTTTAATTTGCTGTCTGATTTCAGCAGTAGCTTCACTTAGGAGTGAGCAGAGCTCTGCTGTGCCAGAGGAGGGTGGGCAGGGTACATCCTGCCCACTGGAACCAGCAGGCCCCACTTCCAAGAGACCAGCATGGGTTTTGTAGTGGAAATGTGTTACCGAGGTGGAGAATTGCCCTCTCTGAAGCTCCCCCCAGCTCCCTGTGCTGTTGCCAAGCTCCCTGATTGAGGGCGAGTGTCATGGTTTAGCATAGTTTGGGTTTTTAGTTAAGGAGGGCTCCATCAATCTCACACAGTGAGATTGACCTCACAGGGCTTTAGGGTACTCTGTGAGGAGCACAAGCATCTTTTAACCCTATTCTGTCAGATTTCTTGTAATTTTTGATTTCTTTGAATGTCTTGATCGTACCTTCAAATGGCAGTGTGCCTTCCATGCACTTCACTGAAACCCTGTCACTGTTAAACAGACTTCTGATTTTCTGAATAAAGATGTGAATCATTCTTGGCTGATTTCTGGAGTTTCTTGTTCCTTCAACCCTCAGGACTGTGGATGGAGTGATCTGATCACTGCTGTGAATCAGGGCAGATCTGCAGCCCAGCTCTTGCCTCTGTGTCCAGCAGGGCTTTTCTCTCTGACCTTCCTTGAGGCAAAGCTTTAAGGAGCAATTGGGCAATAATTAATCTCAGTCTCATATGCCAAATTACTGTGAGGGGTGAACCTGCAGGTGAACTCAAAGGCAGATCATCAGTCAGCTGCAGCAGGGCTCCTGTTAAGTTTCCACAGCTGTGTTGTGTCCCTGTCCTTGGGGAGCACTGGAGCATTGGCATTATGCAGTTTTCAGGATAAAATAGCTGATAATTTGGTGGCAATCCATGGTTTACTCTGCTGTGGCTATACCAAGTCTGGGCCCTGTCTGGGAAGGGACTTGCAGCTTCTTTTATCCAGACCCCTTTCTTGATGAATGAACAGGTCAGCAGACTCCAATAAGTTCTAAATATTTATTTCAGCTGATCTGAACAGAAATGACTTCATTTGGAACTAAACCATGCCCATGGCTGTGTGTAGCTCCAGGAGCATGGCTTTGCTAAACAAAGTCCTGCTGGAGTCGGCACCAAACTTCCCTTCTGCTTCTCTGTCTCAGGGTTTAATTCCTTACCTCGGGATCTTGGAAGCTCAGTTTGCTCCCCTAGTGGGAATCAAAATAATGACTCATGGGCTGTAGAAAAGCAGTTTTACAGCCCCCACTTGGTGTTCTCCCAGGGGAAGGGATGAAATCGGCCTGGGAGAGGGTTGTAGGGGGTGGTGGGTCACTCATCCTGCCCTCTGCATCCTCTTCCTGCCAGTCCCTTTAAACCTGCCTCGGATTCTTTCTCTAAAACACATGCACAGGAGGGTTTGGTTTGTTTTCAGGAGAACTTGGACAGTTGACAGAAAGGGCTGTGCTACTTTCCAGAGGAGAACTTTCATTGATGTGACTGGAGCAAACCTGTTGTTCTTCCAGACACTGCAAGCAGAACCCGACACTAGGCAATGTGTAAAAGAGATTCTCTATCACTACAAACAAAAATAGCAAAGTTTGTTGTTATCAATTGGTTTTTCTTGTGTTTCTCTTAAATTTAGCAGTTAAAGTGGGCTTCACTCCTACTCAAGCCTCCAGGTTAGTGCTTAGTGCTGCAGACTCAGCAGGTGAGTATTTGTTTTGAAATGTTTCCATTAGTTATTCTAAAGGTCACGCCTCCTCTCAGGTGACTCCAAGGCTTATTTCTGCAAAATTAGCATTTGATATTTTAAACTAAGAGTGATTAGCAGCCCTTTGCCTTTTAGCTACTGAATACAGAAATCCTGGAGCTGCTCTGTACCCCGTCTGCAAGAAAACACAGAAGGGGACACATTGAATGGCCCTAGTTACAGTCAGGGAGGGAATCAGACTTGGTAAAATGAGTCTGAAGCCTTTGTGCAGCACATGAGGTGTTGGAAATACAGAAGATGTGATTCTCATATATTTTGGGGGGGTTTTTTTGGTTGAGAATTGTTGGTTTTGGCTTAGTTTTGTTTAGCTTTCCCCACTTCTGCAGGTGGAGAAGATGGATGGCCTTCCAGGACTGCGCTCTCTGCCTCATCTTCCCACCTGGGAATGGCCTCCCCTTTGCCTGTGGGGTTTTTCAAGTGTTACAGGGTGAGAGAGGTTAATCAGGCTGGCATCATTAATTTGACCTCTATAGTCTGCTGGAGTTGAATTTGATCCTCTCTTTTAGCAAAAGCCATGAGATGTGGGGAATTGTGGCTGGAAGAGCTGACCTGAAGCACAAGGATGGTTTTTCTCTGTTCAGAGGTCATGCAGTCCAGGGCAATAACACCTGTTTGGGTGTCAGCATCTGCCTGAAGGATTCCTTCAAAGTATTTTACAGCTGATGTGGAAAACAGACTAAAACTTCCATCCCTGGAAGTGTCCAAGGCCAGCTTGGACAGGGCTTGGAGTGACCTGGGGTACTGGGAGGTGTCCCTGCCCATTGAGATGAGCTTTAAGGTCCCTTCCAACCCAAACCATTCTGGATTCTACGTTAGAAGTGTGAAGGGGAACTGTGGATTTTCCATGCTGTTTCATGGACTCTTCCAGTCACATTCCAGGTTTGAAGCCCTCCTGGTGGATCGCAGCCCCTCGGGACATGAGTGCTCCACAGCTGCCCCCTGTGCTCACCGCTGGGTACCCCTGGCAGCGATGGCTGGGCATGGTGCTGGAGGAATTGGGGTGGTGGGGGGCTCGGACTGGTGTCCAACACGTCCCCACCCCCGTCCTCGGTGCTGCCCACCCCGTGCCAAGCAGGGGTGGTTTGAAAAGAGGGCGCGAGGGCCCCGTGCTGAGTGTTCTGTTGTGTTGTCTGACCAGGATTATCTGCTACGCACTAATTTCCTTTAGGGCTGTGATGAAGTCAGAAAACCACAGCCAGCGCTCCCCGCGGTGCCTTCCGCTGCGGATCACTTGACATGTCCCTTCCCAGGAGGGCCAGGCCAGGCACGCTCCGGCACCATGGACCAAAGGGGGATCCTGCTACAGAACCTGGAAAGGGCCCAAGGCAAGAAGCTCAGCCGAGGAGAGTTCACAGAGGAGTTTTTGGTGAGTTCACTCAAGGCTCGGCTCAGTGTTTCAGCTCATTTCGGAGGGGATCACTCAGTCACTTCTCAAACACGTGACAGTGAGATTTTCTAGGAGTTTTATAGCAGACACCCAGGAGTTAACTGGGCTCAGAGGAACGTAAAGACATGAGAGGAATGTAATGGTTTGTATTTGAACTGTTTGCTTTTTAACTAATTACCCGAGTGCTTCCTGTTTTCTGCTTGGTGAATGCACTTGTCGGGACAGGGTTTCACTTTGCCTGGTAACAGAACTGGGGGGACAGGCAGGAATAAGGAGCCTCTGGCCCTGGTGACACAACTGAGGATGCAGGGAGGAATATGGAGCCTCAGCCCCTTCTCCCCATTGCAATCTGTTAGACCTGTGGCACACGAGTTCCTGCCAGGGATCTCCGGTTTCTCCTTGACTTAGCTTGTCCTTGTTTCCATAGAGCACAGGGTGCCCAGAGAAGCTGTGGCTGCCCCATGCCTGGAAGTACTCAAGGCCAGGTTGGACAGGGCTTGGAGCAACCTGGGATAGTGGAAAGTGCCCCTGCCCAAACCATTCTGGGATCTGGGATCTGTGTGCTCTACATCCAGCAGTGCTCCTGGCCCCTCCTGGAAACCACTTTCTTGTTCCCTCAAGGCAAAAGCTGAGAAAAATGCTAATGGCTCCCACCACCCCCTGAGTTCTGCATTGCCCTGAATCATTTGCCTCTCTGATACATGTTTTGGTTTGGGTGCCAGGGATGAGGCTCAGATGCCAACGCACCATCTCACAGCTAATGCTGGTGGCTGGAGATGGCTCTTGGAGTATCAGCTGGAGGCAGGTGGCTCTGACAGGCTGCCTGGGCTGCTCTGAGAAGCAGTGACATTGCCCAGCTTTAACAGACGAAGGGAAGGGTAAAACTGGTACCTCTGTGAGATCTGAGATGTGCCAAACACTGGACCGATCCCTGGCAGTGGGCTCCGGGTTACTGAGGGGTCCCCACAAGCTCCAGCCCTGCTCTGTCATACCAGCAAAATCTGGCACTTCAAACACTTGGGGAAAGCTGAGTGTTTGGTTTCCAGGTGTCTGGGGTGGAGGGAAGTGATTAATCTGAGCCTGCAGTGACAGTCTGTTGTTCCATGGAACAAAGCACTGTCACAGCCTGCTGAGTTTCCCCTCTCTCTGCCGGGGTGTCTGTGCGTGTGAGGCAGTGGGCTCTGAGCCCTGCTGCTCAGGCTGGCTCCAGCAGCCTTGATTTCTGATCAAAATGGCAGGTGGAAATGGTCAAGGCTGCATTTCCTCTTGTATGGGATAAGATCTTCTCAGAGTGACCTGATTTGCAGCCACTTTGGCAAGGCAGTGGCCTCACCAAGCCATCGTGTTGGCTTGTGTTTCCAAACGTGACAGAAATACTCAGTGCCATTCCTCCCCTAATTCCTGCCCTCTCCTTGTGGGACCGAGCATTTGTACATGCAAATTGTGGTGATGTTACTGTAAATGACAGGGGGTTTGTTGGAGTCCCCTGCCCAGGCTCCCCAGGGAATGGGTACGGCCCCAAGGCTGCCAGAGCTCCAGGAGCATTTGGAAATGCTCTCAGGCACAGGGTGGGATTTTGGGATGTCTGTGCAACGCCAGAAGCTGGACTCAATGATTCTTGTGGGTCCCTGCCAGCCCAGGATATTCCATGATTCTGTGATTCCCGCTTGGTTTTTCATACCCGGGCATTTCCCAAGTGGTTTCATATCAGATTATTCAGGGACAGAAAAGTCAGATGATTCAGGGCCTTGGCTCTGGGGAGACTGGCTTTAGTATGGAGTCATGCCCCTTCCATGGAAGCTTTCCCTGGAAGCTGGGGGTGCACTGGAAGGAGGCAGGGGAAGATGTGACCAACACCAGAATTGCTCAGAAGGTTACAGGGATGTGGAGGCTACAAAACCCATCCTGCTCCCACAATCTCTATCCTACTGTGTCTGCCCCATGTTCTTAGTTAATAGAGGCTGGACACATGGACTGTCCTGAGCCTCCTGTGCCTCCTCCCTGACTCATTCCATCAGATCTCTGAGATTTAACTCCTGGGGTATTGTGGCTGAATTTTGTGGTTTAAAACTGCAGTTTAATATTAAAAACCAACAGCCTGGACACAAGAATATGAAAGAAAAAATGCAGCAAGGATGGTGCTACAGAAGCTGATGGTAACAAATAGTATGTGTTATTTAGAAGCTGGTAGCAGTGAAATAAAATTCTATGCTTTGCCAGGAGAAAGATGCTTTAAAAACTCTCTGTGAGTGCTACAGCTTTATCCTGAAAATGAAAGAGATGAGAGATTTGCAGCCCTAAGGGTCTGTGCCAGAACCCCTTCTCCCTTCTCTTTCATCAGTCCATGGAGCCACTCTGCTCCAGTTGCTTGTGCTCCCTTAGTGGCTTTAGCATCACTGCTTCCAGCTACGGACAGGAGCATCTCTACCAAAGTGAGAAAAATCAATAGATTTACCTGTCCTTTGTGGTATCATTTGTTAAAGGTGCTTTGACATTGTCACTCCTCTGATCTGGGTGCCATTTGTACTGGCAGTAATTCCCCCAGGTCTCACTCACTTGTGAGGGCGATGCTTTGTGTCACTTCACAAGCCGACGTGTGGGCACCGCCTCAGCACACACTTTCCATTCTTCAGAAGCCTGTGCTGGGGCTCTCAGGTGGTTCTGTCTCTATTCTTGCTCTGAGAAAAGCCACTCAGGAAAGAATTAATGGTGCCGACCTTGCTTTGTGGTAGCAAACGCGACCCCTCGAGACCTTCATGTGCTCTCTAGTAGTGCGCTGGCTGTAGCACGTCTGCTGTAATTTGTTCCACTCTTTTATCACAGAAGCTGAAGAGACAGTCAACAAAGTACAGATCGGATAAAATCTACCCTACAGCAGCGTCTGAGCAGCCAGAGAATGTCAAGAAGAACAGATACAAGGACATCTTACCTTGTAGGTTGGAAATGGCACATGTTCCTACTCCAGCCTTTTGTTTTTCTTGCTTTTCTTGTTCTCATCCTGTGGTGCCAGCCTGCACAGTTGTTGTATGTGAGCATCTCACTGCTGTCTGTTGGCTTTGAGTCCTGCTGTTCAGATGCAGGGCTTTGGCTGCTGCAGTGCCTGCTCTGGGGGACTTTGGCACATATCAACACTCTCAGGCACACGGTGGAATTTTGGGGATGTCCTGTGCAGGGACGGGAGTTGGACTCGATGATCCTTGTGAATCCTTTCCAACCCAGGATATTCTGTGATTCTGTGATATTTTCTACAGACAGAAGGACTCCTGTTCACTAGGAAACACATCCTCCAGTGATCATCCTTGCAAGCTTCCTGGGTAGCATTGCAATCAGTTGCATCCAAAGGTCTTTGGACAGCTATGTCTCTGTGATGTACAAAGCAGACAACAGGCAAAAACCTGCTGTGGCTTGTCCTGGCATGGTGCAGTGGTCTCCAAAGGACAGTCTGTCCCAGGATCAGAGCAGACCGTCTCTTTCATCCATTCCAGCTTGGAAAAGAAAGTAAATCACAGAATCATTAAGGTTGGAAAAGATCTCCAAGATCGAGTCCAACTTTCAAACCTTTGTATCTAACCCCACAGACCTGGTTTGAGCCTGGAGTGCCTTCAGGTGGTTTTGGGCTTGGCTTTCTGCATGGTCAGAGGGGATCAGCGTTGCACTGGGGTAGTGGCAGCACCTGCAGCTCTCCCCTAAAGCCTCCCCAACTCTCCAAAAGGATCTCATCCCTCCCCTGTGTGTGTAGGCAGTGGCACTTCTGAGCAGGGCTGTGGGAGGTGTGGGAGGGACATCAGCAGCTTGCACAGCCACCCACCCGCCCTGGGTGAGCTCTCTGATGTGAGTGCTCCCCCAAAGCACCTTGTGCTGCCCTCCAAGGACTCAGTGACCATGAAAGACAGACACTGACTGCTGCTTCTCCTGCTTTTGCAGTTGACCACAGCAGAGTGGAGCTGTCCCTGATTACATCCGACACAGATTCTCATTACATCAATGCCAACTTCATCAAGGTACGGCCTCCTTTGTGGTGTTTTGTCCTGCAAAGGTGTTGGTGCTGCCACCTCGCTGGGCTGTGCCAGGAGGAGCAGGTCGGGGGCTCTGGTGATCCAAAGGGCTCTGCAGTAGTTTCTGGGCTGTGCTCAAGGATAACTGATGTGAGAAGATGTGCACAACCAGTGAGCCCTCCAGAAACCCTCCGTGCAGCACAGAGGCACCGGGCTGCAGGGCAGGGGACACACTCGTGCCGGGGCCGTGGGTGGAACAGTTTGTGGTTCACAGGCCCAACTTCCTCGTCGCCGTTGCTGCCTTTGGTGGGTGACAGTGGTGCAAAATTGCCTGTGGCCAGAGTCACCTGGGCTGAAACCAGTGCAGAGGCAGGAAACCTTGCAGTGCTGCACAGCTGGGACCCGCTGCTGGGGCGAGCAAAGGGGCACATCAGTGTGGGGCAGTGCTCCATCAGCAGTTCCACACGTTTTGGGACTCTCCTGGGCCTACAACCCTTCTCTGACTGACTGACAGATAGACGGATAGACAGATAGACAGATAGATAAATAGATAGATAGATGGAGGGATGGTTCCCTTCATTCTCCATGACAGTGACCCAGGGCTCTTCTGCAGAAGACAAGACCTTCCCAACAGGATCATGGTTCATTCTGTGGCCACATCACCTTCAAGCTCCCAAAGGCACTGTAAGAACTGGTGCTGGTCTCAGCTCAACCCCAGCTCCCCAGCTCAGCCCTGCCTTTGCTTTGCACACCACTGCTTGAGTTAATGTATGCGCCCAAAATTCAACTATACGAAAGTCCTTCTAAATTCTTAATGGTCTTGCTGATAGAAGTAAATTCAGAGAGAGGAACGACTTTATTTCTGCTGGTGAACTATGCACAGATGTGTCCATGTCTGGTTTGAATGTTCCAGGGTGTCTACCGGCCAAGAGCATACATTGCAACCCAGGGTCCTCTCCCCACTACTGTCATTGACTTTTGGAGGATGATTTGGGAGTATGAAGTCCTGGTAAGGTGCAGATTTATATTTAAATATAAAGTTTATATGTCCTTTTTTTAAAAGAAAAGTTGCCCTTACAGCCAGAAGTCCTTTGTGAGTCAGGGTTTCACTCCAGATGTTGTGTGTGTCCCACATCCCTCCCGTCAGCCTCCTCCCACTCGTGCCAAGGCAGGAGTGTGCTGGTGGCTGTCCCTGCCTTTGGGCTGTGGCTGGGGAGATCCTAGTGCCAGGCTGTGGGTGATGCCCCAGTGTGACTTGTCTGGCAGTCGGGGCTCGGGGGAAGGCAGCCCACAGAGTTTCCTTGTCACTGATAAGTACCCGCAAGAGATGAGTTTAATTTTGCTGCCTGGATAAGAAACTTGTGTTCAGACTTTTCTAATGAACCTTCTTCCTGCAGGTCGTGGTCATGGCTTGTATGGAGTTTGAAATGGGGAAGGTGAGTAGCATGTCACAGATGGCCTCTGAGTGCCAGGGCAGGGTGGGAGATGCAGATTTTTATTAAATCCCAATAGTGACAGTGAGTTTCTGTTTGATATGAGCTGTTTTCTGGGTCTCCAACTACAGCTGGTCCCGTGGGAGATGTCCCTGCCCATGGTAGGGAGTGAAATGAGGTGATCTTTAAGGTCCCTTCCAACCAAACCAGTCTGGGATCCCATGAAATTCTTTAGCCATTTCCAGTAGCATAGAGAACCTCTCTGGAAAGGGAAAACCAGCAGTGGCAGCTGCAAGGAAGGGGAGGCTGGAGCTGGACAGCAGCAAGAGCTGAGCCTCTTCCCAGTGTGAATTTTGTCCTGGAAAGTGAAAGAGGAGACAGCACAGCTGGACCAGTGGGGAATAACCAAACACATCGTGCTTGTCCCAACAGAAGAAGTGTGAGCGGTACTGGGCGGAGGTGGACGGCTCCCCCCTGCACTGTGGCCCTTTCGCCATCACCTGTGTGAGTGCAGCCACCTCAGCACCCTGCCCCACCCCGGGGCACCCATGGAAAACGTGACTCTGACTTCTTCTTCTGCAGGAGGCTGAGGAGAAGAGGAATCAGTATGTGATTAGAACTTTAAAGGTGACCCTGAACGAGGTAAGGAGGAAAGGTCAAGGCAGAAAATGCACCTGGGCCGGCGTTGTTATATAAATAATATATTAAAATAGGGTACATTTTGTGCAGAAAATTTTACACTGCTCAGGCTGCTGAATTAGATTTGACAGCAGTTGAGGGAACAAAGAAAGTAAAAAATTTATTAACTCAGACCTCAGTTTCTGAAGCTGTTTGTCAGTCATGGCAAGTCATACTCCGGGTAAATGAGGCCAAGAATGTCACAGAACGGCTCCTGCAGCAAAACCAGCTGCAAACTGCAGCCCTTTGCCTGCTGATGCAGACGGGAGCTGGAGATGGAGCAGAAATGCAGCTTCCCTTGCCATGCCGACATCCCAGACCCTGCCACTGCTCTTCTCCTGCAGGCAACCCGCACCATCTACCACTTCCACTACAAAAACTGGCCGGACCACCACGTCCCCTCATCCATCGAGCCCATCCTGGAGCTCGTCAGGGACATTCGCTGCTACCAGCCCGATGACAGGGTCCCTGTCTGCATCCACTGCAGGTGGGTGACCTGGCTGCCAGCAGGGAAGGGCTGCTGGCCCTCAGACCCCTGTGCTCCCACATCCCGAGGGGTCACAGGGCAGGGAAGATGGCCAAGCCCACAGCCAAGCTCCTCTTCTAGGGAGCCCTAAGGCAAAGGGCTCCTCTGAGGACAGCCAGCATGGCCAGGGGGCAGGGAAGGAGGCAGCAGCAGGCCAGCAACAGAATCACAGAATCATGGAATTGTTTGGGTTGGAAAAGTCCTTTAAGATGGTCGAGTCCAACCATTTGCCCAGCACTGCCAAGGCCACCACTAAACCACATCCTCAAGTGCCACTCTACACATCTTTTCAATGGTGACTTCACCACTGCTCTGCGCAGCCTGTGCCAGTGCTTGACAATGCTTTTGGCGTAGAAATTTTCCCTAATATCCAATCTAAACCTTCCCTGGGGCAACCTGAGGCCACTTCCTCTTGTCCTGTCCCTTGTTAGTTGGGAGAAGAGACCAACACCTGGCTGGCTACCTCCTCCTGCCAGGGAGTTGCAGAGAGTGAGAAGGTCTGGCTCAGACACCACCACCACTGGGCATGTCCGTGTGTGGCTGGTCAGCACAGGAGGACTGAGAGCAGTTCTCAGGGGATGAGCTGGGCCTCCCAACCCTGTGCAGTAGAGCCCTGCGTGGGCTGAAGCTGCAACATCACGCGGGTCTGCACCTTCTGCTGTGTGGGATGGGAGGGTCACAGGTGGCTGTGGGTCTTCTCCAAATATCCTTGTCAGAAAACACAGCGTGCCCACCTTCTGAGCGGTGCTGGCAACCCTGCTGTGGCTGTCATTGCAGTGCTGGCTGCGGCAGAACCGGCGTCATCTGCGCCATCGACTACACCCAGAAGCTGCTGAAGGATGGGGTGAGTGCCAGCCCCTCGCTGCCTTCGATGGCACCTGCACCCCTCTGTCCCTCCCCAACCTTCCCTCTCCCTTTCACCCCCTCTGTCTGCACTCAGGTGGATTTCAGGTGGATGGGAGCTCCCCACAGCCTGACTGGAGAACGCTGGTGGCCAAAGTGCTGATTCCCCATTCCCAGTTTGTGCCACTCCTCTCTCTTCAGACACCAACTGCATCACACCAGTGGGGCAGAATCCCCCCTCCACTGCTCCCTCTGGCCAGGCCTTCAGCTCACAGCACACTGTGCTGACCCTCACTCTTCAATACATCTTTACTGCCTGTATTTGTCTCTCTGCACTTACACATCAGATACTCAGTGTTTCCAAACCACCGCCTTGCTTTACTCTGACTCTCCAATAACGGTGCACAGGCAGTAACCCCTGGCCTCAGGGCAGGTTGCTGGGACTCAGAGGAGAGCCTGCTGTCTTCTGTTCTACAGCTCCCTGAGCCCATCCAACTGGGAAATCAGTGTCATGTCCTTCGTGCTGCCCACAGCTGTTATAAAAAGGGCATTTTCTGAGGAGTGTGAGACAGGAGGGACGAGGGTGGTTTGTAATAAATAAAATAGCACTTGAAGCAGACCCTTTGTTAAAAATTCTTGCAGTAGCAGGCCTGGATTTCAGACAGTGCTCTGAACTGCATCATGACTTGGAAGCTTTGTGGAATTAGACCTGTCTGTAATTTTTATCAGAGAAATCATAGAAATCATGGAAAGACTTGGGTTGGAGGGACCTTAAAGATCCTCTCTTTCCAGCCCCCTGCTATGGGCAGGGACACCTTCCACTATCCCAGGTTGCTCCAAGCCCCATCCAAACTGGCCTTGGATACTCCCAGGGATGGGGCAGCCACAGCTTCTCTGGGCACCCTGTGCCAGGGCCTCCCCACCCTCAGAGGGAACAATTCCTTCCCAATATTTAATCGAAATCTCTCCTCTTTTAGTTTAAAACCATTTTGTCTTTTCTCTTTCTCACCAGATCGTTCCAGTGAACTTCAGTGTGTTCAGTCTGATCCAGGAAATGCGCACACAAAGACCTTGCATCGTGCAGACCAAGGTGTGTTTGGGGAACGTCACCAACTGGTCCATGCTGTGACCTCACTTTTTCCCCAGGAGGGTTCACAGCAGGAAAACCCAGAGCAGCGATGCTGGTGGGAGCTGGGGTGTGGAGATGTTGTGCAAAGTCCCTTTTCTGAACAGAACAATGATTTTGCAGAAATTAATTTGGTAGCTGAGCATTTCCTTGTGGACAGCTGGGACAGCGCTCACAGTGTGATTTATCGAACGCTTACGCTGTGAAACCAGGGACTGCCCAGGCAATAAAGTGGGAACTTTTCTCAGCTGCAACAGGCTGAAGAGGAAGCTGAATGCAGAACAGCCTTGTTTGCGCACCCAGAACCCCCCCAAATGCTTCAGTGTGAACCCTGTGAGAGTTGTGGCTTCTGCCTCTTCTCAGAACTCACGCCCTGCCAATGGACAGGAAAGGCAGCTTCTCTCAGGGGTGATGCTTGATTGGGAAGAGGTGCCACTTACAGGTCCCACCGGTGCTGACTGTCACATTTTTTTCTGTCTGGAATGCAGGAGCAGTATGAGCTGGTTTACGATGCGGTGATTGAGCTCTTCAAAAGGCAGATTCAAGCACTCGATGCCCAGAAAGATTTTGCTGCTTCACAGGTAAAAGTCCCAGGACAAACACCCTGCCTCTTGCAGCCTGGGCACTCCGGCTTTAACCTCAGTTCCTGCTGCAGACCTGGGATGAATTCCCATATTTTCTGCTCCCCTTGATGCCCAAACTGAGTCTCTTTTGAAGTTAACCCATGAGAATCCAGCTCTTCCCCTGAATGTGTAATGCTTATCACAAACAAGACCTAGATTTTCTTCAGCCTCAAAACCATTTTCTATTTTCTATATATTTTTATGATTGCTTAATGTCATGAGTGAATAGAAAAGCATGAACTTTCTACAGGAGTGACTGATTTCCGTGGGGATGTGCCCGTGAAACTTCATGGAGTGCTTGCAAGCAACTGAGGGATTTTCAGATCAGGTTGGGAAGGTCCAGGTTGGGAAGCTTGGGATCACAAGGCAGTGAGGCTGAAAGTGTTACCTCATGTGTGCTAGTGAGGGAATCAGCACTACAGCCTGTCTGTGGGAGGGCATAGGGGGAAATATCTTGTGAAAAAACATGGCACAGTCTCACAAATCTGTTACACCTCTGAGGAAAAATAATGTGATCTTGGCGTGAAGTTGGATATTAACATAAATAGCCAAAACATCTCTGCTTGAGGTTTTCTTTGCTCTTGCTGTTCTGTGACTGCTGACACGAGCCTCACTGGATCAAATCCAGGAAAGCAAATGCATCACAGCAAAGCCTGGAAGGTCACAGTGAGCTCATTTTGTCAGAAACTTTTATCTAAAGAATTGGGAAGAGGATCCTGCAATGGGACTCGTGCCTCAGTTTTGCCATAGAATTTGCAGGACGTTCCAAGCCAGAGCTGAGTGAGAAAAGAACTGGGAAAAGCCTTTTTGGACTGGTTAAGGACAGTTTGTGAGCAAAGGTCACACAGAGCTGGGTTGACACAAAATGCAGAGGACGTTTCAAGTCAGGATGTGGTTTTGTAGCTCTTGCCCAAAACTCTCGCCCCCCTAAACCTCCCTCTCCTCTGAGGACACTGTGCAGAGCACGGGGATGGCCATGAGCTGGTGTCACACACAAAACCAGCACCCAGCTTGCCCAGTGTGGGCTCCTGAAGGCAGAGTGTCTGCACAGGCTGCCTGCCAGCTGTTTGGCACAGCTGGAGGGTTGTAGGGCTCTCTGTGCTCTCATTTCAGAAAGGTGCTGGCAAGGAGTTGCTCTTCAGGAAGTTCTGACTGCAGTTTTCAACTCCACCTTGGTGTTTTCAAATTGGTGCTGGTCATTTCCCAAGTACTTTAATAATTAGAAGTAGTTGGCAAAGATTCCAGCTCCTGAAGCAGCACGTTGGTGCTCTTTGCATTCTGCCTCCTCACTCTTGTTTGCCAACATTTCCTTTCCCCAGGAAGGAGCAGGGCATCCTGTAGCCAAGCCGGTCCTGACTCCAGTGGAAGACATTTATGGCCTGAGTTTACTCACCTGGTAAGTGAGCACAAGTATCCCTGGTTGGTATTTGCAGTCACTCACACAATTTCAGAGAGATGAACTTTTTGATGTGTGCTTTGGAACACTTTAGCTCTCAGGATCTGCTGCCTCCCTTGAGTCCCACTTTGACTCTCATGTTTGTTCCTAACATAATTCATAGAATCGTAAAGGTTTGAAAAGTCTTCTAAGACCACCAAGCACAACCAATAACCCAGCACTGCCAGGTCCAACACTAAGCCATGTCCCCAAGTGCCACATCTACACGTTTTTTGAACACTTCCACGGATGGTGTTTCCACCACTTCCTTAGGCAGCCTGTTCCAATGCCTGATCACCACCTCAGTGATGAAATTTTTCCTAATTTCCTAGTAATTCCTGCTCTTCTCACTGATGTGTCTCAGCCTCTTCCCTGGGTGCCATTATCAGTCCCCCTCTTCTGCCCTGGGCTTTGTTTCACGCAGTGTTTCACATATGAACCGAAAACAGTATAAGACAGTATAAAAAAAGTCTCATGCACATGGAGACACCGAGGGCTGGGTCATCCCAGCCCCCTGCCTGGCATGGAATGCCCCTCCACTGGTCCCATCTTCCATCTGCACATTCCACTCCAGCGGCCCTTGCTGCAGGAATAGCAATCCTGAGGATCCAACTTCCCAATACCAGCAGCTTCCAAGGGTGGTGGGCTCTCTCTGTGGACACATTTGGGATTGCAGTGTCCTCTTTCTGTAAATAATTTTGCTTTTTCGTTCAGTTTGCTGGCATAAAGGGGCCTCATCTGTTCACCATTTAACAATGTTGAAATGGAGCACAGCCCTTCCCTGTGCTCCTCGCTTGAGGCTGAGCCGGGCTCTGCATTCCTGAGGGAATTGCTCCTGAGAGCAGCGCTGTGGGCTCCGTTAGCGGGCTAACATTTTCTGAGCCCTCGATGGCTTTGACTCCACACCACTTTATTGTGCTTTATTGCAGCTCAGAGCGAGAGGAGCAGGTTCCACACCAACACCTCCCTCCGCAGCAGGACGAGCACCAAGGTCTCCCTCCTGTGGCACAGAGCGAAGCGTCCCTGCCCTCGCTGTGTGCCACGGGAGCACAGCACAGCTCTGCCCGGGGAGTGCCCCCCATCAGACAGGCCATCTCCTTCGGTGCTTTGAACTCCATCAGCTGCAGGAAGGCGGCTGCCGGCGAGCCCTGGGGTGCTGGGGATGCCCCTCAGAAACGCCGCAGCTGGGAGCTGGACCTGGAGCCAAAGGGAGCAGACGGGAGGGGGCCTGGTGCCAAAGCACCTCTGGCATGGACTGTATCGACCCCTGTAGTGCTGGGGCAGCAGGGAGAAGACTGGGAATGGGATGCAGGGGATGCCAAGCCTGTTTGGAGTCCACAGTGGCCAAAAGGCAGTCACTCAAGCTTCCAGGATGGATTTTCCCCTGTGGACCCGAACACCTCCAGACGAGCAGCAGACGCCCCACCAGGCCACAGGCACCAGGGGCAATGCCCTCACCCTTACCTGTGCTCAGCAGAAGACCCCTACTTCTCATCACTCTCTCCAGACAACCCCGTGTCCCCTGTGTTTCCCTTTCTGGAGGGGCAGGATGAGCTCCTCCCTTCTTGCTCTGCCAGTGCCCCACTACAGCCCACCACAGCCAGCTCCCCATCGTCCCACCACACTCCCCTGAACGAGGAGAGGATGTTCCCCTTGGGTGAGTGCTACTGGGACAAGGGGACACGTGGGACCAGGTCTCTCTGGACTGGGGCGTGCTGGAGGGAGTGGTCAGTGTGGTCATCTGGTGTCCAGGCAGGGCTGTGGCTGCTCCTCAGGACTGGGTTCTCACGAGAGCTGAGGGAGCAACTGGTTTCATCCTCACACTCTTTTCATCCTGCCTTAATTTTTTCCCACAAGCGTTTTTAGAACAGCATAATTTTGGTGTTTGAGTTACACAGCTGCTCTGAACCACTGTGTCACCTCAGAACAGCTCTCATAGGGTGGCAGGGACTGCTGCTGACCAGTTCTTACAGCAAGGTGCTCCAAAAGCTTTCAGAAAGCTCCCAGAAATGTTTTTTCTGAGGATCTAATTTTCAGGTCAAACCCCACCCTTTTCTGCAGAGTCGCGAGGAGGGCACTGAAATCTCACTGACATAGAGAGATCCAGGACTTCAGGGGCCCTGAGCTACCTGATCTACTGGGTGACACCCCTGCCCGTGGTGGGGGTGGTGGATCTAAATGGTTTTTAAGGTCGCTTCGAACCCAACCCATTCTATGATTCCATGATTCAACACAAGTATTTTGCCCAGATCTGTATCCTTAAATCCATCACCTGTCATATGAGGAAGGTGGAGTTATTCCTCGATCTGGTTAGTCCTGGTCCAGTTGGACATTTCGTGTTGTCCACAGCTTTGGCACTTGCTCCACTTTGCCCTGCCCAGGCCCCTCAGCATTCACTGTCACAAAGGCATGCTCATTATCCCGCTGCCCTTGGGAAGTTCTGGGAGTTGCAGCCCAAGCCAAGCAGCAGCAGAACCACCAGCTGTGTGCCTGGCTGTGTTGGGTTATGCCCATTTTCCTTGTGCAATTGGTGCTGAGAGCTATTTGGACATTTAACCAAAGTTTAGAGGTGTTTAACCTTAATCTCTGGTGCATGGCAGGGCAGGAGCAGCCCCCTCCTCTATACAGGTCTGTGGTCCCCCTCATGTCCTGCCATGCCAGTAACCTGTGTCTCTCCAATCAGCTCCCCTGCCACAGCCAGATGATGATGATGATGCTCCACCCCTGCCCCAGCGCACCCCTGAGTCCTTCATTGTGGCCAGTGAGTTGGGTAAGTGATTAACAACATTAAATGTGGGTCTGAGAAGCACTGAGGGCTCACCCAACACAGGTGTGGTCCCGTAGCATCCGGCAGTGTCTGTTCTCCGGCTGCCTGGGGTGAGAAATGATCTCTCTGGTGTTCAATTGCTTCTAGGACAATTTCCTCAGGCCACTTCGGATTTCCAGCTTCCAGACAGAAATCCAAATATCGGAACCTCCTGGGAGTGGAGTGGTGAGTCTCACTCAGAGGGGTTTCCTGACCCTGTGAGACTCAGACCGTGTAAGGTAAATGGCTTTTTATCACTTTTCCAGCCCTATTCTTATGCCAGTCTCCTTATCACGTTTCCTTCTGTGAGAAAGACTCTAGTTTTGGCACTTCGTGCTTGCCATAAATTATTTCATAGAATCACAGAATCATGGAATGGTCTGGGTTGGAAGGGACTCTTAAAATAATCCCATTCCACCCCCCTGCCACGGGCAGGGACACCTTCCACTACACCAGGTTGCTCCAAGCCCTGTCCAACGTGGCTTTGAACACTTCCAGGGATTTCAGGGCTCAGGATTGGAAAGAAGATGTGGCCTCAGTCCAGCCCCTTCTTATCAACATCTACTTTACTCCAAACATTATTTTTTGGGATTCCAAGACCGGTACAGGGTAATAAACATATTGCCCCTCATTTAGAGAAGGATAATGAAGACACGACGTTAGTGTTCTGCTGAGCTTCACACAGCCCCGTGGAACCAACAGGAGCTGAACAAAATTTAGGCATCTCTTGATCATCCCATAGCTGAGTGACAGCTCTGTGAAGTGGAAGAATAAGGCACAAGTCTGTCTTCCTTTACATGAGCGTGGAGGTGTGTGTGGGAGGGTGTTTGCACATCACATCCTTTCCTCATCTTCTCTGGCTTCCTCGTGTGCAAGAAAACAACATTTGGATGTGGGAATTTTAAATACCTGCCTTGTTTTTTGTTTCCAGAGTGTGAAGATTTGGAGCCCACGAACAGGTATATGTTTAACACTGGGATAATCTTTGTAATTAAGACCTGCTTTTTTTCTGAAACTGCTTTATTTTGTAAATATGTTTAAGATCTGTCCTCAGTGCAACGGAAATTGTTGCTAAATAGTTCCACAACTAAATAGTTCTAACCAGAACTGTTCTGCAACCAAATGAACTGGTAGTTTTATATTTCCTAATCAGCTCCTGCCTCATCCTGTACATGAGGATGTTCCTTGCAGAATCCTCTTTGTCTGCATGTTGTGTGTTTCCTTTGAGACAACTGAGATAATCTGGTTGGTAATAATTTTTATATATATATTATTTTAAAGCTAGGTAACCAAGTCTTTTATCTTTGCTTTCTCAGAGACAACCCAGGATCGCTCTAATTCTCCTCCTCCGCTTCCTGAAAGAACCCCGGAGTCATTTGTTCTCGCTGAGGCAGCAAGTAAGTGCTGAACTCTTTTCTCAGGATGTAACTGAGGTTTTACACTCACACCTAAAACCTGTAGGTTTCTGACAGCATGGCCCACTTGTTCAAAGCATTGCAATGTAGTGCTTCAGCACTTCCCTGCAGGAGAGTTCAGCAAACACAATGAAAATAAACACAACTAGGGAACCTGCAAAAAATTTCTAGAAGTGCTGCATTAGAGGTGGTGAAAATCAACAACAAAGCACTTGGAAAAAAGCCAGGAGGATTTATGAATGACCACTGAAAATGTATGTATGACGTATGTTCCCAGGTCTGCAGCCTGCTGCAAGAAATTCCTCGAGTCCTGCGGGTTTGGAGAACAAGGGCTCTGAAACATCATCCAAAGAACTCATGAAATGCTTCAGGAGGAGCAAGGTAAAAGAAACAAAAGAAAAGGTGTGGAAAGGGGAGAGGGTGAGAGAAGAGCTGGCTCTGGCGCTGCTGCTGCTGTCTCACTGCTAACTGGGGGAACAGGGCCCTGCTTGGAGACCGCTCGTGTTTATGGCAAGAAAACAAGAGTAATAAAAATATTGTGGTGTAGAAGTGCAAACACCTGCCCTGCCTGCACTGAGAACAGGGTAACGCAGCCCTGCCCGGAGCAGTGGTTATGCCTCAGCACTCCATCCCCCCAAGTGCCAACTCCTCTGGGAAAAAGTTGCTCCAGTGGAGTCTGAGTCTGTCCTACAAGGACAGAACCATCACCAGCCTCCTCTTCTTGAGGCTCCTGTTAATTATCCTCATGAGGTTGTACTTTGGGGTGTTATGGTGGAACAGAAAAGCATTTGAGGAAAACAGCAAGAAAAATACAGACTGGAGGCATTTGGGATCTCAAGGAAAAAGCCAAAGAGAGTGGCACAAAGTTTGCTTTTATGAGATGTGATACTTGTGCATTTACCAGTGAATTCCCTTTACCACAGTAGCTGATCCACTGCTTCCTACATTTTTTTTCCAACTAGCTTTTTTCTATTTTTTTTTTTTACAGAGCTTGAAAATATTGAAAAATGTGAGAAAAAGTAAGTCTTTCAGGCTAATATCTTCCCAATGCATTTAAGCAAGCATTCAAATGTGTGGAAATATCAAGAACCTGAACTTTTCCAGTGTGAAATTCCCTGCACTTTGGAGCAGGACACAGAGCTGTGCCAGCTGAGCACCTTCTCACCTGGAGAGCTGTAGCTGTTGTGGGAATGTCATAAGGATGCTGTGCTGCCCTTTGGGTGCCTTGGAGACAAATTACCAAATTCTTCAGGTCATTCAAACCTGTGTTGCAGGACCCTACAAATGGGAGATATGGGTGCTGGGAGAATGTGAGCCCCAGCCTGGATTCTGACCAGGCTATTTGGAACACAGATAAGGAATCTCTCACTAAAATCCCTTTGATCTAAAATTGAAAGGTTTACCTTGAAAACAGGACTGCTAAAAAGTGTTTAAAACACTTCTGAGCAAACGTTTTCTCAGCAGATCGTGTTGCAGTAGTAAATCCACTCTCTGTAAACATGGGATTGTACAAATTAGGGATGGAATTCTTCCCTGTGAGGGTGGCGAGGCCCTGGCACAGGGTGCCAAGGGAAACTGTGGCTGCCTCATCCCTGGAAGTGTCCAAGGCCAGGATGGATGGGGCTTGGTGCTGGTTTGATGATCTTAGAGGCCTTTTCCAACCTAAAGAATTCCGTGATTCTGGAATTAGCAGTGACCAACTGCTCCGGTCTCATTTTTTATTTCTAGGCATCTGCAGTCCATCTTCACTGACAAAATCATCAGAACCTGCCCCAACAAACTCTCCGAGGTCTTTCCTTAACTTTGGTATGTTTTCCTCTTCGTGTTTTGGTAGGAAGAACCTGGTTCTTGGAAGTCTAAATGCCAGGCAGAACACTTACAAACTACAAACATTGCAAATAATGTTCATTGGTTTTTACACATTCAGTTTTTACACATTTACAACTTTATTCGCAGCTATGGGGTGCTGCTTTTCTGTCATATCTTAAAGCTTAGGAAAGATCTGGAACTACAAGTATTTTCAAATCCTGTGTTATTTTAAGGGATTACATAATCAGCATCTATAACAGACAGAATTTGTTGCATTAAAAATACATATAATTTCTTCCTAGGCTTTGCAAATCGATTTTCAAAACCTAAAGGACCAAGAAATCCACCCCCAGCATGGAAGATTTAGATGCATTTTATAGACTTGGTGTTGCAGATTTGCCAAGTCCTCCTGAAATACTTGGAATGCCCATCCCAGTGAGGCTTCCATCAAAATAAACACATCAAAAGCTGTTTCACGGTGTTGGCAGCTCAGGCACTACTTGCACATTCACTGAATTTAAAACTGGAGTTTTAAAGTAAAGAATATAAAAGTACCAGCAGCTTTCAGTTAATTCACAATGGGATGGAAGGTAAGCCTTGGAATACAAGTTTTATCCTAAGGAGGGACATTATTTTTGTTGTATTTTGGAATGCAATCACTTCAAAAGGATGGATGTGAGCATAAACTGATGATGGGACCCAGTGAAGACTATGGAATGATCTGGAAAGCCAATGGAGCAGAGTGAAGTGGATCAAGACCCTCACTCACATTTGTAGGTCTGCTGTAATCAAAGACACTGAAATGTTTACATTACTTGGACTAAGAGGGAATTAACATCCCAGATTTTAGAAATAACATAAGCTGTTTGTTTGTTTGTTTTTCCCATCTGAGCGAATCAGAGCGTTTGTCTGGATTTTTGGGCAATAAGTCTTAAGATGGTGATTGATCCCATAGATATTAAACTGGTGTAACTGGGCTGCACAATTGGGTGACCCAGCTGTTCTTCTACCTGGAAAAAAAAATCCCAAAACACCACGAAGCAAAAATTATTGTAATTGCAAGCAAAATATTACTGTATTTTAAAACCAATGCTGTTTTTAAGGATTTGTGATTCTCCAGCACAGAATTTCAGGTGGAAACAGGGAAGACGAGATTTCTTGCCAGACTCCTCACCAGATTCCACTGCTGTTTCTATCAGTTGGGAGGGATAAAGATGCTGAAAATTGCTTTATATGATTGTTTTCCTGTAAAGACAGGAGGGAAAAAAAAAAAAAAAAAAAAAAAAAGGGGGNAAAAAAAAAAAAAAGATGGGATTTGGGGAATTTGGTCAAGAGGAATCTGCTGACCACTGATGGAATGGAAAACTCAACTTAACCCAACTTAAAGTTGGAGGAATAGCCGATATTGCCTTTTTTATTACTGAAGTCACGGATTTTCTTAACAGCAGAAAACAGTGAAAGCCTTTACCCAAATTATATTCCCGTTTCTCCAAGGCTGGACGCAGTTTGGAGCAACCTCGTGTAGCGGAAGGTGCCTCAGCCCATGGCAGGGGGTGAAACGAGATTTTTATGCTCCCTCCCAACCTTTAACATTTTATGATTCAATTATTTTTTTCCATCCCCCTGTCATGAGCAGGAATGGCCTTCTTAGGCTCGCTCCAACAGCTCCACATCATCTCCCTCACGGGGAAAGCCCCCGCAGCACTCCGCGGTCGGTGTTTAATGGATGAAGCACTTTAGAACAAGCGACAACGCCGTTAAAATAAAGTTTTCCACCCGTCCCCTCCCTCCGGCTCCGCGCTCCCTCAGCT
>VZRS01005195.1:154075-171817 GCA_013398055.1 Ifrita kowaldi | reverse complement strand
GCACGGCGGTGCTGCCCCGGGGACGGAGCGCGGGGTGGCCGCACTGCTGTTGCTGCTGCTGTCAGAATCGCCCTCATCGCAGGTTCAGCTGTAGGAGTGAAGCTTTCTTTCCTCTATGCTTGTATTAACGCGTGAGGGGCTGCTGGGGATTTTTTAAATTTTATTTTGTTGCTTTTGATAAGTGCCCTGAGAAGGGTTCTCGTGATTCCGTACAAGTATTTCCAAGGCGGGTGTCAGAGGATGGTGCCAGATTCTTTTCAGGGGTGCCCAGCAACAGGACAGGGCGGAATTGCCATAAACTAAAACACAAGAAGTTCCTCCTCAACATGAGGAAGAATTTCTTTCAATGAAGGGTGTCAGAGCACTGGAACAGGTGCCCAGGGAGGTCCTGGAGAATCCCTGCCTGAAGATATTCCAAACCCCAACTTGTGTCACCTGCTCCAGGTGACCCTGCCTTGGCAGGGGGGTTGCACTGGATGATCTCCAGAGGTCCCTTCCAACCCGAATTATTCTGTGTTTTCTTTAATTAGAAATGCCAAAATATCTCTGGATTTTGGTGTGCGCTGTGTATGTTTCTGTTTATTTTTATTTTAACAGTACAGAGTGATTGTTTTGGTTCTGCTCAGAGATTTGTTATAGTAAAAAGCTTCTTGGAGAGAGCAACATAGATAAAAAATAACTGCAGAAGCTGCTGTAATTAAAAATTCAATGTGGTGAGTTATGCTTGAGGAGTGTATGGGCAGGTTTTGTGCCAAAGAAGCCAAGGATGTACTTGCTTACAGAAGTCAAGTGTCTGTAGAGTAAACTCTAGATAAGACTGTCTTAAGAACAGACAAAACTATTACTAGGAGAGGCTTTTTTCCACTGGTTAATGCTTCCACACCACTGTGCTTGAATAATGACTATAAAAGCTTCTGATTGTAAACCTCTGCAGTTTTACCAGTGTTTATCAAGCCAAAGTTTGGAGCAGCATATCTCTGTAGATTGGAGTGTCACTGCGTCGGTTCTAACTCAGAATTAAATAAGGCCTCTTAATGAAGGCTTAAACAGCGTGAAAAGGAGCATCAAAATTCCAGATTTGCAAAGGAAAGCTGTTTGCTAATCTGAAGCTCTTCACTGCCTGTCCACAGCTGTAGGGGTAGTGCCTTTTGGGATGGGGCTGTATTTGTTTTCCTGACTATCAGTTTTTATTTTGATGTATAATCTAATTAAATTACCTATTACATTGACTATACCATGCTTATCTGTGGCCCCAGGTGACAGTGAACATCCCCAGTGTTTTTGCTGTTTGATAGTGGTTCTGGTTCTGTTATGGGATGTGTGATCATTTTAGAGTAGCTGAGTTACTGGCGCTGCTGTCATTCTGCCTCACTGCTGAGTCCATCATTTACTGACCTGTCCACAGCTTTTGTGTGTTTGAGGTGCTGGAGGCTTTCTGTTTATTTAAAGGAATCATTAAAACTATATTTCCTTCAAGATTGCCAGGCATTATTATAATGTCACTGTTTAGCTTCACTGAATACAGCACTTACTGTAATAGTGGGACTCTGCTGTGTTCAGTGGATCCAGCAGCAGCCAGGGCAGCTTTTATCCGCCAAACAGACAAGTGTTCACTAGAAGCTCCCAAATGCAAGGATTCCTCTGTCTGTTATTAAGATACAGCTTCAAACAGGAAGATACTCTGAATTAAAATGTGTGAGGTTTTACAACTATACCTAAAATCAGACATGCTTAAAATAAGAGACCTTCAACAACCAAATGTTCTTGGAAACGTGCATAGGGAAGTATTCCCAACAGCTCAGTGGTGGCATGAAATTCTTGTTTAGTTCCAGCTTGGGATTTCTGGTCCCACGAGGACAAATATCTGGTGTGTGAATTGCACGTTCACTCAGTGAGTAGAGCAGTGTCTGTACTTGAGAGCCCAGTGGCTGAGCAAACTCATGCACGCCTCACATCCGAGTCTTGCAGAAAACCTCATTCCAAGATCTGTTTCAGCTGACTTCCCAAAACAAGTGATACCACTCTGCTTTTCCTGGTTTCCCTTGAATAGAAAGATCAGGGCCTTTGCTGTTTGTAAGGGCTGCAGCAGCACGGTGAAAACTTGTATTTCAGGTCCTAAGACTATTGTATGAAGCGAGGATTAAGCAATCAGCTCTTTCTTTACTCCATGAGTAACTCTGTTCCTTACACCAGGCTGTTATGAAGGTCAGCCCTCTCCAGTAACGAGCTCCAAGACCAAACCAGTAATGATCCAGTTAAACACTGGTTACACAAAAGAACCTGGAGCTGCCTGTATTTATCACTACACCCTTTCTCATAAAACAGCGTAACATGTTTTTTTTTCTTTAGCTTAAATGCTCTAAGAGAATAAAGAGAGAATAGCAATGTGCAGCCAAAGAAAGGAAGTTTTATTAGGACAAAGTCCTGTGCTGAGGGGAAACTGTAAAACTTTAGTTACTGCATCTTTGGTCAGGTGTTGCCTTCAGCAGCAGGTTGTTCTCATCCCCATGGCTGTTCTGGTAGCACAGCTCCTGGAGATTTATGGGCACTGTTGGATGAAATGGTTCTTTGATTCAGGCACATTAAAATCTTGTCTTAGCAATTGAGTTTTTAACAGCTGGAGCATCGAGTTTTCTAATTACCTTTGTCCCTCGCTAAATGTTAGTTGAATTAGTTTTTATTCTTGAAAGAAGAACAACTTAAACGGTTCCATTTTGCGTGACAGAACAACTACTTTACATTTTATTTCTCAGTCTTTTAGAGTTTGATTAACCTCAAAAAAACCCCAAACAACTGAAACAGCCTCTTAATTTCTCTCTCTCCATTAACTGAATAGTTAACTATAAGACTGAAGCTGTTGATGTGATGATTTGGGTCTTTAATTTTAAAAGATCAGCACTCTAAGATTTACCCAAGTATTTTTACCTCTAAGTGTAAGTAAAGCTTGTACCTCTTCAGCTCTACTGTGTTTTTGCTTCTGTATCATGTGTCCAAAATCAGGGAAGTGTTCTGTAAGGAAAGTCTTGAAATTTAAATGTTACACGTACTTGTTTATCCTCTTCCCCTGTATGGCACTGCCTTAGATGTCAGAAGTTATTAATGTACTTAATTATAGATGTTCTGAAATACAGACTCCCTTTAAAGGTATTCTAAATCTGTTAAAAATGGAAATATTTCTAAAATATTAAGCTAGAGTTTTGGAAGCTTTCCTTAATTTAAGGCTTTATTTGTATAATTGTAGATACCGTGACTTTTGACTTAATTATAAAACCAAAAATGCAGTGTTTTACAATTGGTCAGTCTCCCTGGGAATAGATCCCTTCAGCCTGAATTCTTTTGGGGTGAATATGCTGCAACTGCAGAACTCTAATCTTCTCTTTATTGTTGCTGCCAGAAACTCCAGATGAAAATGGCAAAACCCAACGAGCTGACAGTCTTATTATGAAGAAGATAAAGAAAAAAAAGAAAAAGAAACACCGGGAAGATGTGAGGGGAAAACGCCTGAAGATGTACAACAAAGAGGTGCAGACAGTGTGTGCTGGGCTCACTCGCATTGACAAGGAGACTCTGTCTCAAGGACAGTGTGACAACCTGGAAATGAACAAGGAATCCTTCAGGTACCTGAAGGATGAGCAGCTGTGCAGACTGAACTTGGGCATGCAGGAATATCGGATACCCCAGGGAGTACAAACCCCGTTTGTGACACACCAGGAGCACTCTGTCCGCAGCAGCTTCCTGAAGACTGGCACTAAATTCAGTAACTTCATTCACGAGGAGCATCAGTCCAATGGAGGTGCTCTAGTCCTGCATGCTTACATGGATGAACTCTCATTTTTGTCTCCAGTGGAGATGGAGAGATTTGCAGAAGAGTTTCTTGCGTTGTCCTTCAGTGAAAATGATAAAAATGCAGCTTACTATGCTTTAGCCATAGTGCACGGAGCAGCTGCTTATTTACCAGACTTCCTGGATTACTTTGCTTTTAACTTTCCAAACACTCCAGTGAAAATGGAAATTTTGGGCAAGAAGGACATTGAAACAACGACAATTTCAAATTTTCACTCTCAGGTAAGAACTGCTCAAAAGCATAAAAGCTGTACAATACCTAGATTTGATTAATCTCATTAACCCAGAGCAGGCATGATTTAAAACAGGTGAGTCACAGATTTATTTTCTAAGCAGATGAAAAAAGGTGATGTTGGGACTACACTACTGTTTATTCCTGTTTCTGCTTAAAGCTTTTCTGTGCTCCCTGGTAGTTGGTGAATCACACCTCAGACACTGCTATCTGTGACCTGAGGAAAGATCTGCACTGATCATCTTTTTCTTCTAAACTTGGGAAAACACTGAGACAGTTCAAGACAACAGCCGAGTCTGTATCAAGAGTTGCATAGACTGCAAATACTAACACTGCTTTTCTAGTCAATAGAGCTGGGGTCTGTTGGTTTTGGGGTCTTGGGTTTTTGGGTTTTTTTGCAATGATATTACTTTTCATGTTTCAGTATATCTAATTCACAGCGTTTTTTTAACATCTTAATTCTCTCAGTTCCTTATGCTGTTTAAACTTTCTAACTTGAAGGTGGTTAGAGAATCTTTTTAATTGCCATGGAAAAGGAGTTTCATTTTATTTACTCCTTTGGTTTCTGTAGTAGGCTTAAGCTAGTTTAGATTCTGAAACTGTATCTCTATGTAACTTAAATGGATGCAACAGTAAAAACTAATCTAATTTCTGGATTCCCATATGAAAGTCCCTTGAATTTTAGTCTTGTGATCAAATTTAGAAGTATCTATACAGTTTAGATAAATTTCTTTTTGATGGAATAAAGCTTCTTTCTGTTTAGTCTGAGAATGGATCCAAACTGTTGATTACCTTTAAGGTCTTTACTCTAAACATTAATTACATTTACTAGTTCACCTGTTGGAAGGATAAATCTGAAACTCTGTGTTGGAGTGCACTTCAGTATGATAAGAACACACCTTTAACAACAGGTTTTGGAGTGTTAGTGCTTGTGGATGGGCTGTTTGGATCTCTGCAGGGTTTACCAAATGCTTATAAGCAAGATTTTCATTGGAAAAACAATTATTGCTTTACAGAAAATTCCTGCATGGTTGCTGTTGAGTCTTTGAATAGCATTAAATTAATAATTCTGGCAGTTTGCTTTTTGTTTGACAATGATTAGCTGCTGCAGCACTTATTTTAACCAGCTTCTGTTTCTTGGTTTAAGTAATTCTTTGTGCTGACAGAGCTGTGCCTGGGTGCAGAGTACCCCAAAACCTGTCTCTGAGCATGTAAAGCACTGCTGTGGGCAGTAGCACTTCTGCACAGCACACACCTGTGTCCTGCAGATGTGAAATGTGTCCACAGGTCAGGCTTTGAAGTCTTCTGTATTAGTGATTTGTCTGTGTTTTTTAGTGTCCTGATTGCATTCTGGCTCGAGTACATGTGATGACCCCTGAAATGGCTAAACAGAGCCTCTGGAATATTTAACAATTGCATTTTTTGTTGGTGAATGTCCTGTGAACACGAATGCTGGCGCTATAAATACACGTGAGGAATGTGTGGTAATAAATAAGAGGCTTTTCTGGGTTATAGTCTGCTGGTATTTCAATTAATTCTATTTTAAGTACTGTCTAAACTTGATTAAGATTGAGTCATGACATAAGATTCAGTTGGTCTAAACCACTTCTCTAAACCCAGCTCCAGCATGACCTGGTTAATCCTCTCTGGCTGAAGTGTGTTAGTGTAGTTCTCCCTGAGCAAACAGAGCAGAGGAGCTGTCACAGGCAGCTGAAGCAGGGCTCTTCAGAGAATGCAGACGATGGAAAAGCTGAAGGAAACATTGAAATCGGTGGTGGTTTCACCCAAGTTTGGCAAGCTGGCTTGTCTTGAAATGGAGAAGGCTGCAATGCCCTGCTCGAGGGCCTGGGGTGATGAACCTGACTCGTGCTGCTGTTCTTTGGCAGCTCTGGTGAGGGATGAACAGATTGGCCAAGCTTCACTTTTGACCCTTCTGTACGAGAATTGTACAGTATAGAAGTGCTTCATAGTTGTGCTTTTGTAGATTAAGCACGTTGCACTAGTGTATGCTGTAACACTGATTATTTATAATTGAAAATACTCAGTTAAGTTGCCTCCATTCTGGGTTCCTTCTCTGTGTATGAGTTTGCTGCACTGACCTGTGCCGAGGGGATTTGGAGCACTAGGGAGTCTTGAATCCTGGAGATCTGGTGTCAAGAAATCAAAATTTGATCTGTAAACTGCAAGTTAATATGACCTTTGGCTTACACGACATTCAGCTGTTTTGTGTTTTCAGAGAAACTGAATTGTAAAATCCAAAGTAAGGATTTTAATCTGAAAGACTTGGTAAAAGTCTAGTGATAATTAACTGCCTTGCAAGGTGAATTCCTTTGTTCTCAGAGCAGTGAGTTTATAGCAAAGCACTGCAATGTGTATTTGTTATATAAATGTTTGGTTTCAGTATCTTAAAATAATTAAGCTTCAGTTTCCTCTGGATTTTTTGCTTGCATTGGCTCTCTTTGGTTCTAATACTTCAGTGCTGGAGCTCAGCTTTAGTTTGGATCTGTTCACTTGGGCTGAGAGCTTTCAAGACTCAAATCACTGAGCAGTAATTTGTAAGCTTTCCTCACATAAGGGCACACTTTAATTTGAAAGCTCTTAGCAATGCAATTAGAATGAACTTTTATTTTCCTTATCACTTGTTTCAGTACAACTGCTTCTAGTTCCACTCAGTGAATGGGAATATATTTAGAGTTCAAAAAACCACTTCTGCTTTTTTCCCCAACTGATCAACTGCCTGATGAATTCTCTCTCTGATCCAAAGAACAATTAAACTGTCACAAAGTGTGTGTGGGGGTTCTGGGAAGAGGCCAGGAAAGAGAACTGGGGAAGTAGGTTTTGCATAAGCTGCTGTTCCTTCTGGGAAGCAGGTGGGAAGGTGGGAGAAGCAGCCAACAGGTGATAACTGGGTAAGTTTTCTTAGTCCAGCTGTTCAGAACAGGTTACCCTATCCCTGAGAGCTTTGGTTAATGAACCACATCAGAGTTTGGTTGTCTGCCCCATGTGAACTTCTCAGATTCTGGAAGGGCAATTTCTTTTTTTTAGCAGTAGCTACCAAAGTACGAAATGGAGAGGCTGTGCATCTGTACTGCAAAGTTCATTTGGTTTGTCACTAAAGCCACATAAACAATGCCCAATGGTCCTGCACTATGTCAGATTTTAGTCAAACATGTCACCCTTGCTGTGCTGGCATGTCACTGCCTTGCCCTTCAGTAGTAACCAGCCTTGTGCTCTTGCTTTCTTCCTTGTAAGCCAAGTGTTTGTGTGGTTGGTTTTATAGCTGACTTGGCATGCTGAAATATTGTTGCTGTCAACTGATTCATGCTTTTCTTGCAACTGGAGAGAAACTTCTGAGACTTAACCTCATTTGTCTCCAGCTGATGCCTCATCTGTGTGTCCTCTTCTCACCCTGTGCTGCTCACTTAACCCGTGGTGAGGCTGGGGCTGGGGTGACTCAGGAGCATGCAAATAAACACCAGCTCTGTGTCTCTGACAGGAAACACTGCCTCTGTCTGCTTCTGTTATCACCCAAGTGTGGGAAACACTGATAGGCACATGGTGCAGCTGAGAGAAAATGTCTCCATGAGCACTCAAGAGCTAATTTTAACCATGCCCATAACTCAGTGTCAGTGTGGGGCATGTGGAGTGGGGGATGCACATGGCAGTGATGGCTGTGTGGCATCTGAAAGGGCACAGGCTGCCTGAGTGGCCTTACTGGCCCCACTGCCCTTTTGCAACAGTAAAAACAGTGGCAGTTACTGCTCATGATCCACTGCTGCTTTTAAAGAAGCACAGGGAACAAACAAATCATAAAAGGGCGGTGCTGTGGTAATAAGTTACTGACTTCTGGCAGCCGTGTGAACTGGAGTAACCCTGGCTAAATTCCTAAACAAGAGTTGAACTTTAAACAAAAATAAAAAATGCTGAGAGAGGTCCTAATGGATATAAAGAAGGGACTTCAGCTATTTCATCATCTCAGCTTTCTTCCCTGCAATGAGGGGTGTGTGCAGGTGGCTGTGGAGTGAATAGGGCTGGGAAAGAGGGAATCTGGAGCACTTGGTGAAGGAAAGGCCAAAGCAGTTTGCAGTGCAGCAAGCAGGGTGCTTACTCATGGGACACTAAACCTTAACCCAGTTGTAAAGAGAGAGCAAGATGCCTGTTCTTTTAGATGTTCATTTCATCATATTCTTGAGACCACTGGCCTAACCACGGTGTTGGTGTTTGCTGCTCAGAAGGAATTAAGAGTAAGAGAGAAGCTGTGAAGAAGTTTTTTATGGCATATTAAGCTAGTAGACTACATCCCCTGTGACTGAGGTGCTTGAGATGAATACTACAGCCTGCTGGGGATTGCCATGAGTTGGTGCATGTTTTCAATGTAAACATGTCCTGGGTTTAATTCTCAAGTGTATATATTCCTTTAATTTCTATTAAAAACTAACAAAGCATTGAAATCCAATATTTCCCTGAAGTATTTCTACTGTTTCCTTTATAACTCCTGAGTTCTTGTCTATTTCTTCATTGTTCCAGTGCATTAAAAAAAACCCCAAAGTTGAAGTTTCTCATTTTTCATTTCCTTTGAAAGCATTACAAGGAAAAACTGCATATGGAATTATAATTTATTTTAACTCATGACAAACACCTGTAAAATGCTAGTGACTCTCAGCAGGTGGTTTCAATAATACAGAACTCATCTGGAAGTAGTCTGTCTCCACTTACATAAATAGTGCCAGGCAGTTAAACTTCACTGGCTAAGGAGCAGAGCGCTTCAGTCCTTAGTTTTTCTGTAGGTGCACAGAACTAAAATATTGCTGTGGTGTTCCACTGCTCCTGCTCTGAACTGCATTCAGCAAATAGAGTGAGCTAAGCTCCTATAATTAAGAAGTGAAATATCTATGGCTGCTGCTGGAGGATAAAATTGCAGCAGTAACTCTATTCTTCCTTTATTAGTCTCTCCTGATTTACCTTCAACAACTGCATGGAGTAGTTTAATGACATCTGGTTTGTTGACTAAACATGCAAAACTGAAACTAAACTTAAAGCTAAGCTGCTGCATCCACATACCTATAAGTGGAGTTAGAAAAGGCATTACACTTTCACTTTGTGAACATGACTGTTAAATTGCAAATTTACCAGTAATTGTCTGTACTGTCCCACCACTCAGCCATGGAGAACAGCTGTAGTTTTTCACCCCTAGAACACACACTGAAGGGTGATGGAAGGCTGGGGCTCAGACACGACTGAGTGTGCACAACAGACTAATTATGGCAGAACTTGTGCTCTGTAACATCAGTTAGCTGTGGTATCTACGTAGAACCTGCTCTGTGGCCATATGGCACGTTCCAGCTGCAGTCCATAGGATGAGGCTACAGAACACTGGAGTCTTGCCAGTGCTTCTCCTCTGGGAACAGGAAATCTGCAAGAAAAGTTTCCAGATGACCTGGGAAAGTGGGACAGTCTGTGTTCTAGAGGATGCCCATGAGCTGTGTCATTAAAGTATTTCTGGCCCCAGCACTGACAGCAGGTTCTACTGCAAGTGATTATCCTAAAATTCTTCTCCATGAGCACTGGCTTTCCAGCTAAACCTCTCATTTCCTCTGGTTTTTGTCCAATTTTCTGTGTATACTATAAGAACATCACCAGAACCACTGCATGAAGGACACTGAGGTTTTTCACTGCCGTCCCAGGGGAAGGACCTCAGGGACAGGACTGAAATGAGGCGTGTGCATATCCCAGGAGCATCCGGTTTGAAATGTAGAAGCAACAGTCATCTGCACAAACTAGTTGAGAGTTGAAGCTTGCTGGTGAAAGACTGAGTCACAATGAAACCTTGTGTGGTTGTTTTCTCAAGTCAGCCTGGAAGTGTTGAATTGTTCCTGAATTAGTCAAATATTCACTTGCTGTTATTCAAGCTTCAGAAGGATTTCCTGTCAGGAGAACAGGCAGGAGTCCTTTCTTTCTCTTCTGTTCTAAACGGTCCCTGTGCATATTCCCAAAGCACATCTACCGAAACAGATGTAGATGAGTGCAAGATTCATCCCAGCTGTGTTAGGCAGTTTTATTCTCCTGTAAGAGTACTAAAGCTGTGGTGGTGTTGTGTCTCCTGTCTGGCCCTCAGGTCAATCGGACGTACTGCTGTGGCACCTACAGAGCAGGACCCATGCGCCAGATCAGCCTGGTTGGAGCAGTGGATGAAGAAGTTGGGGACTACTTCCCAGAATTCCTAGATATGTTGGAAGAATCTCCATTTCTTAGAGTAAGCAGTAACTTGTGGTGTGTTCAGAGCACTGTAGATATTTAAGCAATTGTTAGGTTTCTAAGTAATCAGAAACTGTAAGGCGTTTTCTTTATTGATGTGTTTATTTGGGCTGCTGAGGTTCATTCTTTCCTGTGTCCAGTTGAAAGGCATGGAATTAGGTGGCTAATCTAAAAAATCAAATTTATTATATATGCATGCACTACATGCACCTCTACTTCCCTAAAGACTATGCTTGATAAAATTAGCTTGGAATATCTTTTACCTCTCAAACGTACTTAGTTTCTATGCAATTCTTTTGACAGCAGATTTGAACCAGTTTTACCAAAGGCATCATTTAATTTTTCTATCTCACCCAGTGTTTTGTGTTATGTGTGTTTTGTGGGTTGTTTTGTTCCTGTTTTCTTTTAGATGACTTTGCCCTGGGGGACTCTTTCCAGTCTCAGACTGCAGTGCAGGTCCCAGAGTGATGATGGGCCCATCATGTGGGTGAGGCCGGGAGAGCAGATGATCCCCACAGCTGATATGCCAAAATCACCCTTCAAACGGCGCCGGTAAGGTTTGGGTTTCCTTTTGTACTCGAGGTAAAATATTGCAGTTAAGTCTGTGTCAGATTTGAGAACAAAAGCAAAATACTTGATATGTAATTGGCTCTGCAGAGGACTAATTCAGATATAAGTTTCACTTTCACTTCTGTTTCAAAGTGGCTCAGCTGATAAAGCTAATGTTACCTGTGATGGTTATTTTATTTCACTGCTTCTCACAGTATCTTTCAGTACTTTTCCCATATCCTAGATCAGTGCTTTAAGATTAAAACCTCTTGTTATTATCCTTCAGGAGACTTAATTCATCTTATTTCTATGGCAAGAACCAATTTGGTGGTGAGGGCAGGTGGAATGCTGTAAAACAGCAGAGATCCTTTTACTGCTCGTGCTGCATTGTAATGTCAGTGCTGAAGCATTTGTAACACTGCCTGTCTGCTCAGGAATTATTGTGTATTCCTGCTTTCTGTCTCTGAAAGAGTGCTCTAAGACAAGTTTCAGGAGATTTGGAAGCATATTTTAATTGTCATTTCAAGAAGAATTTTTGGACATATTCCTAAATAACTGAAGCTCAGGTTCTGTAAGATTGCTCTATTTTACTACCAATACATTCTTGGAGGAAGTCTTTCAGCACAAGTACTAAATCACAAAAATTACATGATTTGATTTGTTTTGTAAAGTTTGATCTCATAACCTGATTTGTACTTTGCTGGTTTTGTTTCAATCTTTCACTGAACAAACACCTAGAAAAAAATCAGGGGGAAGTGCTTTATTCCTTTGAAGCCTATAGCACCCAGCATTTTCAGATTATTTTAAGATTATTTCAATACAGATGTGTATTTTTGCGCAGTGTGGGACATTTTTAGTGTGTGTTTTTATCCCGTTGCAGGTCCATGAACGAGATCAAGAACCTGCAGTACCTACCTCGGACCAGCGAGCCCCGCGAGGTCCTGTTCGAGGACAGGACGAGAGCTCACGCTGACCACGTGGGGCAGGGCTTTGACTGGCAGAGCACAGCTGCTGTCGGGGTGCTCAAGGCTGTGCAGTTTGGGGAATGGTAAGTGCTGCTGGAATGCAGCTATTCTTTTTTTAAAAAATAAATCCTTGGAAAATAAACGGAATCAGAAATTACTTAAACCCTATAAAGAGACAAAAGTTGCCCCTCTTGAGGCAGGAAAAAATTTGTAACAGCAGCTTGCAGAATATTTTAGTGATATACAAAAGCCTTAAACCTGGACCATCATCCTTGATTACTCTTTTCCTGAGCAGGTATATTAATTCTAGCTTTTGTAACAGTAGTCTAGGAGCTCAGTGTAATTAATTTCACAGCTACAGCGCCTTCTCAGGTCATGTACCCAGGATATTGCTGTGGACCTTGCAGAGAAACTAGACTTGCATCATTGTAACAGCTGGAAATTACAGTAGAATTTGGATAGTATCATTAGCAATATCATTAGAATGAGAGATGCCAGGATTTCCTTCACTCTGGTTCACAGCTGTTGAATAAAACTCCTCACTGCTTCAGCTTCAGTGTTACTTTGTAATTTTGCGTTTTTCCCTTAATGCAGAATTATTCTGTCCAATTACAGAATGGAGGAATTGAGGCAAATTGTGGTTCCTAGAACACAGAGAACTTTGATAGTGGCAGTTTGAACCCAGTTCTCAGGCATTTCAGTATATTGTCCATGAAAACATCACTGCTGTTGTGAATGCAGCAAAAATGGAGAAAGAAAAAAGGGAAATCTATGAATTATCCCTCTTTTTTCAAAATAATACACTATTCAGAGCTGTTGAGACTTTGTGTACAGTGTAACACTGAAGTAGGTCATTGGTTCAATGAAGCTTTCTGCTGGGAAGAGCTGTAATGCTCTGTAGCTCAAACACTAAAATTTCCTGGAATTCTCATCTTTTTGTAGGAGTGACCAGCCTCGTATAACCAAAGATGTGGTTTGTTTTCATGCTGAAGACTTCACTGATGTTGTGCAGAGACTTCAGCTGGACCTGCATGAACCTCCAGTGTCACAGGTATCAAATCTGCCCTCGTGACAGCTCATTCCTGGTGTTTTAGGAGTAGTATCTGACAGATCCCAGCTTCTCCCTGAAGTCAGCCCTTTTCTATCCCCAGTGGCCCACAGTTCTCAGCTCTCCGGGGCAATTTCCTTGTGTTTCAGCATAAAAGAGTTCAGTTGGAAGGGACCTTTTTCTTTCCCTTTCCCCCAGGTTCATGCTGTGAGTCACAGGGTGTGCTGTAGAAACAATCTGTTGATTAAGTCATGTGTGCCTGTTCCTGCTTTTTCCAATATCTGATGTGGAGGCATCTAAACTCAGACCTGTCAGCCCAAACAATGCAGCCCATGTCACCACTTGTTGTTTTTAACCATAGCTATAGAAACCTCTTCATTCTCCTCTCTCAAGATGTGCACAGCAGAGAAATTGTATTTTAAAAGTCCAGTTCTCATTTAAATTTGAAGTTTTACCCATGAAATGGAAACATTCTGATTTAGACATGAATTAACTTGAAAGCAGGAGGATGCTGAATTGTTTGAAGAGTTTACCACTAACTTTCCCATCTCTCCTTCTCCCAGTGTGTTCAATGGGTGGACGAAGCCAAACTAAACCAAATGAGACGGGAAGGCATTCGCTATGCTAGGATTCAGTTGTGTGACAATGACATCTACTTCATCCCTAGAAATGTCATTCATCAGTTCAAAACAGTGTCAGCAGTCTGCAGCTTAGCCTGGCACATCAGACTCAAACAGTATCACCCCGTGGGGGAGACTTCTCCAAAAGCAGAAAGCAATTCAAGCCTGAACAGTAATGTTCCTGGAAACACAGAGGCAGAAGGTGAACCCCAAGGTGTGAGTGTAAAAATAGAGTCTGAAGAACCAGGTATAGAAATTCAGCTTACCCCAGGGGTGCTCTCCTCCTCTGTTTCTTCAATATCAGGACTTGTGCAACCAGATCAGGCGGCCCAGCCCCTTCCAGGTTTTAAAATAGAGTCTGATCAGCAACACAATCCACAGGATCATGCAGGCTCTTCTGTGTGATATGTATATAATCAAACATTTTTTAAACAACTTTTTAAAATTTTGATGTGAAGTTATAGTTTTATAACTGGCTTATGTTTTATTGGAGAAATCTTGCCTATAATTCTATAAAGAAAGGTGACATTCCAAAATGTCAAGCATATCTTTTTTACACAGATTATGCAAAATTCAAGTTGTATTTTAACCCCTTAGTACAACCTGTGACAGTGGTCTACCACTTCTTTCTGTTTAAGTAAAGAGATGTTGAAAATCTTCTCAAAGTCAGATTGAAATTCCTCCAGGAACATGAAATGATTGAACTCCATTGGTCAGTGTTATATCCCTACTTTTACTTTATCTCTAATCTTCACCAGAAAGTGATGCTTTTGTAGAAGACCTGCAAAGTGACTTCCCCATCTCATTTTAATTGCTTAAAAAAGTAAAACAGTAAAAAAAAAAAAAAAAACAAAAAAAAAAAGAAAGAAAAAAAAAGAGAAAGCACAGCACTTTTGATGATTTGTGGAATTTTTGGTATGTCTGTTCTTGACATGTTGGTTTATATACAAGCTATAGAAATTGATGTTTCTTACAATTCCTACAAGGGTGACCTGTAAAAAGAACTGAAGCAAGTGTCTGATTCCTGTTGAAATGCAATGACTTACTGACCTAACACTTCTCATAGCACTGCTTATGTTGTTTGATGTGAGGGTTTTTGCTTCCAAAATACATCTTCCCTGAACGTGATAAATGCTAGTGTCAAAATTAGAGAACCTCTTGGTAGTCTTGTGGAGGAAACTGCTATCTTTGAGCACTTTAAGGCTTTAAAATACTTAACCAACTTGGCAGCTTGTTTTGATCAGGTTGTAACGTGTCCAATGGATCCACACTTTCCCTTGTACTGATGCACTTAATATAATAAGCATTGAGCTGATACCTGACTTCCTAGAATAAGGACAGCCTTACTGTGTAAGTTCTGTATTAGTATTTCACAATAAAAAGTATTTTGGCGTTGGACTGCTTTTTCCATGTGTAGCTCCTGGGTGCCCAGTTACTGTGGAAAAATCAGCAGCACGTGCTCAATGTGTAGAGTGTCAGCTATCAACAGTTTTTAAACAATCTTTCAATATTTCTGGATGTTAACGTGTAATCTGTATTTGACTTTCACTCACCCCATTTATTACTGCCCTTTCCAGTCATC
Organism: Ifrita kowaldi; assembly: GCA_013398055.1. NCBI lineage: Eukaryota > Metazoa > Chordata > Aves > Passeriformes > Cinclosomatidae > Ifrita > Ifrita kowaldi. The sequence continues at coordinate 156,723 of VZRS01005195.1, read as the reverse complement.
AAAAGGAAAAGTCCCTTTTCCCTCTCCCTCCCCCCTCCCCACATTTAGAGTACAAGCTGGGGTTTGGTGCAACTTAAACTGTCTCCAGATAACTTTATTTGTTCTAATCCTCACTGGGGTAGGAAAGATTTGAAACACTATGTTAGACTAGACAAAAAGCAAAGATGCTGTGTTAGTTCTGGATGCATCTTTTTAATATCAATTATTACTCTTCTCTTTATAAGGGTCTCTAAAATATGTTACTCTATTATAAATCTTACTTTGTGCAATATTGTTTGTGTAGGCTTTTATATACATATTAGCACCTCAGTGTAGAGGTCACTATTTTAAACTGATAGAGAAATAATCCTCAGAAGATACTGCAGTGATTAGTTAGAACCTGTATTACTCCTTATGTGTATGTATGTATTGTCTTCGGTACAAAAATGAGGACTAGGAAATATTTCAATTTAAAACTAATTTACAGATTGAAGTGGTAGTGACTCGTTTAGTAATCTGTGTAAATAAGGTGTTAGAATGGAAAGCTTTTATGATGAGAAGTAATGTGATTCATGCAGGGGTGTAATTTAATCTTAGCAGAAATTCTAGATGACTCAGCGCGGCTCAGAAATGAGCCGTCAGTTCTCTGGTGGGTTTTTTCCACTTTTTATGTTGAGAGGAATTTCATAGCTTTAAGGGTTGTGCAAAGTAAAATTCCTCACAGGCAATAGCGGTTTCAGTTCATCCTTCGCATTCAAAGATTTCCCAGGGGTGTTCTTTCCTTTTGACCAAGTCTGCGAGTCTTCCAAGTGCCCGTCGCGCGCCTCTCCCGTGCTGCTCCCTGGGCCTGGCAGTGCAGGGCCATCCCCGAGGTGGCCCTTCCCTGGCAGCCAGCACTGATCACTCAGGAACTGACACACCTGCAGAGGCCACAGTGAGCCTGCCAGCTGAACTGCAAAGGCAGAATAAACAGAGTAAGAGCCCCCCTGCACCAACCTGTCTGATTACTGGGAAAATTGAAATGGAACGAAGAGGGAATCCATTTGGAAGTCCTCTGTAAATTCTAATAGCACGTTTTCAATTGGATGAAGGAAGACTAGGGTGGTTTGTGCTACTTTCCAAGCTGCAGCTTTAATGAAATCTGTGACAACAGCCTGAAATACCTGGAAAATGCTCTGACTTCCTCTTGGATGGAGGGACATGACCAATAGTATCATGCTCTGTGCTCTGCTCAGTTACTAACTTAAAACCTAATGTCAGATTTAAATGCACATAAATAAAGGTATCTTTGAATGACCTGAATGTTGCTGATGCTATTCTAGTTTGGAAGACTGAGGGAGAGAGGAACAAGCTGTTTGAGAATCTCTTACTAAATCCATGCTCAGCTTTGCTGTGCTTTAACCAAACTGGCAGACTTTCAAATTCCACCCCAACTCTGGATGTAAAGTGTGAGGGGGATTGCTTGGGAAGCTGCTCACTGTCCAGCCATTGCTTCAGTTGCCCAGAACAAAGCCTTGATGGGCAGATGCAAATGTTTTCCAGACCAAGACCTGTAGAACACTGATTTTTTTATGAGCTAGAGCTGTTTAGAGAGGAAGTAACGACTTCAAGCCACTTAGTGTTTGAGCAGAACAAATCAAGTAAATATTTCTGAATATCTCATGTTAAATAGCTGCTATTTTAATTTCTCTAAGAATTCATAAAGCCAGGCTCCTTAATGAGGTAATCAAACTTTGGCACACTTGATAGCTTGTTCTAAGGCTGAGAAAGTTGGGGCTGTTCAGTGTGGACACCTCACAGCCCCTTCCAGGATCTGCAGGGGCTCCAGGGAAGCTGGAGAGGGGCTGTTCATCAGGAACTCAAGTGATAGCACAAGGGGGAACAGGTACAAATCAAAAGAGGAGAAATTTAGGTTAGAGATTAGGAAGAAATTTGATGGGTAGCAAGGATCTGGTTGCCCAGGGAGGTTGTGGATGCCCCAACCCTGCAAGTTTTCAAAGCCAGGTTGAGCAGCCTGGCCCAGTGAGAGGTGTCCCTGCACATGGCAGGGAGTTGGGACTGGGGGATTTTTAAGGTCCATTCCAACACCTTAACATTCTGTTATTCTCAGAAAAAGCAGATAGATACAGAACAGGTCCTAAATATGAATGTGCTGGTCAGTTACTGCAAATCCTCAATTCTCCATTTATGAGGGTCTGCTCTGTGTGATGTGTGTCAGGTAGAAAATACTCATGCTTTATGCTGGAGACAGCTGTCACTGGCCGAGTGCTCTGTCCATGGAGGGATCGGCTGTGAAACACAGAACTGAGCCTTAGGCTCGACTTTAAATCAAGTGCTGGTGATTAAAACAAGGCTTATCCCAGGGATAAAGGCGAGTGGCTCAGCTGTGCTAGAAATGGACTAGCAAATGCAGTGTAAAGCTGAAATATCAGTCGGCTTTGGTTTCCTCTCTCCTCTAGACAAACTCCAAGCCGCTTTGTGCAGGTACCCGCCCCGTTCTCTCCCAGGAAAGGCGGGACACCCACGCGGTGTTCCCAGGGATTCCTGAGGAACTTCCCACAGGTGCAGCGCAGGGGCTCTGCTGTGCTCTGCCAGGTTTCCTGCGTGTTACAATTCAATTCCCCTGGACAAGGCAAATTGTCAGAGCTTTCCCCAAGTCCTTCCTGGGG
>VZRS01005195.1:90488-151908 GCA_013398055.1 Ifrita kowaldi | reverse complement strand
TGATTCCTGTGGGTCCCTTCCAGCTCAGGATATTGCATGATTCTGTTGGTGCCTCACAGCTTTGTGCAGGGTGGGGGAAGCAGAACCTGCCCTGCTGCCAGGGGAGCCCCTGCTCGTGAGCACTGGGGGAAAAGGAGCACTGAAAACCTGAGAGCAGAGCGGGAGGAATTCGGGTTGGCTCTGCAGAAGTGGTCGGTGGGAGCAGGGTTGGGTGGGCAGGGAAGGGCCAGAGGCAGAGCTCTGAGAGAAGACAAGGAGCTGCTTTAGCTCTGCCTGCTGGGGCTGTGTAGCTTTGACTGGCGCCTGAAGCTGGGCTGCTGTCACCCCCTGCTCAGCCCTGGGGCAGGGCTGGGGCTGCCCGAAGGGAACTCCAGCAAGGGAATTCTTGTGATTCACAGTTAATGATGGCTTGTTTCCCCTTTAATCCCAAGGCTCTACCTTTGCCAAAGCCAAGCCTGAAATTCCCTGGACATCACTGACGCGGAAGGGAATTGTGAGAGTGGTGTTTTTCCCCTTGTTCAGCCAGTGGTGGATACAGGTCACTTCCCAGCGTATTTTTATGTGGCTCTTGGTGCTCTACATTATGCAAGGTGAGTGAACAGGCTGTGCCATAAACCTCCTCCTGCAAGGAATGGGACATCAAAGAATGTATGGATGTGGCTCTTGGGGAAATGGGTTAGGGGTGGACCTGGCAGTGCCGGGGGAGTGGTTGGACTCGATGGTCTCAGAGGGCTTTTCCAAGCTTAGCGAGTCTATAATCTAGGTTTTGTAGTTGAGGTTTTGTAGTCCATAATCTAAAGCATGAGGATCTTGTCTGGAACCTACTTAATGTACATTTCAAGGTGTGTGGCACTAGTAATTGCAGAAATTAAATAATAATACAATAAAGCAGAATAAAAACAAATAGTTGAGACAGACTCTTTAATTTTTGCGTTGGTGCCGTTTCCCCCTCTCCAGTCGTAGCAGTGGTGCTGTACTTCATGGTGCCTGCTGTGAGTGCCAGTGAAGTGATGGGACCCCTGTGCCTTATGCTGCTGCTGGGGACAGTTCACTGCCAGATCGTGTCCACGCAGGTGAACAGACCTGCAGGGAGCAACGGGCTCAGCCGGCGCCGCAGGTGAGCATCAGCAGGGCCCTTGGTGGGATCACAGCTGGGCATGGTGGGGGGGGGTCGAGTTTTCCCTCCTTTAGGTTGCTGCAGCAAAGATTCCATCCAGATTTTGTCTGTTGTACCTTTCCCAGTGATGCCCTGATGTGCTGGGGGTGTAGGCAGAACTTTTTTATTTGGAAGTCAGTATTCTGTTTGCCTGACTTCAGAAAAATGGCATCCAAAAAGCTGTTCAAATCTCATTCAGATCTTTTAAGAAAAGTAGCTTCTTACACAAACTTAATTCTCCTTGTCTTAAAACTCAGGAAGTTACGCAAATCTGCGGGCGTGGATGGGAACAGTTGGTCGTCTCCCGACAGAACCAGCAAGGAAGAGCAGTCTGGCTCTGCATCTCTGCTGACCAATTTATCCAGCCTGCTCTTCCAGAGGAGGTAGGTGATCCCTGCTGGGTTTGTGCTGCTTGTCGTGACACTGGGAGCAATTTGGCACCTGGAGAACGAAGGCACAGCGTGTGCTGTCACTGACATCCCCACAGCCTGTCAGTCTGTTTTGAATTAAAACTTTCTCAGTAATGTGGGAAGCTGATTGCTCAGGAATATTTAGTATGTCCTTATTAGATCATATAAAATTAGATTGTATAAAATTAGATCATGTGAAACCAAGCATTAGATGAGCTGTAGAATGTGGTGGAGTTTATTTTTATTTATCAGATAAGTGACCTTGTTTGAGTGAGTGCTCAGATTATATTACTGTTTTACCTGATTTCCAAAAGCAATTGTGCCTTCTGGTTTGGATAGTTGTCTCACCTTGGCATCTTCCTTTCTGAAAGTAACTCAAGAGAAAGGAGGAGAAATTGTATGGGATAATATTTCATTGTTTTCTCCTGTTTTCCGAGGTGAATTTCCTGGTGAGTTTCCAGCTCACAGGTGCTTTCTCTTCACGAGGACCTTCTGTCTTCTGAATTGCTCTTTTTTTGTTTTTTTTTTTTCTTTTTTTTAATTGAAAATACTGAAAAAATTCCCCTTGGTTTAGAAGTTGTAAGACACTATTAGAGTTACAAAAGAAGTGTCAAGTGAGGGTGAAGCAGATATAAATCTCTTTAACAGACTCAGCACACAACACCTGTCAGCCAAAGACAATGATTTATCCCTTGGGTATCTTGTTTGATGCTGCACCTGTGTGACAAGAGAAGACCAGGATGTTTTACCCCCAAGAGTTTTTCCCTGACATAAAAGCACTTAATTGTATTTTCTCTCCCAGGAACAGAAGAGTAAGGCTGGTAGCTGAGAAAGGGACCGAGACAGAAAGTGGTGTGAGTGCTGTGGGTGATGGCATCAAACCCAGACAGGCCAGATCTGAGCACAGGCTGCTGCACTCCAAAGAGAAAAGTAAACTTTCTGATGGGGAGAAGAGCCATCAGGTACTGCCAGGGGAGTTCCCTCTGGAATCACAGTTTCAGTGTATTCTTTGTGTGCCCAGAAGTGTGTTGGTATCTAACTGTATGGTTTATCTAATACAAGATAGTCCCTTCTTCTGCTGATCTTTGCCTGCATTAGGGAACCTAAAAACCCCTTTCTGCCTCTCACTGAGCAGCTGAAAAAGTGCTGGTACTTTGCTGTCAGCATCTTTTCATAATCACAGAATAGAATCCCAGAACAGTTTGGCTTGGAAGGAATCTTAAAGCTCATCTCATTCTATCCCCTGCTGTGGGCAGGGACACCTTCCACTATCCCAGGTTGCTCCAAGCCCTGTCCAACCTGACCAAGTATGGTCAAACACAGACAGTGCTGGAAACGGCTGTTTTACCAAGCTGCTCATTTAATTGTGGAGATTTCTGATCACAAGGTGTTTAGTTAAGGGGGAGTGCTGATAATGACTAAATAAATTGGCCATTTTCAAAAGCAAGTCTGTAAAATATTTTGTCTTGCAAGACTGAGACATCCCTTGGGGAGACAGAAAGAGCTAAAGCATCGTGACCTCTGTTGAAAGCTTTGAAACATAAAGGTTTGGGGAATTACTCTTGAGTCTCATCTGGGTCAGTGGTGTGTTAACTCCACATGAAGACCTTGGAATAGATCCTGTGTGGAATTCTGTTGTACTGTGCCATCCCAGCTCCTCCCTGTGAAGGTGTTTGGAGAGGGGCAGAGCTCAGGGTAGGGGCACAGCTCAGGATTTTGGGTCTGTTACCCCCCAGCTTGTAGATACATCTCTTCTGGGCTTGAGACTGCTGGTAGGGCACATCCAAGAGCTGCTGCTGCCTCCTCCTCTTCCTGCCTTTGCCTCAACTCCAACTCCACCCACCCAAAATTCCCTCTCATTCCCTCTGGGGCAAGGCAAGAGTGGAGAGAAGGATTTAAAATCTGTGAAGTCTCTGTGATGCCAAGAGAATTCCGTTTCTGAGTGTTCTGTGGGGAGCATGTGCTGGCTCTGTAGGCAGTGAGGACTGTGCCAGGGGGCAGCTCTGCCTCTGAGCCTTTGATGGGACTCAGGCTGGTCCTCTGTGGGGGCTTTGGCCATGCATTTGTAGGATGATGGCACCAACAGGGACGGTGTTTCTGACGAGCTGTCGAGCGAGGAGGATGCCGAGGCCGTGGCACAAAGGATCCTGTTACGCCACAGCATGGAAGGGGCTTCCAGTGACAACAGCTATGAGGAGAAGAAAAGGAGGCCTCTGGTTTCTCTGAACCAGGCTGTCTCACAGGTACCCAGGTGGGATTTGTGCTGTTTTCCACACCTTGTTTTGCTATGGATAATGAGGTGGTTTTCCTTTGGTCTTGGCAGGTCAAGCAAGCCCTGAAAGGTGCCAGAGACTCTGACAGTGTTGTGGAGTCTGAACTGGAATCCACATTGTACAGGCAGGTATGGTCATAAAGTCAGGAGAAGGAGCTTTCCCAGGCCTGGCAGGGTTCACAGAATCAGAGAATGGGTTGGGCTGGAAGGGACCTTAAAGCTCTTCTCATTCCAACTCCCCTCCATCAGAACAGACCGTTATGAAATGATTGTCAGAATCAGAATCGATTCAGATTGTAGATGATCAGAATCCTCAGGTGCAAGGTGTGACCTCCTCCCCCCCTGCTCCTTGGCAGCTTTGTAAACCTTCACAATGTTCACAATCCTGATTGTGCTGCTTTGTTAAACAGAACCCAAACAAACAAACAAACAAACAAATAACTCTGTTGGCAGCAAAGGACAGTCCAAGCTGCCTCTAATTGCTCCTGAGGAATTGCTGCAATTGCTCTTGTGGTTGGGAGGCAGTGCTGTGCTTGCAGCTTTTAAGCTAATACATTTTGACTTTAAAATCACAGACTATCCTGAGTTGGAAGGGACCCACAAGGATCAAGTCCAACTCCTGTAATGAAGGAATAAATCCATTCTGTGAGACATACTCAGTCACTTCATTACTTTGGTTTTTGCCCCTGCCACTCCCTCTACTTGAAAATAAAATATAAATAAAATATGTGAATATCAAGTTATAAATATGAAAACATACAAATTAATACAAATTATTAATGAAATGTTAAAACAGATTATGCAAAAGGCATAAAAACCCGACATTTTTGTATTAGAATGAGTACATCAATTTTTATTTTCTAGGTTGGGAATGGAGGTGGGGAACTAATGGGGTCTGTGTGAGTTCTGGTGTGGAAATGCTTTTTCCCCAAACATTGTCTTAAACCATTTCCACCATGTGGGTACAACTGGGAGCACTCAAATCCCTGGGAAGCTGTGGGGAAAGAGGAGGAGGAGGCAGAAGAAGAGGAAGAGGAGGAGGAGTTGGTTTTACAAACCGTGTGTGGGGCTGTGCCGTGTGACCTTTGCTGCTCTTGCAGGACCCCAGGTCGTGCCTGAGCGTGGGGCCCCGGAGCTGCAGCGTGAGCCGGCGGGACTCGGAGAGCACCCGGCAGGACTCGGAGACCGAGGACATGCTGTGGGACGATCTCCTGCACGGCCCCGAGTGCCGCTCCTCCGGCACCAGCGACAGCGAGGAGCGCTCCGCCAGGGACTCCCGCAGGGACCCGAAGGAAGACGTCTTCCAGCAGGTCGGTGATTTCCATCCAGGAGCTGGGAATGCTTCCCCTTCTTCCCCCCTGTCTTGCCAAATATGAGTGGCACATGGAGATGCTGTTGGTATAAGGTGAGCAAGCTGCATGAGGCCAGAATCACATGGAAATCTGGAATGCTGTAAACGATATCAATGATTCAATGATCAAGTCCATCCCTCCCCTCTGCACCACTGCTTATGCCAAAACAAAGTATTTCACCCAAAATGGAATTCCCTCCTCAACTCAAATGCATTCTAGGCAAAGGTATTACTTACAGCAGGACAGAAAGAGCTGACCCATGTTCTGCACTCCTCTCTCTCTTCTAGAACCATCTGTTTTGGCTGCAAAACACCAGCCCAGCATCTGCCAAAGTGAGTGCTCTGATCTGGGAAGGGAATGACTGCAAGAAGGTGGACATGTCCGTGCTGGAGATCAGTGGGATTATCATGAGCAGGGTAAGGGGGCTGTATGGCATTGCAACCTCCCCCTCACACTTTAGAAAACAACCGCCAAAGCCCCTGGAAACAGTTACACGTGCAAATATTAGGGACAGTATGAAACTGGTCCCTCCCCAGCTGCAAAGACAGTTGTCCTACATGTTCTTAATGAAAAGTTGCCTAACTCCCAGTTTAGGAGGTCTATTGAAGACTGACAAGTGCTGATTATTGCTGATAGTCTCTGCAGGGTGCTGAGGGTGGGGGTTTGATTATTTGGCTGATTTTTGGGGGATCTGGACTGAAATGGGTGGACTTATTTTAGTCTCTGTCCTGTGAAGGGAAGGGGAACTGACTGTTTGCCTGAATTGATGCTACCACAGCAATAGGCCTTTTCCCTGATGCAAATCCCAGGTAATCATCCCATTTTTATTCCTGCTTGCCAGGTTAATGCCCACCAGCAAGGAGTGGGGTATCAAATGCTGGGAAACATCATCACCATCGGGTTGGCCTTCCTGCCGTTCCTCTACAGACTGTTCCGCACCGATAACCTGGAGCAGCTCTGCTCCATTTCTCTGATGGAGCTTCTGCACATCTTCTGTGGAGCTCCTGCCAGCACTCCTGTGCTCATCCTGTCTGCCATCAACTTCCTGGAAAGGCTGTGCTTGACTTGGATGTTTTTCTTCATGATGTGTGTTGCTGAGAGAACCTACAAACAGGTGGGTGTAAAGGTACTGGTGCCTTTCAGGAACCTGGCAAGCAGGAATAAAAATGGGATGATGACTTTAAAGCTCATCTCATTCCAACCCTTGCCAAGGTCAGGGAGGGGAGTCTGGGAAGGCTTTTATTGATCAGTGACAAATTATACCTATCAATACCATTCCCGACACTCCTGTTCCCCCCCTTACCTGTTCTCAAAGTCTTACTCTGTCCCCTTTCTGTTGCCCAGAGCAGCTGTGGCTGCCCCATCTGTGGAAGTGTTCAAGACCAGGTTGGACAGGGCTTAGAGCAACCTGGGAGAGTGGAAGGGGTCCCTGCCCATGGCAAGGGCTGGAATGAGATGAGCTTTAAGGTCCCCCCAATGCAAACCCGTCTGGAATTCTATGAAAACAGCTGCTGCCAGAGAGATTGAGCACCCAGGTCTCATGCTGGGCTTCCCCAGTGACCATTTTTGCCAGAGTACTAAGAATCCCATTAGTGTTTTACACTAATTTATGGTTCTGTTTTTAACTTGCAGAGGTTTTTGTTTGCCAAGCTCTTCAGTCACATTACATCTGCTCGGAAAGCCAGGAAATACGAAATCCCTCACTTCAGGCTCAAAAAGGTGGAGAACATCAAGATCTGGTTATCCCTTCGCTCCTATCTGAAGGTGAGTTCTGATCTGGGGTTGGTCATTGCAGAGGGTGTGACAGTGGCAGCTGTCACAGTTTGTGGTGAATTTTGGCTGCAGACCCCAGCTCAACCCTGATCCCCTGTCCTTGTTTCTGCAGAGACGAGGCCCCCAGAGGTCTGTGGATGTTGTTGTGTCCTCAGTCTTTTTACTGGCTCTTTCAATTGCTTTTATCTGCTGTGCCCAGGTGAGATTTTAACCTTTGTGGTTTATAAAGTAGGGGAAACCCCCCCAAGTGCTGGAGGCTTTTCTATCACCTACAAAAAGCTTGAACTGGAGTGGTTTGAGCCCAGAGTAATGTAGAGGGTGTTGCATTTTTTAAGAGCTTTGTCATTTTTAGTTGAAAAAGGAGGTTCATTCTGTCCTTGCAGAGCAAAGTTTGGGGTTTTGTAATCATTAGGAAAATTTCAGGACATGGCCATTTGGGCATAAAGGAGAGGAGACTCTGCCCAAGGGCCTCAGGTGTTCACAGGATATTAATTCCAGAGGGCTGATTGCAGCATCCTCTGTAACCACCATGTAGAAAAGCAGGTCAAGAACTATTACTGGCACCTTTTAACCCTTCACTAAACCTGGTACAGGCAGCTGGAGCTGTTTTCTTCGTCAGTGCTGTGTTCAGGCAGGTTCTTGATCCCCTGAAGGGGCAGCTGTGGTAGCAGAGGCTGGTGGTTTGTGGATACTGTCACTGCTGTGACTGTTCCTGTAAGCCCCAGGTGTCCAGAGGAAGGAATGACAGTCCCAGTCCTGCTGTGTGAGTCCGTACTGGGAAAGGCAGGAGCAGCTTAGCCCTTCTGAGGCTGCCAGTGGGACAAGGAAAGGCACTTCATTGCCTGTTAGTTGGACAGAGGGAGGGGACAGGAGGAACAAGGCTCCCTTGCTGAGCAGAAGGAAAAAATACCCAATTCCAAGCTAAAGCCAGTTTAGAAATGAGACCTTTCACTGTAACCTCATCACAGGAATGATTTACACTTCATGGGAAGAGCTCTCAGGGGCTGTAGAGCACACGGGACTGGGCAGAGGAGGAGCAAGGGCAGTGCTTGTGCACTTATGCCAAGAGCAGGCACCTTGGCATTGACATTTGGTGCTTTGATTTTTCCCCGTACAGGTTCTTAAGGGTCACAAAACTTTTCTGAGTGCAGCTTACAACTGGGAGTTCCTGATGTGGGAGGCAGCACTGCTCCTCTTTCTGCTACGTCTGGCATCTCTGGGCTCTGAGACCAACAAGAAATACAGCAACATTTCCATCCTGCTCACTGAGCAGGTAGCTCCATTTAGCTTGTTCTCCCCTGGGCTTTGTGGTTTGTTTGGATATAATGATTGTGTTTCAAACCAGCTTAAATACTGGAATCAAACTTTAAAACTTGGGAATCAACCCTTGTGTTGGCCAGAAGGCAACAAAGCACTGGTCAGCATGGGAGGGACGAGCTGGTCCTGTTGAGACAGACTCAAACTCCAAAGTTCTACCTGATTTTGGTCTCTGAGTTAATGTGTGTTAGCAAAAACAATTGGAAAAAAATAATGTTATCAGTGCTATATTCACTGCTTCAGGAGTGACAACAGACTGCAAAAATGGCTCCAATTTCCCTTAGCTGGGAATCAGTTGGGGGCTGGTGCTGGAATATCAACCCCTGGCCTGTGGTGTCTGTCACAGATAAACTTGTACCTGAAGATGGAGAAGAAGCCAAACAAGAAGGAGCAGCTGTCTCTGGTGAACAATGTGCTGAAACTGTCCACAAAGCTGCTGAAGGTGAGGTGCTCTGCCTGAGTGGCTGGATTTTATGGAATCAGTGACTTACGGCAATGCCATGTGGCCCTGGCCTTCCCTTGGCCCTTGAAGTTAGTGCTCACAAGGGGGGGGTTTTATGCTCCTGCAGCTGTGACAGGAGAGGGAGCAGTACCAGGCCAGTGTGGGTAATTGGTGCTATGAACTTTTGATGAGCAGTGGTTTAACTCAGTGAGAGGAGAGGCTGGTGTGAGCACAGCATCTCCTGACTGCTCCAGTCTCGTTTTCCTTCAGCAGCTCTGATGCTGGAGCTCACTGCCAGCAGCAGGGAGAGATTTGGGAAGGAGTGAGCAGAGTCTGGGAGTCACAGAGATTAGGCTGGGTAATTCTGCAGCCTGGAGTGTGAGGCTCTGGTGCAGCTGGTGTTGCTGCAGAGCCTTTGGATTCAGCAGGAGGTGTCTCTGGAACACTGGCAATTCCTGTGCATGTGTTTAAGAAAGGACACAGAGGCAGCACAGGCTGTTGGAGTGCCAGTGCTGAGCTAAAAGTCCGGGGATGAATTCTTTGGTGTTGGTGGGTGCTGATGGACTCTTTTCCTTGTCCTTTCACTGCAGGAATTGGATAGTCCCTTCAGGCTGTATGGACTGACCATGAACCCGTTGATCTACAACATCACAAGGGTTGTCATCCTCTCTGCTGTCTCAGGAGTGATCAGTGACCTGCTGGGATTCAATATCAGAGTAAGTGTCCCTGGCCCAACCAACAGAACAGCTCTGGGGTCACTTCTGGGGTCACAGCCCTGAGAGAGGCCGCGGGTTTGCACTGGGAACCCAGACACCAGAACGTGCTGGGTGAGTCCCCACCTCCCTGAGCCAGTTTTGGGGGGAAGGACAGGGCTCACTGGAGTTTCAGTTCTCTTCAGGTCAAGCTGTGAGAATCCAGGGTTCCTTCCCTTTATCCCAGTCCTCCTGTGGCTCGTCCTGAAACTGGAGCTCACTGAGCAGAGCAGGATGGGCAAGAGACACAGAGTGTTACCTGCAGATGAAGGACATTCCTGTTAGACCCAAACTCCCTCTCTTGTATCTTTGCAGTTATGGAAAATTAAACCATGAACTGGCAGAACATCAGCCCTGGGCATCTCCACCAGACACCAGAGAAGAGAACCAGCAGTGTGGGCAGAAAGAAGAAAACTGACAGAAATCTGTAATACCAATTTTTAAACAGATTCCCAGTGTATGTATCAGAAGTTTTCTTTCTGCTTTACTGCTCTACAACATCCAGAAAGAACTGGTCTCATCAGTGATGTCATCCCATGGCATGCACAGAAACACTGGATTAATGGGGCCAAATGCTGGCAGCTGACACTGAACCAGCAGGAACTGGTGTGGGACATCAAACACTTAAAGCCATACAAGAGCTGCAGCTGGAGGGACACCAATGGCTGTGACTGGGGCCACATTTCTGTAAAACCTGGACTCTGGGCCTGTGACAAGGAGGGACTCAGCCCTCCTGGCCCAGTCAGCCTTCCTGGGGCTGCACTGAAATATTCCAGGTTGACAATCCTTTGCTGCACTTACCTGGCTGTGCTGAAGAGCATTTCTTTCCTTCAAGCTCTGTGTGCTCAAGGCTTTGCCTCTATCCTGAACCACCCCAGGATGCACCAGGTGAATTCCCCCTCCCTGCTGCCAGTCCAGCAACACCCAAATCCTGCTGGTGGCTTGTGCTGGGGCTGCTGCAAGGAAATGGTCAGTATTTTTTGAGGACAGTGGTTACAGGAGAAAAACCTTTCAACACACACTACAGGCAAAGTGTTCATGGGCTGGAGAATGTTTTGCCACATCTGTTCCCTGGAATACTCAGCTCCATCCTGTCCTGGCTGTGACACCAGCTCTGCTCCATGGTGTGAGCAGCTGTTGCAGCCCAGCACTGCAATAGAGCCTCACCCTGAACACCTGGGGAGGAAATCTGGGGGGGAAAAAACAGCTTTGACAAAGACTTCCTCGGGTTCATGTTTAGAAAGGTCATGGAAAGCAAGAAAATACTTGAAAGCTTCTGTAACATTTCCCTTCACTGACTCAAATGGTTTCTATTTATTAGTAGTGAAAAGAACAAAAACTGAGGAACTTCTCATTCTTTCATGGGAGGGTAAAATGGCAGAAGAATTTTTGGTAGTCAGTTGTTTACAGCTATTTTCTGTACAAGGAACAGTTGTGAGATGTAAGAGGAGGTGACAGTTTTACATAGCAAAATGTGCAAATAAACCTGCAGGACAAGCACTTCATCATTACCAACGGTTTCTACAGCACTTGATGATTTTTATACCATCTTTTTGGACATCTGTTACTGGAATGGGGGGGTCAAGGAAACATCCAATAATAAATTGAATTTGTTTTCCAGAAGAGCAGCATGTTTGTGGGTAAAACCTGGGTCACACCCCTGAAAGCCAACCAGGAGCCTGGTTTAGACAGTGCAGAACCAACAGGTCGTGAAGTGGAATTGGGTTTTAAGATCTACATAAAAATAATCAATGATTTACAGGTCTGTCTCCAGTCAGAACCTCAGAAGTCTGTGTGAAGGTGCTGTACAATGTATAAACATTTACACCCAGCTCATCCATCCAGTGTGTAGCATTCCAAGGCCACATGGATGCAGGAAGCACAGATAAAGGTCTAGGGAAGGGGAAATCCCACACAGGTAGGACATTCTCAGGTCACATTTACACAGAAAAACAGAGGGAGGTGATGGCAGGGAAATCATTTCAGTGCTGCCAATTCCTCTGGAATTAAAAGTCTGGATTTGTCACTGTCCTCAGTGGTCAGGGTGAGGGCACATAGCATAACCCAACCTCTGGGGAAGAACTGGGGATATCTGCACAGGCTACTCAGAGTATTAAATACTTCACAGCCCTGCTCCAGCCAGGGAGGATTTGTACGTGTTCTGCTCCACAGCAAACCTCAGTGGATCACCCAGCAGCTGAGCACAGTTCAGAGCTGCTTTAAAGCCCTTTGAATTCCCAAAGTCTTTGTTTTAAAGTGTTTGGGCAGTCAGCTGTCCTTGTGAAGAATTCCACTCACAACTGCCTCACTGTGCTTCATTAGCCCTCAAAAACATTGCAAGTTTCAAAGCCAAAATGAGATATTCTCTTACTTTCAAAGAGCAGATCCTATCAGTTTGAATTTCGAGTAAGTGAAGCTCAATCTCTCACTCCTTTCTCCTTCTGCAAACTGGACCAGCGGGCTCCTTTTCCCACTTTCCTGCAGTCATTAAACACCTCAGATGTCAGGAAATCATCATTAAACTATGAATAAAATAAACCCCTTCAGTCTGCTGTTCTGACAGCCATGGGACTGATGTGGCAGTGACTTCTGGGGGTAACATCCCTCTGTAAAATATCCCTGCCAGCCCAAACCACAGGTGTGAGTCCCCTGTACCCTGTGTGCCACCAACACTCCCTGATCACACATTCAGAGGAAATAGAGAGTTCTTACACACACAGCAAGGCCTACACTGAAGAGGCTCCTCTGGCAGCTGAGTCTGCCCTCAGGTCAGCTTTTACCTCTACAGAGATAAAAAATCCAATTCCTAATTAGCAATAAATAATTAAAGATGGGACTTCAGTCTCAGCTCCACACCCAGGCTGAGGATGCTGTGGTGCCACAAGTGAAACCAAAGGAGTCAGGTTATTGAACAGAACCCAGAGTTTTCTCTCCTCACACAGATGTTTGCAAACCAAATCCCCATGAATCAAGGAACTGAAGTGATTGTGCTGTGTTCAGAAAAAGAAAAATTACAGAATTATGTCAAATATCATATTTAGCTCCAGGGTTTTGTATTGGATATAAAAATCCCAGCAAACACATCAATGGAGCAGCACTGGTGGCTTGTTTGCTGCCCTGGGACTGACAGAACCAAGTGTCCCCTGTTCTCCCTGGCCCAGCAAGAACAGGAGGGATTCCTGTTGTAAACATGCACCAAGCTCTGCAGAAAAGCCCCACTTCAGCCCAAACCTGCCTTGTCTGTGGCTGGAAGCCACGTGGGAAGGATTAGATGAGCTGGACACAGGAGACAGCTTGGCACAAGAGCAGGAAGTGAGTCAGGATCACACTGGCAACAGAGGCATTCCATGACTTTGTTCAGAAGCCACAGCAGTCGGAGAAGCAGCAGCAGTGCAATGCTGGAGCAGCAGACACGGCCTGCAGAGGGACATGGGCACAGCAGCTCATGGCAGAGCATCACTGCAGCCACCCACAAGGCTCTTCATGCAGCTGAGATAAGGACAAGTCAAATACTTTTCCCAGTTTCTGAGGAGAAAAACACAACTGTGTGAAAAGAACCAATGCTTCAAATGACCCTCATTGGAAAATTGATTAGAACGTGTTCTAAAAATCAGTGTCAGTGACACCCATTTTCCAGCCAGTCCAGCCACTGGGGCCCCTCCATGGCCCAGAAATGAGTTCACTGACAGGAATTTTAAATTGTTTTTTTCTTCTCCCAAAAGCTAAGTAAAAATTAAAGTATAATAACATTGTAATAAAACCATTTAAAATAACTTAATATTACTTTCCCCACCACAGAAAATAATTTTACTGTGCACGTTACAATAAATCCAGTCCATTTATGGAAGAAAACCAGGTTTTAGGATACAAAATGACACTGCCAGTTAAGAATAAGGAACCACAGTCTATTCAAAAAGCTGCCTCTTAGGTAGAACCTGAATGGAAGCACTGCCCCAAGATGAACTTTTGTGCTGAATTATAAACTGATGAACTCCTTTTCCCTGAAAGGGTTAAAAAAAATAATCCCAAGCACCAAAACTAAAGCTGTTCCAGCCCTGTTGGGTGCAGCCCATTACTGCATTTCTTAATTAAGAGCAAACAAATTCTATTAAAACAGCAAAAATGCTCAAGCATCTCAAGGGAAGGGAAATTTAAAGTCTATTAAACTGAATTTTTTAGGTATGTGGGGCCTCCCAAACCCTCCACAGCACTGCTTGATGCCCTTCCTGTGACATCCTTGAAGAGGTTTTCCTCTGGAGACAAAAATGTCAACTTTTACTCCTGGTTCACCCTCAGATTTGTAATTCAGAAGCACAGGCAGGGAAATGCCATCTGTTGGTAGGAATCCTGCAGCCCTGCTCCCGGGTGCTCCCAGCCGGCACAGGACAGGAGCTGACAGACTCCTCCTTTGGTGAAAAATGATAAAAAAATCTCTTCTGGCACATGAAGGGATTCATTTATTCCCAGGAAAAGCAAAGATCCCAGGGCTGGGAGGGAGGGAAGGGGAGCAGGCACAGGATTTGTTGCCAGGCTCAGAGGGCAAAGCACCAGCTCTGCCAGGGTTTGTGCCAACAGCTCCCAGCAGAAAGGGCATTTGGGATTTTTGGAAGCTGCATCCTGGGTTTTCCCGGGTGTGGAGCAGCCCTGGGAGGCTCAGCTCTCCCTGACTCAGCCACATCCACTCTGGATTCCCCCCTGCACGCAGGGCTCTGCTGACAGCCAAACTCTGCTCCTGCAGCTGCATCCAGGGGAATTTTAAAATGGAGATTTATTCCCACTCCAGTGGAACAGGTTCTGCTCCTTTCTCCTTCACTGTCACAAAATTCTTTACATCTGAAACACTCCAACTCCAGCTCCCCTGAGCCACAGATTCTTTTTCTGACTGATCTTCACTCTGGTTTCACCACCTGCTGCTGAGGGGGTTTTATTCCCTCTCTTTGTTGAGTGTCCTCAGGTCCAGGTTTTATCTCTACACTTCAGCTCCAAAGCTGTAATTGAGGCAGTGGGAAAGGTTTTTACACAGAGCCCAGGTAAGGCCGTGCATAAATAATGGCTAGAAACACGATATTCAGAAAACTTATTTTGGAAACAAGTGGAAGGTGTCCCTGCCCAGGGCAGGGGTGGAATGAAAGGGGCTTTAAGGTCCTTCCAACCCAAACCAGTCTGGGATTTGAAGATTAAAAGCTGCAGAGAAACAGATCTAATTTAACCAACTCAGACTTCAGCAGCTTTATAATCACCCTGGGCAACTGCTTTGAAGTGTGGCCCTTCAAACTGGAATGAATCACATTTGATAAAAATAAAAATCTTAATAGAAAAATAACAATTTACAGAGTTCTCTTTGCTTCAAGCATTAACAAAAAGGAATGTTAAGTCTTTGAAATTCTGTGTAGCAGGCTGAGATGGCACGTTAAATATTTGAAATGAATGTGAAATTAGAGAATCATCTGCTGGCTTTAGTCACAGTCTGGCTTTAGGTATTTATTATTTAAAAGGTGAAAAAAAAGCCAACTTTCTGACAAAATAATGATCGGGAGTGTAATTAAACCCATAACCAGCAATCCAGAAAAATGAAGGGTTGGAAAACAGCTTTTCTCTCCAAATTATTGGATTTTACGTATTTACATTTTTGTTTAGAAACACGACAGGGCTGTGTGGGAGCTGTCATTCAATCCCAGGCTGGAGATGGGGCTGAGCAGTCCCCAGTTCTCACTTTGCAGCTCGGGTGACACAGCAGGGTTTGCAGGTGAAGGAATTGCAGGAAAACACTGTCAAGGGTTTTTCCCACAGAAAAAAAAATTGTGACCCTTTTCCAAGGGGAAGTTTTGGCAGACAGAACCACGAGATGTTTCTGTTGTATCCCAGGGATGCAGCTTCGGGGAATTTGTGTGTTTGACAGGGAAGAAAGGAAAAACTCAGGGGAAAAATGCAGAGGTTTGGAGAGCAGGAGCACCCTGGGAGCACCGACCCCACGGGGAACAAAGCCCTGGCAGCTCCTGCAGCACCAGAGCCGGGCCCTGAGCAGGAGGGAGAAGATTTTCTCCCTGAGCATCATCCCATGGTGCTGCAGCCCCCTCAGGAGGGGCCGTTTCTCCCTGGCTGGAGGATACAAGGTCTGAACAGGACCTGTTTCTATGTCAGCAGCACTTTCTCTCCCTCACACATGGGAATTTCTGTCATTTCACACCCTGTTGTTAATTCTTGTATCTTCTTTTTGGGGACAACCCCCTTGGCAGGTGCCTCTCGCTGCTCCACCTGCCTTCAGCTCTGCCAGAGCAATGAGCTCCCCACTCATTCACCTTCCAGGAGCTGATGGTCCCTGTGGGTGCCACCCAGCTCAGGTTATTCTGGGATTCACTCTCTTTGGTTTTGAACATCACCAAATACTCCATTGAAGCAAATAAACGTCAGCAGTGACAAACATGAGACTCTGGCAGTGTGGTGGCTCCTTCCTTGCCTTCCTCAGCCAGCACTGTGAGGGTCAGCAGGGTGCCCATGTCCCTGATGAGCTGCAGGATGCTGTCACGGGAGAGCTCCACAATGCACTGGCCAAGATTCAGTCACCCACCTTCAGCTTCCCACTCTGGCCAGCCTTCATGAGCCAAGAACAGGCACAGCAACGCCATCAGTATTCGTGGAATCATGGAGTATCCTGAGTGGGAAGAGATCCACAGGGATCAAAGTCCAGCTCCTGGCTCTTCACAGGGCAGCCTCAAGAATCCCACCCTGTGCACGTCAGAGAAGCATCAAACAGACCCCAAGTTGCCACAGTCAGAGAATCAGGGAATATCCTGAGCTGGAAGGGACCCACGAGGATCATCCAGTCCTTGTGTGGCCCTGCACAGACACCCCAACAACCCCACCCTGGGCATCCCTGGCAGCGCTGTCCAAACGCTCCTGGAGCTCCGGCAGCCTCGGGGCCGTGCCCATTCCCTGGGGAGCCTGGGCAGTGCCCAGCACCCTCTGGGGGAAGAACCTTTCCCTGATATCCAACCTAAACCTCCCTGGCCCAGCTCCAGCCGCTCCCTCAGGTCCTGTCCCTGCCACAGAGAGCAGAGCTCGGAGCTGCCCCTGCTCTCCTGCTCCAAAGGGTGGCACTGCTGGTGCAGGAAAAACCTGCAAAGAATGAGGAATGTTTCACTGGGGGATAAATGGAGACACCAACCCAGCAGCACGGCCTTGTCACCTCCAGGGTGTTGTGCCTGAGGGAAAACACGGGAAGGAAATGGGTCGCACCTGCACAGGGATGAGTGAGCCCGTGTGGCCCCGGAGCGCTCCGGAGCTGTTGGTTTTGCCACAAATAAAGCAGTTTTCCATTTCAGGCACGGAAAGGGTCAGTACAGAAAGGTCTTGCTGGCCTTGAGCTCCCCTGGCGGCCTGTGACAGGGGATGGCTGCTATCCTTCCTGTGGGAAAAAACCCCGGCACTCTTTCAGGTGCCCACCACCGAAATGCGAAGTTCCTATTTCAGGTATTGAGCCCTCAGCCTAGGGATTGCCTCAGGAACTGAGCTACCAGGGGTCAGTCCCATGTTCAGACCCTGTGGTTATGGGTCAGTCTCTGTGGGGTTGGAGGAATCAGCCGTCAGCTGAACGTTTGGAGGCTCCGTCTCAGGTTTAGCCTTTCTGGTCATGGATGTATCACTCATCAGTTTCAGGTTCGCAATCCATGGCTCTGGTTTGTCTGTGCTCTTGGTGTAAATCCTAGGTTTGGACTCCATGGTCCCAATCCAGGAAGAAAATAAACCCAAATTTGCACTTAATTGGGAAGGAACACGTGTCCCCAGAGTTTCAGGTGCAGATGAGAGGCGGCCCAGGGAGGCCCAGGCCAGGCAGACGGGTCTGTGGTGACAGCTTTTGTCTGGGAGCCATCCTTGGCCGTATTCAATCCCAGAGGGAGCACCGGAATTTCAGCCCCAGTCCCTTGTGGAGAATGGCAGCTCCTTTCCATGGGAAGGGAAGGGGGCAGCCCCAGAGTTTCAGGTGCCGATGAGAGGCGGCCCAGGGAGTCCAAGGCCAGCCAGACCTGACAGTCCTGGTGGCCTTGGTCTGGGAGAAATCCTGGGATGTTTGCTGTGTCAGGGGTGGAATCTCACCTGGCTGTGAAGGGTGGTTCTTCTCCTCAGGAAGGAAAGGCCAGCGCCACAGAGATTTGGGAGCAGCACAGAGGCCACCACGGAAAGGCCAGGGCCAGCCACACCCGGCAGTCCCAGCTCCTTTATCTGGGAGCAATTGCAGGATAAATGTTGGTTTCCAATTCCTAAAACTGCCAAAGTTCAAGGACTGCTCCCAGAAAAAAGCTGCCAGGAAGGACGGCTCTGGCTGGACTTGGCCTTCCAGGGCTCATCCCACAGCTGCTCCCAGGACACTGGGGCACGGGGCTTTTCTTCCTATGGAAAACAACGGCCTGTAAACCTAAACCTAATCCTAACACTAACCACTAAACCTAAAGCTAACTCAAATCCTAACCCTTCCCCTAACCCCAACCTTATATTCTAACACCAAAGCCTAACATAAATCGCCTAATCCTGACCTTAAACCTAATCATATCCCCTAATCCTACCCACTAACCATAAACCTATCCCTGACCCTAAAACCTAACCTTAAACCAAAGACTAAATCCTAAATCCTAACCCCTAACCCTTAAACCCAACCCTAACCTTAACCCTAATACCAATCCTAACTCTAACCCTAGCAAGTTAGACTAGAAAGATAAATATCAAGGTGAGTAGAAAGTAGATACTTGAAAGATCAGTTGCAAGGTGAATTGAAAGATATTAAAAAGTATAAGAAAATGTACATACCAGAAACATGAATAAAAAGAAGAATAGGAAGATGAAAAACAAACTGGATAGAAAGTAGACAATAAAAACCAGATATTGAAACTATAAATAGAGAGATGAATAGAAAGTAGATATTAACAAGATTGATAGACCATGGATACCCAGACCATAGATACCTAAAAAGTGGAAGGAGCCAGTTCCAGGCTGGGACTCTTTGTTTCCGGTTTATTCTCGATGGTCCTGGAGCTGTTGCCGGCTTTTTTATTTTTTTACTGTGGTTCGGTTTTTGACCCTTTTAATGCCGTTTTTGTGTGTGAGTGTGTTTTTCATTTATTTTTGCTTTCTTTGCAATTCTTTTGTGATGCAGGTGTTTGGTGTTAGTTATGGGGTGGCAGTGGAAAAAAAATTTGCCCCCTAATTTGCATATACGATAGAATATTTGCATAATTACTCGTTATTAATTATTCTTCAGTGCTCCATATGGGAGTAAGTGGGGTGGAGAATAATAGTAATAATATGAGAGGTGTTACTCCAATCTGGAGCACTATTTATGGGCTTCATGCACTATAAATAAAAAGAAGACAAATCATAGCGTCTGGTGCAGAAAATGCCATGCTGCCTGGAGGCAATTTTTAATTTATTTAATTTCTTTAATTCTAAAAGTCTGAACAGAAACAGCTCCCGTATCAGACTGAAGCAGCCACTTCACCGGATCTAAAATGCCACACCAAAGGCGAGCGGGGTGCAGGGCAGGGATGAATTGGTGCAGGGAGGGAACGAACCGCGCCGCGAATTCCCTGGAAAACCAGAAATCCCAAAAAACCCAGAAAATGTCATTTGGCCGCCCCGGCAGGAGCCGGGTGGTGCCGCCCCGCGCCCCCCCNGCTCGCGGGCTGGCCGGCCCGCCGGGCCCGCCCCGCCCTCCGCCATGGCGGCCGAGAGCGGCAGGCAGTTCTGGAAGCGGAGCGCCAAGCTGCCGGGCAGGTGAGCCCCGGGGAAGGGGTGCGAGGGCCGCGCCCCCCGCGCTCCGGCTGGGGGCTGGAGTCGTCGCTCTGCCTGGGGAAGGGGCTGTCACCCAGCCCGGCTCTGGGGCTGAGGGTACCTCGGGGGATACCAGGCGGATCTGTGCCGGCTGCAGGGCTGAGGAGCTGGTTGGGGGCCCCGGGGTTCCTCCTTGAAATAGCGGGGATGCCAGGGCCAGCCCGGGCTATGGGACGGGAATTTTGCTGGTGGAAGGCTTCATGTATAAGGGTCGAGGGTAGGGTCAGAGCTGCTCCCTCATCTGTAGGACAAGGCAGGCGCTGCGGGGACCCCCTGTGTGCCCCCCATGGGAAGCAGGGTGGAGGGATCAGGGTGCCTTGGAGGCCCCTTCGGGGTAGTCTCAGAGCCAGGGCTGCACCACCTTCCCTTCCACAGATACTGAAGAAAACTCATCCTTTCCTGAAGTCCTTAGAGGTGTCGCCTTGGGTGGCAGCAGCTCTGTCCCAAAGGGGTGTCCCTGATAACGCATGGAACCCCCCCATTATCCTCTCCTGTGTCGGATGTCGCTCCTGGTCCCCCTCTGCTCACGAGGAAAGACCGTGAGGGCTCCGTTTGTACCTCCCCTGCCTCAGTTCTTCTGGCTGTGATGTTCTGGTTCCTGTCAAGGCACCTCTACTCGCTCAGGGATGGGAGAAACAAGTGAAGTGTGTGATGGACATGGTATTTAGGAAGAAGAGGCTGGTATTGATGAAGGAGAGGCTCCCTACAACGCCTTGGGAGCAAGGCTGACGTGGAAAGAGGGCATCCACCTCTCTGGGGAGGCTCTCTCAAGTGCTTTTCCTGCCTGGTGCTCCTCACTTTTGCTCTCCATTGCCTTATCTGAACCCTGCCCTTTGCCTCCTGGGGTACGGGTGCAGTCTGAAATGCTTAGCTGGCTTTAAATCCTGCTGGGCCAGTTAAATATCTCTTTCTAATGTGCTTTCACTCATCTGCTTGTCACTGTGCAGCTCCTTCAGGTTGGCTGGACAGTCCATGTCTGTGGTAAGGAAAGGGAGAGCAAGGAGCTCTCTGTTCCTCCTCTGCTGCTCCTGTGGGAGGAAAATCCTGTGCTTTCCCTGGGTTATTTCCCAGCTGCTCCAGTCTCTTACCCGAAGGTCTCAGCCGTGCTCTCAGCTGGTGGTCTTGGACACCACCTCTCTTCTGCATTTGGCGACTTTTGAGCTTTGCCTTGGAAAGCTCAAACCAGGTGAACCGGTCTGGCCGGCAGCCGGTCCTGCCTGTGATACTCTGCGTCGTGAAGATTTTGGCAGAGTTCTCTTCTGCTCCTAACTGCCTGCTTGGCAGATATCCTGGATCCAGGAGCCTTGTTACCTCCTGTGTGCTGGTGGTTTCCAGGGACAGTCACCAATAGGTCTTCAGCAACCTGACTCAGAAGGTGGAGGTGGGATGTGCTGCATCCATGGTCGCTAGACATGAACCTCCCTTTCTTCTTTTTTGTCTGAGAAACCCTCCTGTACAGATTCTTGGCTCTCTCCTTTCTTTCCCCTGACAATCTGGCAGAAGGAGGCTCTGTAGAGATTTGGATGCTGTGTTAGCTTCCTTTTCCATGACACTTTGTGTGCTTGGTCACTTAGTTGTATTAGCTTTTATTTGCTAATAAAGTTTATTAGCTTTTGGTCCCTGTAGATTTAGGGTGGATTTTAGGTGTAGGTTTAGAACTGGTAAATGCTGTTTTGTTCTTCCAGTGCTGTCTTGTGGTTTTTGCACTGGGAATTTTCTGCCTGGTAATTTCCTAGGGATGTGTTGGCAGAGTGCTCTGGTGTGTTGTCCTCTGTGATGTGTTGTTTATTCCCTGCTCTTCAGAGAGATGGGCAGCCAGGGTCTGGTGGGGTTATTTAAATGCTGTTTTAAAAGGGGAGAAACAGCCTGCTGGAAGTAAATACGTTCTGTGTCCAGAGGGGCAGTGACGTTTCATGGCTACGCTCTGCTGCAGTGTCAATAACCCACACCCTGTGATGATCCTGGGAGCTGTCACACGGGGAGCACAGACACTGTACCTCACACCATTGGTCACCCCTTGTGCCCTGCACTGAACATCCAGGTAACAGGAAATGCCTGTTCCAAAGAGTTTAAACTGGGACAGAACAGGGGACTCGTCCAGTCAGGCTGGGAGCACAGCTTAGATCATCTTGAGATTCTTTGTTTGGGAATGTCTGGGTTGTAGGACTTTAAAAAGAGCTGTGTGCAGGTGGGACCCTCTGCCATTGTATCAAACATTGATTCAGAACCCCAGGAAAGGGTTTCCTCCCCCAGCACTGGCTGCCACATCCCCTCCTCTCTCTAACACACATCCTTCATTGCTCTTGTGAAGTCCAGGCCGTCACAGGTGATCACAGCAGTTCCCCACTGGCAGCCTGTGGCTCCCTGACAAAAAGGAGCAGCCTTGTGCTGGATATCATGGGACAGTGTGAGTTTGATACTGGGTATGGGAGAGGTTCTGCTGGCTCCTGTCCTGCAGGGAGCTGCCACAAGTCATTGGGAAGCAGTGCTGATCTGGAGGGCTTGTTCTTCTTACTCCTCATCATCTCTTTGCTATGTCCACCCATGGAGGTGCCTCTGCTTAATTGCTGTCCTGACTTCCAGGTACTCATTAGTCATCACACTCTGTCCTAGGCTTAATCCTCGATGGATAAACACAGTGAGCTCTTCCAGCCACGAGGGACAACCACTGCAGTGGTGAGCCCACCCCTTGTTGGGCTGCTCCACCAGGATCTCTCTGTGCTGTGGTTGTTTCCAGCCTCTGCCCTGGCTCTCTGCATCTCTTCCCTGCCAGCTGGACCTGTTGCTTCTGCATCCTCAGCTTGTTCCCAGCGTGCTTTCCAGCTGCACCAGGCTGCCATCCCTCTCCTCCATGGCTGGGCTCTGCTGGTTTTACTGCCGGGCACCATCTGCAGCTCCTAGAAACCAGGCCAGCTCTATTGACCCAAGAGAAGCTTGTTCCTTGTGTGCCAGCTCTGAATGGGCCTTTGTCTCTGCCATGAGATTCTTTGACTTGTTTTCCAGAGGTTGTTTTCCAGGGTGGGGTGGCTGTGAATACTTCCTCAAATGCAGGTGGTAACGCAGGATCGCTGTCTCACCTCCAGACCCTGCAAAACCAGTGATGAGTGTGTTTTTAGTAGCTCCTCTCTGAGGTGATGCTCCCCGTGTAGGGCCTGGAGCCCTCAGGCTCCTTGTCCCAAAGAACCAAAAGAACAGAGCTGTGGTGACTCATTTCAGACCACATAGGAAGTAGTTGATTAAACCAGGCTTTGGACCCGAGTCAAACCACGTACTGTACCAGACATTGCTTTTCTGTGGCATTGGCTGTGATCCTGGAGCCAGCATGGGGTTCAAACCCTAAAGTACATTTATGGAGGAGCCCCAGTGTCACTGCCTGGAGTCTTTCCCTGTCCCACAGTGCCTGGAAGGGTGAAATCCCAAAACTGGAAGTCCCCTTGCTGGAAAAGAGAACGAACGTCAGTGTATGCAGCAGGTAGACTGAGACACGTGGTTGCTTGGAGTGAGCTGGTGGTGCAGAAAAGAGCAGATTTCAAATCCCAGCTCAGGCTGGACAGGGCCTAAGAGTTTAAACAAGGTTTCTCTTTGCTGCTGCAAAGAACAAATCTTCATCTGAATGTGGCATTTTGGATCTAAGGCTTTTAAGTTAGCAGGTTTTTGAAGCTGCTTTTGGTCTTTCATTCAGCTCTCAATAGCAGGCAAGAAGTGTGACCCCAGTTTAGGCTGAGATTATTTGTAGGACGTCTTTTTACAGCACCTTGGGTTTTTTTTCCTCTTTTCCCCTTCCTGCAGCATTCAACCTGTCTATGGAGCACAGCATCCTCCACTGGATTCCCGGCTCACCAAAAAGTAAGTGTTTGTCTCCTGGAGATGCAGGCCACAAGGCCTGGCAGGTTTGGGGCTCAGCTCTGCAGTAGGTGGAGGTCTGCAGCATCCCTGGCACTGTGATATTGCAACAAAGAAGGACAGCAGTGGGGTGTGGTGCTCCCTTGAGCTCTACGAAAGCTTGCAGGGAGAGCTTATCTGCTGGTGCCCTTTATGGCCAGAAATCCATACAGTAACACCCACATCAAAGGAAACAGACTTTTTTTTTTTTTAGCGGTGGTGTCTGATCCTTCAGCTCCTCTTTGGAGCTGGAGGAATTAAGGGAAAGGGAGGTAAAGCTGCCCAGCAGCTACAAGGCTGGAGAACTGCAGCAGCCTTCCTGGCAGGAAAAGGCAGAATTCTGGATCTGAACTGCCTCCTTGTGCTGTGTAGTGGTGAAAGTTCCCTGCTTCAGGTGGTGGACTTTGGCTCCTGTAGCTTAAGAGTAAATTCCTTCTGTGCCTGAGGAAAGACCCAGGCTGGTCTGGCTGCTGAGAACAACTGCAGCTGTTTTGGGAGTGTCCATGGAAGGAGACCTGCTGTGTCTGACCTCTGACATGCCTCTCTCCAGGTTGCAAGACTTTTTTTTGGGTGTTAATCTACCTGTTTTGTGTAGGGTGGGGGAAGGCAGAGCTGGAGGAATTGTACGTGTCTCCCCTTTGCCCTTCCGAGCCTGGCACCTCTCCAGCTGTGTGCTGCCACTGTGGCCTCTGTGACTGCTGTCACAGCAGCCTGTGACAGCCACTCCTGGCAGTGGGCAGCCCAGAGAGACTTAACGTGTTCCTTAGGTCTGGGAGGAGGAACAGGGAAACTGGACAAAGGGATTGGCTGATTGGCGTGAGGGCGTGGGGAAAGGAAAGAAGATGAACTCATCCAACAGCACAGCTCTGATCCTGTTCCTCTCTGGCTCGCAGCTTCATCAAGGACCGCTCCAAGGCCAGTGGGCTGCCCATGAAAAGCAAGAAGGCCTCCAGCTTCCACGAGTTTGCCCGCAGTACCAGCGATGCCTGGGACATCGGGGATGATGAAGACGAGGACTTCTCCTCCTCCTCCTCGTCCTCTTTGCAAACTCTGAACTCTAAAGTGGCCAAGGCCACGGCAGCGCAGGTTTTGGAGAACCACAGCAAGCTACGGGTGAAGCCCGAGCGGTGCCAGCCCGCCCTCGGGGACCTGCCCACCAACTGCAAGGTCATCAAGTCCAGCAGCGAGGCCCAGCTCTCCAGGACCTCTGGTAAGAGCCATCTTCAGGAGCAGCCTCCTGCTCCAGTGCTTTCCTGCTTGGCCACTGAACTCAACTGCTTGTTGCTACTCATAGTGTGGGCAAGAGGCTGTGACACAGCCCGTAAGCACAACAGAGGCTTTTTCTTCCTTTTAGTATCCTGTACTCCAAGGAGCCATTTTCAGAGGCCTGGCTTTAATGCTTGTGCCCTCAGCTGCTCAATATCCTGCATACAGGCATGTCTGTCTGTCCCAGAGTGTTCCATGTTCTGGGTGCTAAGTCAGTTTTGAGATCTGTTAAGTTCTCGGCTGGGATTTGCTCACTGTCTGTTTCCTCTGTGGCTTGGTGTGCTGTGTTTAGCAAAGGTCTGGGTCAGGTCCTGTTGACACAGCTTGAGCAGGGAATTGGGCAGCAGCAGCTCCTGCCTTGTCTGCCTGTGCAGTGAGAGTACCCCAGGAGGTGGCACTGGCAGCCCACCAGCTCCTCTCTCTGCACTAGCAATTAGCTTGATTGGTGTTTGGATCACTGGAGAGCAGAGGGATCTGAAGGTCAGTTCTGCCTTGTCTCCTGTGTCCTACCCATGGCTTCCCTTGTGCAGAGGGAAGTCTGATCCACTTGCAGCCAGGTGTCTGGATGCAGGAGGAAGAAAGAGAGGCAGAAATGGGGGGAGTGATGGAAGAGCCACAACAGATGCCTGTGAACTGCTGATCCATTGGAGTGGGCCACTGGTGCTGTTCCGTGGTGCAGAGGAACAGAAGGGTGAAATCTGCAGTGTCTGGCAGTGGCTGGAAGAGCGAGGTGGGGTTGGAGAGGTGGAACCTCCTTCCCCAGCTCAGTGCAGCATCTGGTCCTTGCAGAGGAGGCCTGTGTGCGGAGCCCCCTGCAGAAGCAGCAGTCCCTTCCCCTCCGGCCTGTCATTCCACTTGTGGCTCGAATCTCTGACCAAAACGCCTCCGGGGCTCCCCCTATGACCGTGAGGGAGAAAACGCGCCTGGAGAAGTTCCGGCAGCTCCTTTCCAGCCACAACACCGACCTGGGTGAGTGGGGCAGAATGAGGGTGCCTCTGGGTGGGCAGGGGAAGGCAGAGGGGGCCTGCTGCCTGCATCAGGTCTGGACTTGTTTTCCAGAGGTCACTGCCTGCAGTTGTACCAGGTGGGATGTTTGCAGGAATCGCTCTGTTGGCAGATGGTGATGTCCTCCAACCACTCCCTGTCTGTCCCTAATCATTCTCCATCTTGCACATGGTGGTTGGGATCACTGGGGGCTGCTGGGCTCTGCATGAGGACTGAGGTCCTGGCACATTGGTGACCCTGCAGCTCCCAGTTCTGTGCCCAAGCTGGGCTGAAGTCATCTCTACTCTCCTTGCAGCAGACTCACATCCCCAGTCCTTGCTAGTGTGGGAGCCTTCCTGGAGGCTCATTGTCTCCAGAGCCTGCAGGAGCAGACTGGGCTTTCCTCTCCTTCTAGGTGTAGTGGTGCCTGGACGTGCCTAGGATCTAATCCATTGCCACCACTGTCCGTTTGCAGATGAGCTGAGAAAATGCAGCTGGCCTGGTGTGCCCAGAGAGGTCCGGCCTGTGACGTGGAGACTGCTCTCAGTAAGTACTGGGAGCTGTGACACCGCAGCCTGGGGGGACTGTGCCACGTCAGGGACATGTGCTCCATGTGTCCTGTAGCCAGCTTTGCTTGTGTGTTCCCAGTGCCCAGCTTACAGGTGAGCTGTAGGGTGTTTTGGTCAGGGAGTGTCATCGCTGCATCCTCTTTGAGCTCAAAGCTCAGATTGGTGTGGAGACTGGGTGGTTCTCTCCCTTTTGGGAAACTGAATCTGGTGAAGTTGAGTTTCTCCAAGATCAGGGGCTGGGAAGGCCACATTCCATGAAAGCTCTTTCCTCAGCTCCTGAGTTGTGTGCCTGATGTTTCTGGGTGCACAGCTGGCAGGATTTCAAGGGCTGGTGAGGAAAGAGGGTCTGCCCTGAGCTGAGCTTTCCCAATTCAGGGCTATCTCCCCGCCAACTCGGAGCGCCGGAAGCTGACCCTGCAGCGGAAAAGGGAGGAGTACTTTGGCTTCATCCAGCAGTACTACGACTCCCGGAACGAGGAGCACCACCAGGACACCTACAGACAGGTAGGAACCCTCCTCTGCCTTTCTGCTTTGGGTATAGCCCTTTCCTCTCTCTTGCTGCTGCTTGTCCCCGTGGGTAGTCATGCCAGGACTTGCTCTAGCTGTAGCTGGGAGGAGTCTTCTCTTTGGGGAAAAGGCACCGTGGTTCCGTCCTTGTTAGTTTAAGATTTTCCTAAATTGATCTAATACTAAATTTCAGCTCTGAACTGCCTGCCTGCATGTGAGCAGAGCAGACTGCAGATAACTGTAGATGATTTTGTCAGTACAGTTGTCATCTGTAGCCCTCACTGTGCTTGTCAACTCTTGCCTGGGGGAACACTGGTGGATTCCCCTCTGTTAGCCTGTGATGAGTTTCTGTGCCCCTGGAAAGCACAGCTGGTGTGTGTAACCCACCTGTGATGAGTTATTGTGCCCCTGGAAAGCACAGCTGGTGTGTGTAACCCACCTGTGATGAGTTTTTGTGCCCCTGGAAAGTACAGCTGGTGTGTGTAACCCACCTTCTTTTCCAGATCCACATTGACATTCCAAGGACCAACCCACTCATTCCCCTCTTCCAGCAGCCACTCGTCCAGGAGGTAAGGGAGGGGGTGAAGCTCCTGCCCTACATTTGCCATGGGATGTGTGTGGAGTGAGGCCAGCACTGCTCCTAGGGAGTTAACTTTGTGGGGAAACTTCCCTGCCTGACAGCTCCCAATGCAAATACCTCCTGGAACTGTCTGGTCTTGTCCCTTGTTTCTGGAAGAAATCAAACTTGGAGCTTGGGGGCTATGAGATGATCTCTTCTTTGGCAAGATGGAGCCAAGAGCCGGTAAAAAAACCTGAAGCTTTTGTTTTGAGACAAATTGAAGGCATTTGAACCAGAACACAGGACAGTTCTGTTTTGCTTTAAAACCTCTTTTATGGGAGCTACCAGGCAGGGATGGGTTCGAGAGGTGGCCAGGAGGTGTGGGCACCTGTCCTCTCTGGAAACAAGCTCCATGTGTGTATGTGGTGTGTCAGAGCATGGTGTCTGAGGGGTTGGGGCAGTCTGGGAATGTGGCTTGTTGTGAGGGAGGCTGCTCTGTTGGGAACTGTCCTGATCTGTGTTTTTCTGGAAGTACTGTGCTGATACCTCATCTTTCCACCTGATGTTCAGCCAAGGAGGCTGCTCTGCCAAGAGGCAGCCCTGTCCTGTGGATATTAAGCTATCTGGGTCTTGAAAAGTTGGGTCTGCATTTCTTCAGGCAGAGGTTTTGATGAGGAGCCTGGACTGTCTTGTCCGAAGAGTGGGCTGGCCTGTGTGTGGGATCTGTGGATCACACAGAAGTCTCTCCTAGGACTTTTATGCTTCTAACATTACCTTACTGCTACAGAAAAGCCTGTCAGTGCATGGTCTGCACTCCCTGAGCTCAGCAGTTATGCTTTTCTGCCTTTCCTTCGTGCATGGCTAATGCAGGTACCTGCTTTCCCTCATTCTTCCCCAGATTTTTGAGAGAATCCTGTTTATCTGGGCCATTCGCCACCCAGCCAGCGGCTATGTGCAGGGCATCAATGACCTGGTCACCCCGTTCTTTGTCGTGTTCCTCTCTGAGCACGTTGGTAAGTGACACTTGCTGCTCCAAGCACTCCTGACCATGGGGTTTGAAGTGGTGTGAAATGCTGGCATGAGGAAAAGTCGCTTTGCTGGAGAAGGGGATGATGTGCTCCTCCTTCAGAGTGCCTGGGCCAGGCTGGAGTTGTATTTTGACCTCTTGCTGTATCTCTGCTCCCTGGCTGAATTGACTTCAGTTTCATCATCTTGCTGAGCCCCACAGAAGGTTAAGGGCTAAGGGTGAGTTTGCATTTCAGTGTACTTAACAACCTCTCAGCTTGGAGGGGAATGGGATCTTTCAGGCACTGAGGGAGTTCAGGCAAAGCCAATATATGGAGTTGGGAGGAGGGTCTTGCTCTCAAAGCTTGGACGTGGGAGACAGTTCCTGCTATAGGAGGAATGAGTGAAGTATAAAGAGACCCTGCCAAGAATGTGAAATAAACTGTTTAAATACAGATTCCCTCCACTGCTGCTAGTACAGGTGTGTTTCTCAAACTGAGAAATTCAGAAAGCAAACTGACTTCTCCCTGCTGCTTCTGGATTTCTTGTCAGCTGCCTGCTTTTACCTGGAGATCAAGTCCTTTCCACCCATCGTGCTTTTATTCTTTCTCTGGCTCTAGCTGTGTTTTGGAGTTGACATTAATGCTGGGATGTCATAATCCCTATGTTTAAAGGCTCTTAGTTTTCACTGTAAATAGAAGGAAAAAGGAATTTTTAAGACTGTATTAGTGACAGAAATCCTACTGAACAAATATTTTTAAGGTTTGATCCAAAAGTTGAAGTGTTGAAGTGAGTGAAAGCCTTCCACTGTCAAGCTGAGGCTTTGTAAACTAGTGCTGATCTGCCTCTGCTGAGGGCCTTGTGAAGAGCTGAAACACCTTGCTTGCCCCTCAGACATCCAGTGTGCTCAGGGCTGATCCCTGGGCAGTGCTGGTGCTCCTCACAGCCTGAAGGAGAAAGCACCAAATGTGTCTCTGATGGCAGCTGGAGTGAATTCCCTTCTGTAGGAAGAGCAGATCAGATCTGAGCAGGTTCCCTGTGAGAGGCTTCTCCTGTGGCCTGAGCAGCATCCATGGCATTTAGTCCTGGCAGAGGCCACTTGCTCAGGATTGATTTGTTGGGTTACAAGTACACAGTGCACAGTGAGTGACCCAGGCAAGAAGGGAGCTGGTGTGAAGCATCAGAGCTGCCTGTGGGTACCTGGTGTGACTTCTGCAGTCCTGTACCCTGCTGGGTGCCAGGGCTTAGCTCTCCCTGCATGTGGCAGCAGAGTTCATGCTGCATTGGCCCTGTTAGGCTCTGTGCTGGGTTCGTAATTCTCACCATCTCCCAGGGCTGTTTTCACCCCCAGCTGAAGCTTCTCAGCATCTTCCAGAGCTGTTTTCATCACCAGCTGAAGCTTCTCAGCATCTTCCAGGGCTGTTTTCCCTCCTGATTGAAGCTTCCTCTCTGGATCTGGCCTTCCTGTTTCCAGCTCTCTCTGAAACTTGGGTTGGAGGGAAAAGTTCCTCTGCAGGACCAGTTGAGCTGAATTTGGCCAAGCAACAACAACCCTTCTGTCTCCAGAGCCTGGGATTGAAAGCCAGCCTTTAGGTCACAAGCTGCTGTGGTGCCTACCTGCTCCCTGGTGTAGCAGTCAGAATTAAAAGACAAATCAACAATTGCCTTTAATGTCCATGAGAAAGAGCTGGCAGTGGTCAGTCCCTCGTAACCCCTCTGCAACAGGATTTAAGTAATTGGTTTGGAGCCTCCTCTCTACAGGTGCCTTTGCAGACAGGCTCCTGAGGAGCTGGGCAGGGCAGGGCTGAGGGCTGTCCATGCTGGATCATTAATTCCCAGGATCCCTGGAGCCTGGATCAGCTCAGTCTGTGCTGCACACAAGTCCTTGCAGCAGGAGAGGCCTTGCACAGTTTGGTAATCCTTGTGCAGCACGCACCAAGGCACAGCTCACCTTTCTGTGGGAAGTCTCTTGCTCAAAGGAAATTCTCCCTGTGTTTTCCAAGCTGTATCTTCCTTGGGAAAGGGAACAGCCTGTATGGCTCAGGCAGCCCCTGCCCACAGAGCCACTGAGGGCTCACACACCTGTGTGTCACCTGTGGGTATTCCCATGCTCACAGGTGGGTGTACAACTGGCCTGGAAAATTTTCCCTTGTGTTTTCTGCAAAGCTTGCTCTGGGAAGTTGGCACCAGCCCTGGCTCCATCCTCAGATCTCTTGGGTTTGCTGCCCCTGCTCTCCTTTCACAGCAGGTGTTTTGTTGACCACGAGATCCCTGAAGGAACCCACTGTGCTGCCAGCTGGCTCCTCTGCTTGGCTGCCACCCTGGGATGTTTGCAAAAGAGCTTCTGAAGGGCTGTCCCCCACAGCAGGGACCACTGCAGCTCTCTGGGGACTGTGGGGTGCCCACGTGACTCAGAGCTGATGGCCAGAGGTGGGAGATCACAAGCTGGTGATGTTGCTTAGCTGTGAAACACAAGGCCAGGATGACACCCTGGTCTTCTACTGTTCAATCCAGGGGCTTCTCATGAAGCAGTTTCACAGGCTGGTCCCCACTGCCAAGTTCATTGTAGGCTTCTGATCCATCATCCCGTGATTTGGGCAGGTATTGCAGGTGCAGACAACAAATCATCTTTTCTGCAGATCAGTTAAAATTTCTCCTTGGAGCTCAGCAGCTGATTAATGTGTCTGGTTGATAATGTCTCCACTCTGATATGTGTTATCAGCCCAAGGCCTGACACATCCTTCACTGGGCTTCTCTGACATCCCCTGCAAGGGCTGGAAAAGGGGAGAATGGGAATGGGGAAAAGGAGTGTGGTTTGGGCAGGGAATGGTTTGTAGCTTATCAGTCACTTCCAGGGTACAGCTGGGCAGCTTCCTTTGTTTGAAGTTGACACAAACAATGGAACAGTCAGCAGTTACCCAACAAACTCCAGGCCTTGTGTGCAGAGGCATTAAATACAGCTGGCTCAGGCAGTGGTCAGAGCAGTTTGGCCACACTGCAGTGCCTTTGTCTTGATGGCTTTCCATCATCACCATGGAAGGTGCAGGAAGGATGTGGGCCTCTCCAGGTCCTGAAGGAGGGGAACTGAGGGGAAAACATTCATAGGAAGCTGTTTCTCCTCGCTGCCCTGGATGCTTTGGGGCCTGGATGACCCCTTTATTAACCTGCATCTCTCTAGCCTGCCTGAAGGCATCCCACTGACTCTGTTTGCCTCTTCTTTCTGGGCAATGCCTTGAATCCCATGTGTGTGTGCTCCTTTGACCAGCTTCAGAAAACACCAGCTAGGCTGAGGCAGGGAGAACTTCCCCTATGTGAACTTCTCTGACCCCTTCTGCCAGCTGGGACCAGTTGCTTTTCCCACACTTGCATCCACCCAGTCTGGATCCAAACCCCCTGCTTCTTGCAGGTGCTGGGCAGACTGCAGTGCAGCCTTGGCAGGTGGGATAGGTTTAACTGCTGTGTTTTCCCCTTTCCCCCAACATGGCAAGCTGGCTTATCTCTTGTGATGCTCTCCCTGCCTCCTGCATGGACACCACTGCCTCACCACTTGGCAGCAAGCATGGAAGCTTTGGGCCCCTGCCACTGAGCAATCCATAGCTGGAGTGATTCTTCCTCCTGACTGATGGCTTCTGCTGCAGGTGCTGCTGAGGAAGAGCTTGAGGGAGGTGTTGAAGCTGCAGGAGCAGCTGAGCTTGTTGTTGGTGCCTTCTGGATGGGCACAGGCTCCCAGGACCTCTGGGGAGGATGGGGATGTAGAGAGATGTTCTGGCAGCTGAGGAATTGGGGCAGGAATGACATCTCAGCACTTCCTGGAGGAAACCATACCCCCGTTTTTCCAGGTGATCAGAGAGGGCATAACAAGCACAGGGATACTGAGATTTCAGTCCCTCCCAGCTCAGGTCCTGCAGCCCCTCTGCTGAGTCACTCCCAGCTCTCAGGGATTGCGTTTGCATTTAGGATGGCAGTGACAAAGCTCAAGTGAGTTCAGCATCCCCAGGTTGTGTCAGTGCTGGCCCTGCAGCCTCTCCCAGTGCTCTCTGCCTGTGTGACACCACTTCCATCCCTGATTTCAGGCCTTGCACTTCCGTCCCTGGCTCCAGCCCCAAGCCCCATCTTCTCTTCTTGCTTTCTTCCAAGCATTTCTGAGCCTCTGAACTTGGAAATTGGCCAGCTTAGCCCTGTTATTTGTTGATCTGATTCAGTGGTGTGACAGCAGTGTGGTGGGTGCTCTCTTCCCAAGGAGCAAAGGGAGGGAACTGCTGGGTCAGTCAAGCCAGGAGGGCCAGACCTGTGTCTCCTGACTGTCTCCTCACCTCGGTCCCACTGCCTTCCCATGCCTGTTTCCCTCTCCAGCCACCAGGTTAAGGTGAGCCTGGCTTGGAGCAGGTGATTCTGCTCCAAACTCAGCCAGAACCACTGTCATTCCCTCCTCCAGGCATCTCTCCCTTACCCTCCCTGGGGGTTCACAAGCCTGTCTAAAAGCAAGGAGCCTTTTTTACTCTGTGAGAATCCTTTGGGGACAGAGCTGCCACTGACCCTTGTGCTGTCAGACTCCCACGGGTTTAAAAAACAAACTTGCACAAATCTCTGCTTCCCTCACACCGAGGCTCTTCCATGCATGGGACAGTTTCTGTTTGCTGGAGCTCTTCTGCCAGCCAGGCTCCAGGAGAGGGAGAAACCCCATGAAGCTGAGCCCTCTGGCCCAGCTGTCCCTGTGCTGGATTCAACTCAGTGCCTTTTTTTCTTCCCAGGAAGATCTTCGCATGCTTTTGGGTCCTTGCAGCTATGCCTGAGGGTCCTGCTCTCCTACAGAGGTTCCTGAAGCTTTGGCAGTTCTTTCTCATGGGTCCTCAAAGCTGGCAGCCTCCAGGCTGGGTGCCTCTGTTGTGCTTTGGTGCAGAATCCAGCTGGGAGTGGGAACTGGCAGCTCCCTTGTGCTGCCCCAAGCCAAGGGCAGAGTTTCCTTCTCTGATTTCTGGCTGCAGTGAAGGTTTCCCCTCTCCCACTTCTCCCTGTGGTGCTCCCAGCTGGCAGAGACCTGCTGTCCCCCAGGGCAGGTGTGCCAAGGGGTTCCAATGTGCCAGAGCTTTGTCCCTGCACAGCCCTTGTCCCAGAAGAATGACAGAAGTGCTGTGGGATCCCTCCAGTGGTTCCCTGGGGAGCTGGACTGGGTTCAGGGTGTGGCCAGCAAGTCTTTAGGGGTTCTTCAGCTGAGTTGGAGGAATAGGTGAGTGCACAACTGCTGTGACTGTGCCAGGCACACCCCTAACACACAGGGAGTTTTGCAGTGCCTCTTGCAAAGCTTTGGCCTGATAAAGCCCTTGGGTTTGTCCCGTGTCCCTGGTGTCCCCCATCTCCCTGATGCTCTTCCCTCTCCCTTTTGCAGAGGAGGATGTGGAAAACTTTGATGTGACAAACCTGTCCCAGGATGTTTTACGGAGCATCGAAGCCGACAGCTTCTGGTGCATGAGCAAGCTGCTGGATGGGATACAGGTGAGCCTCTGGGGCCACGGGAGTTTCTTTGCCCTCACTGGGGGAGCAGTGTGGTTGTCTCCTCTCCCTGTCTGGGTGAGTAGTCTGCATGCTCCAGCATTAGGGAGATTTTGCTCCTTCCCTGAGCTAAATCTGTTAGTGAACTCCTGGGGAGATGGGTGCTGTGGCTGTCCAGATGGCCCTGTCCTGAGCAGGGAATTCACAGCAGGCAGACGATCCTGGTGCCCAAGAGCCCTGTCTCCTTGGCTCACGATAATCTCATCTCCCTGCCCAACTGCTGATCTGGGTTTGATCATTCCAAGCTGTTGTTAAAGCTGCTGCTTCTGACTTGGGGCCTCTCCCCACAGGACAATTACACCTTTGCACAGCCAGGGATCCAGAAGAAAGTCAAAGCCCTGGAGGAGCTGGTCAGCCGGATCGATGGTAGGTGACATGGGAATCTGGTCAGGTTTGTCACAACAGAGGGAGGCCTCCGTTGTGAGAACTCTCGGGGCAGGGGTAGACACTTCTTACAACACTCATGGAACCAGGGCAGGATCAGCCAGAAATCTCCTGGTGACAGCACAGGGTGAGGAGAGGAGGAATTCGGGAGAAAAAGGTCTCAGCCTGAAAGTGTGTGAAAGCCACTGTGCTGTGAGCAGCGTGCAGGAGCTGGGGCACTGTGAGCCCCAGGTGTGTAAGTGAAATGTGCTGTTTCAGAGCAGGTACATAATCACTTTAGGAAGTACGAGGTCGAGTACCTGCAGTTTGCCTTCCGCTGGATGAACAACCTGCTCATGAGGGAGCTGCCCCTCCGCTGCACCATCCGCCTCTGGGACACCTACCAGGTATGCAGGCTCCACTGACCCCCCCCTGCTTGTCACCGTCACTTGTGTCCCTGTCCCCAGGGGGACAGAGGTCTCCTGGCACCAGCTGGGGAGCTGAGGGGCACAAAGCAGTGTGGCCCCAGGATGTTTACAGCCAGCTGGGTGATGGGTGGCCCAGTAGGACATCTGTGTCTGGGGAAGTCGTTCTCCAGCTGAGCTGCAGGAGCTCACCCAGAGTTTTGCTGTCCACAGTCAGAGCCAGAAGGGTTCTCCCATTTCCACCTGTATGTCTGCGCTGCCTTCTTGATCAAGTGGCGGAAGGAGATCCTGGATGAGGAAGACTTCCAAGTAAGAGCCTGAAGTTGGGGGTGATTCCCTGGGTGTGGAGGGGAGGGAATTGCTCTGGTTGGGAGCCCAGTGTGGACATAGACAACTGTCAGAGCTGGCTCCAAGAACATCTTGTCTCAGGAGCTTTGCCTGGAAGTAACTTGCCTTGGTGATGACAGAGAACTGAGCTGTTGGAGGGTTCAAACATCCCATTCCAGCTCTGATCACAGTGTCTGCCCTCCTGTGTCCAGCTGTAACCCTGGAATAGCACCCTTTATTTCAAGGGGCTTGGGGTGCTTCACTAGTTCAGATCTAGACACAAGCACATCTAAATGAGCCTTTCAGACCTGTGAGTCTGCTGAGCAAAAGTTACTGAGCACTGCTGCCACTGGTCAGGCTGGCCCCAAGCCTGTGCTGAATCTGTGCTCTGCCTTCACCCTCCAAACTAAACACCTTCCCCTCTTCCAGGGCCTTTTGATGTTGCTCCAAAACCTGCCCACGATACACTGGGGTAATGAAGAGATTGGGCTGCTGCTGGCTGAAGCCTACAGACTCAAGTACATGTTTGCAGATGCCCCAAACCATTACCGCCGATAGGTGCCCAGACTGGCTCCTCTCTCCCGTGCCCGCCCCTCGTCCTCGCCCGATCTGATCACTGTGGCATTTTTGTCATCCCAAGTCCTCGGACACTCCAGCCAGGAGCTGCTCCTTGCTGTACAAAGCTCACCTGGACTCTTGTCTTAACTCTGAACGTGTGCCTGTCTGCCACTCCATGCGCCTGGATGTGCCATTTTGATGACTCTCAGTATTTCACTCCGTGCTGGTGGCTCATGCCAGGAAGGGAGGCTTCAAGGGGCTGAGGGAGAACATGGGAGAAGCTTTACAGATAAACTGAGCCAGAGACGAAGCCCTCCTGTCCTCTGCACTCCCTGTCCTGGGCTTGTCTGGCTGGGACCACTTCGGCTTTGCTGCCTCCCGTTGACCTGCACCACGTGCGCTGCCCCATCTGCTCCCTCCTCTCTTCTGACACTGTTTGCGCCAACTCCCAGATGAAAATGCCTTATCAGAGACCTGCCTGGCCGCAGAATCCTTCCCCACGAGGGTGGCAGGGCAAGAAGTTTCTCTCAGGGCCTGCCTTCGCTCCGAGGGTCCAGAGACCCCCCAAGCACTTTGTGGGTTCTCAAGAGAGTCCCTCGTGCCTGCCCTCCCTCCTTCTCTCCATCCTCTTCGCCTACCTCTCCCCCAGGGCAGCAGGGCAGGCACCGCTGGGGCCACGAGCACTCCATCCACACACACTTGGAATGACGTGTGCCAGCTTGGTGGAACTTTTGGTGACTGATGTTCTGTGAGTACAGCCCCATCCAGCGTGTGGGGAAGGCACGGAGGGGGTGTTGGTAGGGGAGCAACATCTCTCAAAAACCTCCTGACAGCATCCCCACTCCTCCGAGGCGTTCTGTGTATATTGTGTTCTTGTGTATATGGGTCAAAGATGTACAATATATGTCTTCTCTTTGTAGCAGATTTTATATTTATAACATGAACCCCTTGTTCTCCCCATCCTCTCCATGCCTGAGAAGGATGCCTGACTGTGGTGTTGTAGGGTTTTGAACCCCTCTGGAGGTGGGGGGTGTTCCAGAGCTGCAGGTATTTCTGCCCCAACGTGTTCTTGCAGCGTTGGCTCTGCTCAAGGTGTGACAGAAACACATCTCAAGGCATCCCTTGCAGGAAGGGTTTGGGCGGTGGAGAAGATGGGAGCTCCCAGTGGAAGCAGGGCAGAGCCTGTTTGTTGGAGAAACAGGGTCTGCAGTGTTGGCAGGAGCCTCCCCGGGCCCTGCAGGGCGGGGCTGTGCCGGGGCTGCCGGCAGCACTCGGGGAGGAACAGCCCTGGATGCAGGAGTGGCTGTCCCCAGCAGTCAGTGCAGCTCCCTGGAGCTGTCCCCCACAGCATCCCCGTGGCCAGGCCCTGGCTGGCCCTGCCCTGGGTGCTGTGAACTCAAAGCAGCTGTGGGTGTTTCCATGGGCCCTTTCCTTCCGTGGGCAGAACTCCTGTTGTGGGCCAAGGGGTGGAGGTGGGAGGGGGTGAAGGCATCTGGGCCACCCTGGGTTTCTCCCAGCAATCCTGCTGGGCCACCAGGGGCTGGAGGCTCCCAGTCCCTCCACTTGCCCTTTCTGGTCACAGTGGGGAGAACGCAGCAGGCAGTGAGGCTGGGGCCAAGCATGTGACAGGCAGAACCTTGTTGCCAATAAAACTCCAAACAGTATCTCAAGAAATCTCTTTCCTAAGGTGGAGTTGTTCTTCTCAGGCATTTGGACTTCATGTTTGTGTGTGCCTTTTGTTGTTTTTTTGAGAGACAGACCCAGTGGTCCTTAAGTTTAACATCAAGTAAAAAAAAGAAAGAACTAAAAAAAAACCTCTAAACAAACAAAAAAACCCAACAAACAAAACCAGCACAAGGTGGGACCTCTCCATGCAGCATCCAGCTGCAGCCTCACCCCCGGGCCAGGGTGGAGGCAGGACAAGAAACCCCTCCCTGTGTCACTTCCCTGTCATTGCTCTTCCCACCTGCACCTGGGACCACGGGGACGATTCAAAGCCATCACGGTAAGTTCTGGATTTCAGGAAACATTAGCAAGGAAGAACTCTGGCTGAGGGTGGTGTTTTGTTGTTTTGGTTTGTTTTTTTTTTCCATACATTAGAACATTTATTTCTCAGAGAGAAAATATAGTCTCAGACAGTCAGAGTATAGTAGGTAAAATTAGCTTTTTTTTTCTTTACAAGCATAGATTTTCTTATTACTTCTCTTATACCATCTGATATAAACAATTCTAGAAAGCAAATAAACTCACTTTCTACAATAAATAGAGCAATCTGTGCTTTACAGCAGACTGACAGTAACATTAGATTCTGTAGCAACAACAGGGTATCAGCCAATCCAAATTCTAAAATCATTTAAAAACCAAACAAAACAAAACCAAAAAAAAAAAAGACTAACTCTCAAGACCTTAAAACATATACACAGGTCACTAGTCCACAGCTGAGCTACCACCTGGAAAAGTGTATGTTCCTTTAAATAAATTACACTGTGTGCATATAAAAGACCCAGCAACACAACTGAGGACTTCAAGAATGGTGACAATAGGTCTAAATAATTTAGAACATTGTACAACTATATACACAACATCCTTCCCTAGCCACACTCCATGGGCATTATTATCACTATTAATATTTTTACAAACTCCTATGCCCCATCTCTATATGTTACAGGAATCTTAAAATTCCTTCAACTGCAGTTCCATGCCCCAATGTATAAGAAGTGGTATTTTAAAAAAGAGCAAGTAGAAATGGCAGTGATTACTCCCTACTATTCATTATCATTAGTTATTATTTTGACTCCACATTCTCTTCAGTATGAAAAAGTTAAAAATAATAAAAAAATACTGAGTTAAAAAGCAAAATGATGATATTCAATCTACAATCTTGCTTTGCACCTTTGGCTCTTTAAAATGGGAAAGCAAAGAGGGATATGCAACAGAAGAGATCAGAGAAATCATTAAGTCCTTGGCTAATAGAAAAGATTGAGTCACCAAGTTTCCAAACATCAGTTTGTCCCCGTTTTTTGCACTGCAAACCCAAACCAACAGGGATTGTCTGGGTTTACTTGGATGACAACACTGGAGACCCACACACCAGGGAAGGATGTGCACGTGTGGGAGAAGGTGAAACAGCAGAAGGGGTTGTGTGCTCTGGTCAGTGCTTGGTTTCAGTCCAAAATGCGTCAGAGGAAAACAGGGAGACAGAAAAAGGGGGGGGGAAAAGGAAGAGGAGCCTTACACCAAATGTGCATAAACCAACACAAAAGATGCATCTCCCTCCAACCCTGATCAACCTCAGTGCCTGCAGAGCTGCTCCAGCTCATTAGACACCTCCAAAACTACTTCTTAAAAACAGGAAGTTTTCTTTCCTTAGATACTGTGCTAAGTCATGATATGAAATGTTACTGCAACAAGCAGAGTCACAGAAATCAGAACTCAAACATGAAACCACAAAATAAATTTCTAGGACATACCTACAGACACAGATCAGGTAATTTGATTTTTATCTTTAAAGCTCTGTGCATCTGTGCATGTAACTGTGCAGGGGGGAAAGGTTACCAAAATCTCAAGCTTTTCTAAATGCAGTGAGAGAAATCTAAACATGAAAACACGATGGACGTAGGCAGGGAAATCACAATCACAGCTCCCAGCTACGATTCTGTGGGGTTTTTATGTGACAGGACAATGTCATTTAAAGAAAAATGAAAAGGCCAATGATGGTTAGGGTAAATTTGGCACAAGAAAGTCCAGTTGGGATTTCTGTAAAGAGTCCTAGGGGTGCCAGGTTCCCAGGAATTACCTGGGACTGGCTGATGACTCAAAACCCTGTCAGCACAGGGCAGGCAGAGGCAGGGGACGGTGCATGAGGTCCAAACATCCAAGTGCTGTGTGCTCTGCTCACTGCAGCAACTCACCTTGGCTCCTGTCACCTGTCAGCTTTTCCTACCTACCTTACTCCCTGCAGACTACATTTCATCTCCTGCCAGCTCTTCAGCAAGACACATTCAGAAAGAAGCTGGACGAGGGGAGTTTTTTGGCACATTGCAGGGTACTCCGAGGAGTGCTGACAGCTGCTGGAGATGCTGCACTCTGCCAGTGCAGTGAGCTCGAGGTGTGGAGGAACAGGAGGCCTGGTCCCAGCAGCCCCTCACAGGTAGGTGGCTGGGATGAAGGGATTGTCCCCCTGCACCCGGCTCAGGTGGATCATGGCTCGGTCGTAGGCCACCTGCACTGACTTGCGGATGCTGGTTTTGCGTCCCTCCATCATCTTCAGCTTGTCCACGGTGTCATCCACGCCCAGGGGAAAGACTTTGTCCCGTGGCAGCCACTGCCTGCAGCAGAGAGGAGTGCAAAGACCTGTCACCTCCTCCCCAGGAGCAGTTACCCTCATGTAATGTGTTTATTTATCATTAATGCCCCACAACAATGGTACAAATGTTTAAATCTCTGCATTTGACACAGAGGAACCACCTGCAGCCAAAATGCCTTCTGAGCAGTTTTCTCTCTCCTTGGAGTCCTTACTCAAGGCTTTCAATGCTCCCTGGAGCTCAGGGGAAACCTGGAAATTCCTGTTCCACAGAGCAGCAAATACAGGGATGTCCATGGTGAAAAGTGAGTTTTTATCCCCAAGAAAGCTCTGTTTTGTTCCAAGAAGCTGTGAGCATTAGTTTAGGTGGGTCCAACTATCTGAGTATCACCCAGAACCAGGATGACACATCCCAAGCCCAGCCTGACCCCAAAGAATGACTTAAATTGCAAATGCCTTGTCTGTAGCAAGCTTTTATTGCATGGTCATTTGTCCAGGTTAACTGGACACTGAGAAATGTGCCACCCATCTCTCCTAAGGACATCCAGCCCCTTGGAGCTCCACCTCAGCCACTGCTGGCACAGCTCAATGCACCTCCCACTCAGCCAATATGGGCAATCCAGGGCAGCTCAGCTGATCTTCAGCACAAAGATGACAATTTCAGTCTGTCACCCTTCCACAGCATCACTGAAGTCAATCAAAATTGGATCTGACTTCAAGAGGGGTTTTTAGTACTTTCCTGAGGCACCTCAGCTTCCCACAAACTGCAGACAAGGCTCTGAGTGGCCTCTTAAGAGTGTGAACATGCAGCAGAGCTTGTATTCAACAAGAGCAGGGCAAATCCAAGGAAATGTTTACTTCTGTTGGGAAGATAGTTTCAATCACAACCTTGGATTTAAGTTTTTGAAAACTGATGACTACAGCAACAGGAAGCATAGCAGTGCCATTGATTTTCTGCTACAAATCATTAGTTTCTCTTTGCAGAACATGCTCTTTATCAAGTGGTTCCTGTAATCAGGAACAGGGGAACAGTGCAATGTGCTAATAAAAAGCCTCAGGAGTTTTGTCTTCTGACACCTTTTACCCAGAGGACACATCACCCTCCTCAAGTGATGTAAACATGATCCCCTTCCCAACTTCCCAAGCACATGGCAAATACTTCCTCTTTGTTGCACCTTGTCCCCATCTCTTCAGACCCCATAAAACACTGCAGCAGCCCCCAAATGGAAGGGGAAACCCTCCCCCCTTGCTGCTTTACCCTGCTGTATGTTTGGTTCTGCTCTATCTTCCCTCCAGCCCTGGCACCACCCTCAGGCAATGCTCACCCCCTTCCTCCAGCCTTTCCCTGATGTCTTGCAGCTTCCCTGCTCTTCCTGGAATGCCAGCACAAACCTTTCCCAGAAGACTAAGGAGAAGGGCTCTAGAAACACCACAAGGCTTCTTTTTAAACTCCTGATACGTTATTTTATGGAGGCAGCAGAAGAAAAGACAAGACCAACTTTCTTCTGTTCCCACAGCATCCCAACAGTCCAGCATCCACATAAACTGTGTTTCTGTGATCCCAGCTGCACACAGGTCCTGCCTCCTGTGTCACTGGTCACTTGGTTCATGTTCCCATGTGGTATTTGCTGGTTCAGTAATCCAGTGGGCTCAGTATGCAGCTGTCACCTCTTCCTCTTCCAGCATAAATCTCCAATTTTACAAATTTCCCATTGTTTCACACACAGATTTCAAAGACTTATTGGTAATTTTAAGGCCCTTCAC
Source organism: Ifrita kowaldi (assembly GCA_013398055.1). Lineage (NCBI taxonomy): Eukaryota > Metazoa > Chordata > Aves > Passeriformes > Cinclosomatidae > Ifrita > Ifrita kowaldi. The sequence goes on along the minus strand of VZRS01005195.1, from coordinate 110,550 downwards.
TGGTTTATGGCTTATTATATCTGGCTGGTTGACTGTTAGTATGTGAGCATGGTCAGTAACTAAGGCTAAAATCAGCAGATTCATCCTGTCTGAAGCACAACAACAAAAGGCCTCGAGATATTTTTCTTGCTTTGAACCTATGTGCTTACACCTACATTTTCCATCTTAAATAAAGATCTTGATTTTTAAACTGCTGGTACTCAGCACCTCTGAAAAATCAGCCGAGCCTAAATATGAAATAAACCCAGCATTCTGAAAGTGTTAGCCTGGAAATTTTTGGCAAATCTTTTGTGCAGCATTGGAACAGGTTGCTGGTGTTCTGAAGTCAAATGCTCTCTGTAATTTGCTGCAAATTGGCTCTTCATGTGCCTCAGTATTTCTGTGGTGATGTGAGCTCTGGGTGAAGGATGCTGGGCTGTTCACTGTGGAAGTGGAGCTGTCAGATGTTGTGCTCTTGGGCCAGGAAAAGCAGGCTGTCTTCCTTATTTAGACTCCTCTTGGCTGCTGCATGTTAAAATTCCCCAATTTACATGGAACACCATCATAATCCCTGTATGCTCCCACATCCTGAAGATTATATTAAATCTCCTCTCTCACACTCACCAGGTTCTTTTGTTGTCAAAGAAAAGGACAAGGAAGAGCTTTTCTCCTGCCTCTGTCTGCCTCTGCTCCCCCAGCTTCAGCACATCCATGGGTGGCACAGGGATGGGGACTCCATTGTGGAGCAAACCCTCGCGCGGCATCTCGGGGTCGATGATCTGGGGACACAGGGAGAGGACATTTAGCACAAAACCCTTCCAAGCAATGAACAGAATGCATTCTTTTTTCTGTGCTTTCAGTGTATCCAAGCTAGACAAATTAAGTCTACTTTGGGTGGGTAAGCAAAATTGCTTGTTTTCAGTGTCTCCTTCTAAAAAAATTTCAGCCTGAGGCTTCTCCTGTGGGAGGGAAGCCAGTCAGTCCAAAAGCCAGGCACCCCATCTTGAAAAAGGGAGGTAACTGTGTCAGTAACTAAGGCTGTAAATGCATTTATACTAATGTGTAACTCAGTACAAACTCAGTAGTAGTGTGTTCAGCAAAGGATTTCCCTCCCTCACTCCAAACTCATGCGATAAATGTAATGTTCCTGCTGTACTCCACAGGCAAAATGCGATTTCACAACAGCTCCATTCTGGAACAACTCAGTTGGCATCAGTGGCATTGCTCAGATTTACACTGAATTAGATCAGAATCAGGCCAAATATTTTGAGAGTTGACAAGCAGTGCAGGCTGCATCAAGCCAGGGGAACAGAGACTACAGTAATTTTGAAGATAAGTCACAACAGATGCATCAATTCTCCCCAAATGAAGCAGAAATGCCCATATCCACATTTGTGCTATGTCAGCACAGGAGGAGAAGAAAACAGCAGAGGGTGGCTGCAATACTCAGTCTGTTCTTCTTCCCCTCCTAAGGGCCTGAAAAAGTTGATTGGCTTTGACATTGGCCATCTGTAGGAATTTATTAAACACTTTACCACCACAACATGCTGCTATAAAAAAAGCCTTTTTTTGGAGGCAGTCTCAGTGGTTAAATCCATTCTAAGGCACAGTTTAACTCTGGCTGTAGCCACGAGGAGAACTAAAACTGCTTTGGCTGGCCGAGATGTCCAGCAGATCCTCCCTCTTCTGGGCTCCCACCTGGAGTAAGAGCATGGATGAGGGTCACACTTCCAGCAGAACCTGCCCTTTTTGATGGCATTAACAGATAAATATCCAAAGACAGATAAACAGGAAGAAATAACATTCAAGGGACTGACACATGCATATATGCTCAGATTTAAATCAAACATATGGTTGCTGCAAGAGGATGTAGACATGACAGGGCCAGCTGGGCACCTACAGATGGAGCTGTGCTCACTGAACAGGAAATCGTGCAGGCAGAGGAACCTGGTGCCTGCATTTATAACATTTAGGTCTTCTCATCCCCACAGTACTGATGACTTTCCTCAGAGGAGAGGGGAGTGAAAAGAGCTCCTAGCCCTGACAATGAGAGAGCAATGTTTTATGAATCCTCTGCAAAGCTCTGAAACAATGAGCACAGGGAAAATTCACAAAAATCCTGCAAAAGGGAAAGAAAAAAAAAAAAAGCACATATTACATTATTTTGGGAAGTTTTCTTTTTCTGGCTGGTTACACTGCACAACAGCACCATGTTCTGGGCCACCTGAGCTGCAAGGTCAGGCTGTGGGAGAGCCACAGGGCACTTACCAAGGCAGGGTAGGAGGGATAACCACGGCACTTGGCCCACACAAGCTCCAGGGGCTCCAGCTCAGCCTGGTTCTCAAAGGACATCAGGAGAGGCCTGCCTAAGGGACAGCAGGGAACAGAGCTTAGGAGCTGTTACCAGCAAGAGGGTTATGAAAACACAAGGAACCACACTGTCATCTAACCCAGGCCTCATTGTCTCAGCAGCAATCAACCAGAACAGATGAACTGTACTGTAGTATTTGAAGCACACTCACAGGACAAGGTGGAAAATCACTTATTGTTTGTATCTATATGCACTGGGTGTTTAGGATAAAATTCATCATGTACCAAGCTCCAGCCTGGCCACAGGGGATGCCCAGCCTTCTTTATGCTCTATCAGTACAGTCAGGTTCAGCATTAAGATAAAGCCACAGTCTCCTAAACCATGGGTCTGTGCATGCATGTGGCTTCACATGAACTCTTCAATAGAGAAATATTAATCAAATTGAGTCACTGAAATCCAATGGCCATACAAGAGCTGGATTTGGTCACAGATATGAAATGGGCCAGCTCCTGGTCCTGGAAAAGGAGTAATCTTCATTGATGAAAATTTTACAGCACGTAATGCTTGCTCTGGGGAAAATGGTCAAATATTGGCATTGAAAACTGAATCTAGAGAATGCTGAGTACAACCCAGTTGAGCACCCTGTCAGGACAGATCTGATGTGCTTCACTACTGCACTCCACATGCATTCTTTCATTAATGAAATTATATTCCAAATCCCAGAACTGTCCCACTGATTCCAGTTCTCACAGCACCAGCCTCACTCTGTGAGCTTATCTCAAAGCAGACTGCTGAGCACACAAGGTCCAGGATAAGGCTCTCAGAGAGCCACGACAGGAGCCAGCACATGGAGCTGCACAGAAAAGCACAGGAATACCAGGGCCTCAAAGCTGAATTCTGATCTCAGCATAAACCTGCAATAACTCTGTCACTGCCCACCCTATGAAACACAACAGTCTGGTTGTGTGAGCACTGGGAGGATGGGGCAGTGCCTTGATTACAGGAATGTGACAATTTTACAGATGTCCAACACAGCCTGACAAAGACAACTTCATTACAAAGATCCTGCAAGCAATTCAAGAAGGAACAGCTATGAAGTCATCTCCAGAGAGACCCCTCTTATAATTGTGATTTCCTGCTTGTGTTACAGCATCATTAAAGAGAACTAGTCCCAAAACAGGAGGAAACAGTGACAGGCACACTACACACACCAGCCCTACAGAAAGCACCCCTCCAAGGAGAACACAGGGCACAGGCAACCACAAAAGGTGGAAGCAGGAAAAATGTTACATGCAATAACCTAAATCTGTAACAAAGCAGGTAATCAATGCCCAGGCAGGTTCAACCTGGGTAGTTTGTGCACAAATGTTCCTGGTGTGCTTTGAGATGTGTTCCCCCTTGTTCAGGTGGGCCCAGAGCAGGGGGTGCTGGGCAGCAATTCTCACCTGAGCCACTGAAATCAGAGTCTCCATTCACACCCTCCAAGAAGGGCACCCGAGAAAGAGCCGGCTTCCCTCGACTCCGCTTGGGAGGCATCAAACCACTGGCAAGAAGACATGGAAAAGCAGGGCATTAGGAGAAAACAGATTATCCTTGACAACAAAGACAATGGATTCCCCAAATCTGTTTAAAATACTGAAAAGTTGCTGCACAGGTGCATCACTGACATGAAAAGAACACTGAATACTTGTGCAAAATGTGATCTCTTCTGGTGAAAGCACACTGGACATCATCCCAGCTTTCCCATGAGCCATGAAAAGGCCTCATAGAAACCAGGCTGTAAACATGAGGAGAAACCCAGTGAAAATTTCACACCTGAGAGCTGATGCAATGATGCCTGGAGCTTGCATGAGCTACACCAGTTGTGTATGGACTTGAGAGATGGCACAGCAGCCCTCCAGTACAACTCCAGTATGAATCTGGACTTTGTCAGCCCATATCCTGAACATCCTTTCACCCCATTACTACAAACATTTCAGAAAATGGACCACTTCCACCTCAAGCAATCATATTTTTTCACATATTGTCATTTTTTTTTCTTTTACAGTTTTCTAATAAGCAACCTACTGTGAGTGATTTTGGTGCTGGAAAAGAAAGACTTGAGAGAAAGTAGAAAACAGAGCTCTTCCTGAATAGAATAATTGTACAAGTTATCCACAAGACATCAGAGGACGTCAGGTACTTGCTTTAGGTCTCTTTAGTCACGTTTGAACTACCCATTTCTGCTCTTAAACTTCTGAGAGGAAGAAAGCAGCTATTTAGTAGGTGGTAAAAGTTCAGCTTTACCTGCAGTGCTGAACTGAAAATTTGAATTCAAGTTTTTTCCAGTTTTGTTTCTCAAGAACTGTAAGGCATGCATCAGCAGAGAGGATGTGCATGCACTGAGAAGCGTAACACACACCCACTCGCTTGAAAAATCAAGCACTGCTTTTGGGACCTGCAGCTTAAGAGGACAGGATGAAAACTCAGCAGCTTTTCATCTTTTAGAGTCAATACACAAGTAAGTAACAGTCTGGGCTGGGTTTGAAACTAAGAAGTCAAAGAACAGAACCAGAGAGATTAATCCAGATACAGCAGGTGTTCCAGTTTTGCCTGGGGCACTTACCTGCAAGCTTCAAACACCAGCCCACTGCCCAGGGCAGAGCTGCACTCGGAGTCAGAGCCACTCTCTGCATGTTTTGCAAAGCCATTGGTCACTCCTGCCGAGGAGACAAATGGGAATGACAAAGAATGACCCCTGAGAGCACCCCCAAGCCCAGAGCAGGCACAAGAAGCCAGGTGACCATGGCCTTCCCCCAGTCCATGGACCCAGCACCCCCACACTCCCATGGGCTCACAAGTCCAACAGCCACACAAAGGGCAAATTCATGGCAAAGCCTCTGTTGTTTTTTTCTAGCTGTAAATATGGGATTGTCACAAAGAGCACATTTCTGGGAAACACCTTGTTGTGAAAATCCCCATCACACTGACCTGCTTCTGCAGTACCACACATTCATCACACCACACTCTCCCTCCAGTTAGGAGAAATCAATTGTGTTTGAAATTGTGGAAGGAGCTGGAGCTGAATCCCAAAAGCAGTGGTGCAACTCAGAAAAAAGCCAGCTGTGCTGTTTCAGCAGAGGAGAAATGTCACTGCCTATTATCAGTGATTTTCCAGAACTCTGCCTTCATTTTCCCTTTTTTTTTCATTTCGGCCTCTCATTCTGACCTCTATCCAGTGTGGATCCAATGTAATTCTGCTTTAATTACCAGGACATGATGATGGTGAGTCCCTCCACTCTTTGGAGAAGTCATTTGTGTTTCCTTTAACCTGTCCTGACAAGTCAGTCCCCACACTCCATTGCTGTCCTCTCACTCTCAATATGCTTGCAACCTTATGATAGCCAAATAACTGTAAGATAATATTTGAGGTGTAGGCTAAGTCAAACCTCCCAGATGGGAACTGTCCCACAATGGCTGTTCACACAGAACTAAAAAGAAATTACAGTGCTGTCACTCAGACGTTCCTTTCCTCTTTCATCTTTCCAAATTTCATCTCAGCTGCTTATTCTCATTTGCAGATCTAATTTGAAAAGGAACCTGCTTGGTATTCCCATTAATTGTATTTAAATTCCAGAAGTGATTTCAAATTAATGTTTCAGTTACTCCACATTGTGAACAATTCCAACCAAATGCATCATTTCTGCAGCAGGAAACTCTCCTAAGAGTGACCAAGCCACCATAAACCCTTCCACAACAGCAGGAATGCCAACACCTCAGCCCAGAGTCTCCAGCCAAGCCACTCAACAGCTTTGCAAGCAGCTGGGAACACTGGCTTGCCCTATAAAAAATTAAAAACTCCCTCTTACAGCAGCCTGGCAAAGAGGAGAATCACTGGTGACTGCCCTGGGCTTCATCTTGGTACCTTTAAATGTCAAAAATGGGGGTGACTAGAGTTGAGCTAAGATACCAAAACCAACATGTACAGTCAGTGGAGAAGTGCAGCCCATTATGGACGTCTTGTCTGCCCTAATTATAAATACGTGAAGAGATGCAGTTTTCACCAGGCACATCTGATTATGAGGACTGTGCTCTCCCCTAAGCATGAGGTCACTTCCAAGTGTGTAGTTTGGACACAGAAGTTTTTACAAAGCCCCAGGATTTCCCCCTCCACAGTTTTCAGAAGGAAAAGAAATCCTAAGAAATTACAGAATCACAGAATCAATTAGAAAATATCTCTGAGATCATCGAGTACAACCCAGAACCCAACACCACGGCACTGTCACGTCCAGCCCTTTCCTCACCTCTCTGTCCCGCCTGCCTGGGTGACTTCTCTTCTTTGCTGTCACTGCAGCTCCTGCTCTGGGGCCGTTTCCGTGCCTGTCGCTCCCTGTCAGGGCAGGAGGGCGAGCGCTGCCCGCCCTGCCTGTGCTCCTCCCCGTTCTCCAGGGAGCACTCCAGACCCCGCTGCAGCTTCACGCCGTTCTTGGCTTTTTTAAAAAGGACAGATGTCCTCCGGCCCACGCTGCTGAGGGCGGGGCTGGCAGGGCTGTCTGCAGGGGGCAGGGCCAGGCCGTTGAGGCCGTTGTTGGACAGCAGGCGTTGGAAAGCCTGGCTCTCCTGCTGCAGAGCCTTCTTGTCAAAGAGCTCCCTGTCCGACATCATCCTCTTCTGCAGCTGGTTCGGGGACTTGCTTTCACTGATGGGTTTGAGTGTTGGAGGGTCCTGCAGAGAGTCCAGCTCTGAGAGGGTGGGTGCAGGTCCTGTGGGCTCCAGGGTTGGAGGGTGCGGGAGCTTGGCACCATCTGCTAAAGGAATAAAGAATCTGCTTGAACATTTTAGAAAGAGTTATTCCCAAAACTACCAACAGCCATTCCCATCTTTCACTAAGGTCACAGGAGAAACAGCAGGTTTTGACTGCTGACAAGCACTAGAGACCTGGAATCAAAATCCTGCTGCTCACCTTTGTCCCATTCCTCATCTCCTTCCCTGGACGTTGTCTCCAGCCCCTCCCGTGGCACAGTGTCCCCGTTGGGCAGGGCCTTGCTCTGCTGCTGGGCCAGTTTGTGGCGGATGGAGTTGATCTCGCGCCGCAGGAGCCGGATGCGCCGCGTCCGGGCACCGCTGGACCGCATGGTGCTCACCGTGTCCAGCTTCTCCAGCAGCTCCTTCAGCTGCGCCTCCAGGGACAGGTGAGCCCGGTTCTCCGGGAGCAGGATGTTATCCACTGCAGCACAAGAGATGGAACAGTGAAGGGAAGGAGTAAGGCTTCTTGGAGAAGCAGCTGGGGCCAGTGCCAGGCCTCATTCCCTTTGATGCTATCCATGAATCAATTGCTTTAGCCCAGGGATTTAGCAGTCAATAACCTCGGAGCTGGACTTCCTTCCTTTGGATAAAAAGCAGCTGATTTAACTTGCACTGTCCTTCAGTTCCTGTTACTGCCCCAGGGGCAACAGTGAAAGGACATGTCTGCACCACACCCAGAACAGCTTGTGGCCAAGGCCCTTGTCAGAAACCTATCTCATTGTCAGATTAAATGACAAAATCATACCACAAACAGAAGTGGCTGAAACATGTTTGCCATTCTTCTGGCTCTGCTGGAGGGCTGGCATTCGCAGAAGCAGGACAGACAGCTGAACACCAATACAAATTTCACAATGACTGTCCATCTGCACCCAAGAGGACTTCAACATTTAGGAACCAGATGGCACACTGCAAGCTCTGTGTGCTTGATGGCTGTACTAAGTTTAGCCAAGTTATTCAACCAATGCTTTGGAGCTGCATCTCAAGAAGGCTGTGGGAATGGATGGGGTCATGTTGGGAATGGAAAGTCTCAGCTAGAAGGATGGCTTAGATGACTCCTCATCACCCCCTTTCAGCCCTCAGTGCTCCTCTGAACCCAGCTGCTGTACATCTTGCCAGTTTACAATGAAATGTATGAGCTTTCCCCAGAGCAAGAAATCCCAGACCCACCTTTGCACTGCTCTTTAAAATAGCAAGTTCGTACAACATTCCTGCTACAAATCAAAGAGTACAGGCAGTTTACAAGGCTGTGCCAACACAGACATGCACTAGGAGAGCTGGAGCTAAGCTGCACCTAGCTCAGAGTGCCCAGCTCACCTGAAATCCCACTCTTTGAGGTTCTAAAGGAGTTAGAAATATGCCTAGGTAAACAGATGGATAGGAAAATTCTCTTATACAGAATGGCCACGATTTCCATGCAGGCTCAGAACTAAAACTATGATCTGCCTGAGAGAAAAAAAGCATTGATCATTACTCACCATCCTCCCAAGAAAAGCGGTAAAAGTCGTGGGGTTTGGGCGACTCAGGCAGGTGAATCCCCACGCCAGTGTCAAAGCCGATGCTTTCGGCCTGGCGCCGCGCGTGACGCAAAATCGCTCCCCCGAGGTCCCGGAGCCGGACAGCTGCTCGGTGGAAAATCGTGTCTTTAGCATTATACCTCATGCAGTTGGCAACTATAAGGTTAAAGTCTTCCTCAAACTCATCCAAGGTTCGGTACAGGTGGGACTCCAGCTTCCGCCTCATGGTGGAAAAATCCATTGGGTTGGAAATGAATTCCAGGTAATCTGGAACCTAAACATATAAAACCTGTACAATTACAAAAACCATTTACTAGCCAACCAGAGCGCACCCAGCACAAGAACTCTTAATGCCCTTTCCACTGGCAAGGGGCAGCAACAGATGGTCATTTCTGTGTCACCCAGGCAAGGCAGACACACCCTGGCTCTGCAAAACATTACTCGTCCAAGATGTGCTAAAACTTCCAGAAAAAAGCACCTTTTTTTTGGCCTTGAAGGATACACACATCATGAGTCCTTTCTGAGATATTTTTAAGTCCACCAGCAGCTTGGGACAAGGTGGTTTGTGCTTCTGCCCAGCAGTATCTCATCTACAACCCGTGAAACACCTCTAAGAAAGAGACTTGCCTCGTTCAGGTTAACAGGCTCTGTGAAGATCTGGGCAGCATCCTTCTCCTGCAGCAGGTCCAGGGTTGTGCGCAGCAGGACATTGAAAGGGGTCAGCTGCAGCTCCATGGCAGCCTGCTGTACCTTGACCTGGGAATGGGAACACAGCCATGAGGACACTCACTGAGGACAGGATCTGGGAGTGGTGTCTCCTTCCAGATTCTTCTGAATGATCCCCCCAGCTTTACTCAGTGGTGGAGACCTCAGGCCAGTATTGCTGTAGAACTGCTGGCAAACACCTTGCACTCTCCAGGTGCAGGATGTGCATTGCCCAGTCTAACTGCAAAGCCCAGTCCTTTCACATGGGGAACTCCTGTTTATTCAATCTCACAAAGTCAAAACAAGAGAAAACCCTAGGAAATTAAAGGATGCTACAATTAAAAATGAAAACAAGCTTTTCACGCCTGGTAAATTATCCTGGAGAACTCCCTGCCTCAAGATATTGTTATTATGCCAATTAGCAACATTATATAAAAATTAGAAGTTAAAAATTTACATGAACAACAACATCCATAATTAAACTAGAGACCAAAACCAAAGTTTAAGACACAAATTCTCAGACTTCAAGGCACAAACCAAACAACAGTGGTTAGATGTCTGCAAATTCCTAATACAGTTTCTTCTATCCTTTAGGAAGTCTCCAATAGTGTTTGTTTTTAAGTAAACAAGTTGTAGCACAGAAAATCTCTTACACTGAAAATCTATTCAAAGAAGACTGAAACAAGATAAAAGTATTTATTCATCCTTTAACATCTTTATTTCTTTGATCTTATAATCACTTGTTATGTCATTAAATCAACACTTCAATAACAAAGGTAAGCAAGTCTGTTTACACAAAGCAAACTGTATTTGATGTGCTCAGCAACAAGACAGCATCAGTGAGAGAATGAATATAGACAAAGACCACACTTTTCCCCTAAAACAGGAACAAACCCAAACAGAGATGCATGATCCTGGAGCATCCTTCTCCACTCACCTGAAAGCTGGGCTGGGATATAGCCCAACCAGATACATTTTTCTGTGGTATTTTAACCTTTCATAAAGCACACCGTAGTTTCCATAAGCTTTCATGGATTTAGCCAACTGTGAGAGGGTTGTATCAAGATATCAAAAGCAAACAAAGCCCAAGAATGATTTTTTTTTCATCCTCCTACCTAAAATATGTTCACGCAGCAATGAGGGCTGAGCTACTGATGTAAATCAAGGACAATGCAGCAAATGAACCATCAAGAGGACTCAAAAAAACCTGTGGGTAGTTTCTGGCCATGAAAAAATTGCACTCAGTGGAGCTGATATCACAGAGGATGCTGCTTTCCCTCTCCCTGCAGAGAAGCTGGAAGCATCCAGGTAAGGCCTGAGGATGTGTATGGGCTCACTGTGTGCCCAGTGAGGCTTTGCTGAAGCTGCCCTGGAGGATACTCCAGCCAGAGAGCACAGCTGTGGGTGCAGCAACCAACGAGGTAAGGACAGCAAAGACAGGCAAGGCTGGCAAGCATTGGAAGCAACTGGTGAAACTTTGGAGATGTGCACATAGGTCAAAGAAGAAATTGGAAAATTTAGGAAACAGTCTCATCTTAAAACTTTTTCTTCTAAAAATGTCCTTAGAGGACAAACTACAAGAATTCTTAGTTTTAGAAATTAAGAGCTGAATTGTGATTTAGACCTCTCCCTGGAGCAGGTGTTACCAAACTCCTGAAATAATCATGAAAGGAGACCTAACTTCTACTCTGCAAAACACTTGGTCTATGCCCAGAAATAAAAGGGGTTCTGTAGGTCAGGAACCAAATCCAGTATTAATAATGGAATACATTTTCCCAGCACTCTGGAGCCCAGCCCTGGTTCTGAGGGCAGAGGCTGCACATTGCAAACCTGTGACTGGCACAGGGAGAGGTGGCTCTGCACACCCAACAGTCAGAACCTATGAAAAGAGGAAAAGCCTCAAGAAAAACTGTAATGCTCCTGCTGTGCCTCCTGCAGCACAGAGAGCTTGCATGGGACTGAAACTGAGCTCCACAGCCAGAGCTTCCTACCTGCTCCCGTTTGAGCTTTTCCCTCTTCCGGATGAGCTCGATGAGCAGCCGAGCCCGCTCCAAGTCGTGCCGGAGCTTCTGCCAGTACTTCAGCTCCTCCTTCACTGCACTCGTCTTCTCATCCTGCTCCTTCTGCAAGATAGAAGTGGGGTGAGATAAAAAACACAACAGGCTTCCTGTGTTTCCTTCTTTTTCTAGGAATCCTCTGGGAATTGCTCTCAGAGTCTTCCTCTTATTCCCTTGTCAGACCATGTCCCCTCCTTCCTCCAGTATTTAGCTGTCTAACAAAGAGAACATCAACTTTTCTAGATTTTAGCTTATCTGTGAAATTACCCCAAATTATACTGCAGCTTCACCCTGGGAACACACTTCAGTGCCTGCTCATTTACACCCTCGTTGCTTTTACATCCATGTTTATCAGAGAGGCTGGAAATTTTTCTGTGCATTGGAGCAGTAGCCCAAAGCATTTACAGTCTAAAGGGAAGGCAACAAAAACAGGGGAAAAAAGAGCTATTCTTATCCTCTTTGTAACCTATAAGAAATAGAGCCATGGAAAGACATTTGCCAAGAATGGCCAACACTGGGAGATGAGCTCACACCTTCCAAGACACAGTTCAGTGGCTTCACAACACAATCAACCTTCCTCTCCTAAATCTGTAGATTTTTTTAATGGTTTGGATGATATACCTCAAGTGCATGCACTTTCACGTGATTGCCAAGAGGACAATTGCTTCACAAGATCTTCATGGTTTATATTAATAGGACATTGGTTTTTAAGAACTTACGGTAAATTGCCAATGTAATACACCAAGGAAATGCTGCACTTTCCTAAGCTCTGCACAGATGAGGGGGGAATAATTCTTTTATTTAGCACCCAGAGCAGTCTTGGAAACCAAAAGCCTAAAAATTCCTTCAACTACTGTAAAAATATATATGTGCATTGTGTACAATCCCCACTGACAGGCTGTGTTAGAGGGTAGAGTCCTACTGCTTCATTACTCCACCAACTGCTTCTCATGCCAAATGCTGTGCTGCTTAATAGCACCAAGATCAAGTGACTCCAGATGTCTTCCTCAAAAGAGGAAGCAAAAGAGTCCAGAGCTGATGATTACATCTAAATGTGCATGGGATGAACAGAAATTGAAGCTGCAGGAAGAATGACTCAAACTGCAATTTGGCCATAACTCTGGAGTTAAAACCCATTTTCTTTGCTCACTCACAAGGAATGTGTTTTTATCATTCATCTAAGAAATCAGTCCACCAAGGGCCCATCACACCTTTGCACAACCCTGGGTCTCTTGACTCAGGGGAAAAACTCCTACCTGCTGTCTCACCAACACCAACTTTAGTGGCATCATGGATATCCCACTAATACACTAGCTCAGTTCATCAGGCATGAGCACGCCAAGAGGAGACCAAAAGAGACTTCAATCTGATCTTTTCACCCTCACTCCCCTCCCCAGCCATGTGTTAAGCTCATCTCCTCCTGGAAGCCAAGCTGTGTGTCCTCCCATGTGGGAGCAGCTGGGGAGCAGCCGGTACCTGCTCGGCGTTCCTCTGGGACTGCAGGTGCGAGTGCAGCCGCCGGATCAGGGGCACCCCGTTCCTCGCCTGCCGCTTCAGCAGCCAGTAGTTGTGCAGCCTCTGCATGAACTGGTTCTTCCTCTGCAGGGAGAGCCCACTGCAGATCTTGTTCAGCCTGAAGGAAGCAGAGAGTGTCATGGAGCCAACTGCCTTGCAGACACTTGGGTTTCCTGATGAAGCTTTGCAGTGTTGTGTCAATGCACACTCTGAGGTACACACGAACTGGGATCTCCTCACATGCAGACAGATGTGCCCCTTTTTCATACTGGAGGGTCCCACCAAGCACTTGCCACAGCACAAAGTATAAAATCATCAATTCAGCTCCAAGCCTTAATTCAGAACTACTTCCTGTGGCAAGAACTTTCCAGGGGCCATTTAAGTTTGATGTTATTAAGCTGGAGCCTGGGAAATTAACGTGACAGAGTCCAAGAATAATATATCACTTATTTTGACCTTTGCTTACCATTCTTAGATTATACATGGTGCCTTATCAGCCTATCTGTTAAAATACCAGTGACACATCAACACACTTCCTAAGGCACCAAACAAAAATTCAGCACTACCTAGTTCTGCATGAGGGAGAGTTGGGAGAAAAAAATACAAAAATACAGCCAAATACAGCCAAAGTCAAAGCTGTTTGCAACACAGTCAGGTTTTACACACTCTGTAATGAAAGGAGGAATTAAGAAACTATGAAATGAGATCTCAAAAATTTTAATAGTGGGATGGCCCCTACCGGTCTACCAACCTGTAATGCCTGAAGTATTTTAAAAATACTTCATGGCAGATGGGTGTTTGCCATTAGGGACCACCACAGAGTCTGCATTCCATAACATCTTGGGATGGCTGCTCAGCAAAGCCAGAAAACCTCAGTTAGAAGAAACCAAGCCACAAATTATGCTGCAGAGCACTCTGAACACAGTTATTGCTAAGCCTTGACTGAATCTTCAGTGTTTCCAAGGTCAACAAGGAGAGGGACTGAGTCCTTAAAACTGACCCTGTTCAGCTCCAGCTGTTCAACTACTTCCTTAACCCTGCAACACTCACCTGTAAGAGGGAATTTGTGCAACGGTCACCACGGGCATGGACGAACGCCCTTTGGTCACATCACCAGGCTCCTTTTTGATTTTTTGCTTCAATTTCACTTGGTTCTTCCTCACAGACCCTTTGGGAGGGCCAGAATTGGCTTCCTCCTCTTCCTCCTCCTTCACAGTGACCTCCTGCCCATCACCACGAGCAGCTGGAGACCCTCTTCTCACCGTGCCAGGCGGGGAGTGACTCTCACAGTAGGCAGTCTTGCGCACGGTGAACGTCGTGCCGTTGATGCTGGTCTCCCTCATGGGTTCAATCTTCATGAAGAGACCGGCTCTCTGCGCACAGGTGACGTGGAAGGCAGTGTAACAGTTCACCTTGTGGCATTGGATAGCAGCTCCCATGCCCTTCTGCTTGCAGATACAGCATGTGAGCTTCCACCGAGCTGGAGGGATGTTATTGATCCCTTCGATGGGCTCCAGGAACACAGTGTTTGCAAAGCAGACCTCTGGGATCCAGATGGCACAGACCACGTGGGCCCAGCGGCCATCGCTGGTCTGCTTGAAGGCTCCCCCTTTGTTTGGGCAAAGGACACAATCCACAGGGTGAGAAGGGGACTGTAAACAGCAGCGGCAAAGCCACTGCCCCTCAGGGATGTAGGGCACACCGTAGCACTCCTGGTGCACGGCCAGATTGCAAATGTCACAGAACAGGATGACATTGCTGTTGTGACACTCATCGTCCATGCAGACACAGCAGAAGGCATCCTCATCAATGAGGGACTGCTGAGCCCCGTTGTTCCGGCTCTCAAGGTACGACTCCTTTTCCAACCGATCCACCAGCAGCTCAAAAGTGTCAGCAGAAACTGTCCCATAACCATCAGCCCTTCTCTTCTCGTTGACCATGTCCAGCCATGCCAGATCCTCCTCATCCATGTCATACTCCACTTCTACGTCGAGGTCCTCGGGAGGCTTTTCAATGTACCGGTAGTAGGCAGCAGGGAGGGGAGGGGCATCTGGCTGGCTGAAGGAGTCCACCACACGGAACTTGGGTTGGGGCAAGTGCAAAGACATCCCCGGTGCATGTTTGGAGCAGGACTCCTTCTTCTTGCCTTTGGAAGGTGTTTTCTTAGATTTGGAAGTGAAGAGGGGCTGCTCACTGTTCTCCTTGTTGCTGTTGCACTCGTTGATGTCCTGGGCTGTCAGCTCGTCCTCAGTGATGAGCTTTAGGGGGTCGTAGATGCTGATGCGATGGAGCCGCCCGTCGATGTCCACCTCCACGATGCGCTGGGCCTGGGCGTAGGTCAGCGTCTCTCGGGTGGGGGAGCACTTGAGGCTGTAGGGCGAGGGAGAACGCCTCCCCTCCAAGTGCTGCCGGCACCTCCTCCGAGGCTTCCTCATCCCTGTGGTCCAGAGACCCTGTGACACAACACAACAGAGGACAGTGTAAGACAAGGACACAAGCAAGAAGCAGCACAGACTGAAAAACTCACTCAGCGCTGCAATAGAGCAAATTTCTACCAGAGACTCCAGCAATTTCTACTCCTGAATCTCTACAACTTAGATACAGGCAGGTATTTGATGTATCAACCATTTCTTGCAATGTGTATCAGAGCAATGCACAGCACCTTCCAACTTCCTCTGTTTGCACCTCAGATGCACATTCCACCATACCATCAGTGAGAAAAACTCAAAATAATTTGACAGCACAATATACAAGCAGTCTGCTGTGTACCCAGATCAGCAAACCATTCAGATCCCCTGAAATTCAAACAACACTGTTCACATCTGCTGGCACCATTCACATATTAAGCTCACACGAACCAATGAGTTCTTCTCTGCTGTTTTGCCTGTGACTTTTCTTTTATATCCCCGAATGTGCTGGATGTTTTCCAGGTGAAAAGGAATGCACTGCTCAGGTCTTACGAAAGCAGTTTCCAATTCTTTTTTTTTTTTTGTCAGCTCCAGATGAGAAAACTAGTGGTTCTCCCTCAGTTCAGGAGGGAGCTCCTCCAAGTTTCACAGCTCAGGGCTGCCACCACCAATCCTTCCATTCTGACACTGCAGATGCAAAGAAGTCCCATAATGAAAAACCATCCTCCAGCTTTGCTTTTCCTTCTTTCAGGAGTCACAAGCAGAACCAGAGGATGAGCTGAGCAATGTAGCAGAGACCAGATGTGCATCTCTTCTGCTCTTCCACAAGGAAGCAAAGAGGAATAAACATGGCAACAAGCAGCATGGATCCCAATGGACTTACAAGCTCTGGCGTTAGCCCCTCTGGAGCCACAATTCCCATTCATCCACCTGAGCCACCTGCCTATGGAGAGTCCACATGGCTACAAGCAGGAAAGCAGCAAGACAGCTTCCAGCACTGGGAACCGTGCAATGGCATTTACTCAGAGCCTTAACAAAAAGCCCCAGCCAGCTCTGCCCTCGCAAACTGCTAATCAGCAACCCAGATAATTAGCTGAGAGTCAGCTGCTGACATTAAGGAGGTGCCTGTCAGAGGGGAGCAGAGGAGAAGCCTGGGGAGGTGGTCTGGGGGAGGATTCAGACATGGTGGCAGCAGCTCGGTGATCAGAGGGCGAAGGAGGGAGCTGGCAAAGAGGGAAAGCAGAGAGGAAGCCAAGTGAGTAATGCAAGAGAGAAGGGCAGAGTCAAGGATGGGAACATGACTTATGGGAATAAACGAGCTGAGGCTGAAAGAAGTCAGAAAGGAGACAAAGAAAAGCGAATGTAAATTCTCTGTGAGAAGATAAGCCAGCCCAGAGCTTATCTGTTGCTATGCAGAGGCCTGAACCAGCACCTCACCCTTATTTAAAGCAATCCACATATTCAGTTCCTTTCTTTGGGACCCACAGACAAGAAAAAACACTACAAACACACAATCTGTACTCGGCCAATGCACTATTTGTATTTTATGAAGGACATAGTTCCAGAAACTCTCAACTGTGTGCCACAGCAAGCAGCATCTCACAGGACCAGGACCTACAAGAAGTCCAAGCTCATTCCAGAAAGAAGGAACAAATTCCAGGAGCAATGCTTTTTTCCATTACTGGTTCTGTGAACCATGAGATTAAGCCATGACACCACCTTGTGTCTTAAGAAACAAACAGGCTCTAGGAAAGGTTTCCAAACTCTCCCTGCATCGACAGAAATAAGCTGCAGGTGCCAGTTTCAGTATGCACACCCATAAAGATGGAGACTGTAAATTCAATTTTACTTCAGATGTGAAATAAAAGATGATCATTTCTACCTGCAAATATAGGTACCACAAATTTTGGTGGTACCTTTGCCTTAGAACTTTAATCAGTTACTTAATCCACACACTGCAGACACCCAACTGCCCTCGTCCTAGCTGAGCTCCAATGGCTTCAATCAGTAGGAAAAAAGAATGTTAAAAGGAGGGTATAAAGGCAACTTGATCATGAAATGAAAAAAACAAAAGAAAATCCTGCTGACAAACAGGTCTGTTACAATTTCGGCTGGTACAAGCAAAGAAGATATTGGAGTTAAAAAGATATATGGAGGATAACGTAATTATTATGAGCTGACCACACACTTCATTAATATTGCGTTCAGGAAAAATGAGCCAACAGCCAATTGCTTGGAATGCTGAGGGACAAGCAAATTTCAGTGAAACAAACACCTAAAGGAAGGGCTGTTTTAGCTGTTAATGGGAAAAACAAGTGTGTAGCATTCCTCTAGTGAAACAATTAGTGTATTTCTAGAAAAATTACCCCAAAGTGGGCTTTGCACCACAGCAACCAACTGCCATAAAACAACCCATTTGTAAAACACACAATTACTTAGCACTATGAAGAAGCATCTAAAATGGCAAGGAAATTGGTGCCAGCAAGAGCTGAGTGCCTGGAATGAGACATACACCAGGATATTAAGAGACACACCTTCAAAATACCTTGAAAGCAGCAAAAAAATCAACTCAGACACACTGAGCTGAGCACTGCGACCTTGTCTACAACAACAGAAACTTCTAAGCAGCAACCTAGGAGTGTTTTGATTCCCTTGGCACACTTGAAAACACCTCCCAGCTACACATAAAAAAGAATCCCTCTGCAAACAGCACCTGTGCACATTGAAATGCTAAAGATACTCAACATTTCAGCCCATGCTGATTCTGTCCTGCCATGGACAAAGGTTGCTGATATGAAAGCAGAAAGTTCAAGCAGACATCCTTTGGCCATTGCCACAATATGCTCAAGGCATTCCAAAAAGCTCCCGTCACCCATTTCTGCTGGGGATTACAATGGGAGCAGGGGGTGAAGTTCCTAGAGAGCACAACTGAGCAAACAAGGTGGCTGCAACTCAGAAAGCTGCTGAAAAAGAATTTAACTCTACCCCAGGAGTTCCTTCAGGTGTGGTTTGATTCTGAGCAGCAGCTTTCACACCTGTGGGCAACAGCTACCTGGGAGGGCTGCAAAAGGTGACTAAAAAAACCAAGCCCATCATCAGGACACTTAAATTTACTACAAAGAGGGCAAAAGCTCTCCTGAAAAAACCGAAGAGATCAACATGTATGGAACAACATCACTGTACAGGCCCCATTATACATATAGCCTGGAATATTGAACACAAGTGGGTTCTCTAAAGGAAAGGCCGTGATTTCCAGCCATGCAATGCTGCCTTGGCCATCTCCAAGTCCTTTTCTCACACTGCAGACCTCAGTCTCCTTCCCAACTCTCCTTCATGCTGCAGTCCTTCCTTCCAGCCTTCCTATGCTGAACAACCAAGGATTCACTTTACAGCACCAGGTTTCTCATGTGGAGAGGACGCAAGGCTGGAGCTTGAGGCAGTGCTGCTGGGGGAGTTTCCTGGCCCTTTCTTTTAGGATAGCTTGGTGATCCCAGCGAAAAACTAGGTCCCTCAACAATGAAGAACTTCAATGACTTGCAGCAAAAAGGCCACCTGGACTTCGGTGTGCAGCAGCAGATGGGAACAACATGGCTCTCGCTGGACTCTGGTGCACCATGACTACTGGCAGTGGCTATAGCTCATATAGTCCCGAAGTTTGGGGCTTGTTGTTACCAAAGACTGCCCCTCTTTGGGACATCAAGCCAAAACACAAGGTCTGGAGATGTTCCTCAGCACTGTTCTCCTGCACAAGCAGCCACTCAGTTCCATGCAGCAACTGGGATTTAAAACCCACTGCTGTGCAATGGGGAACAGACACCCATGGAGCTATTTAAGAAACACATCTGTAAAGTAAAAGCAATGGATGCCAGAGGACAGAAACAACCTGGAACAGCTGCAGCCCCCTCTCCACCTTTTGCCAACCAAAACGCCAGCGAAACTCCTGCTGCCCTCGACAATGTCCCTTCCTGTTCCTGCCATATCTGTGCTTGCCACGGGCCCATGTTCCCTCCAGACACCTGCCAAGGGTTTATGCTCCCCACACCTGCATTGATGCCTACAATGAAACGTGTCAGTGCTCAACAGATGTCACAGAGAGCTGCTTGCCCTGGCACACGCAGAGATCGTCATCTTTATCAATGCCCTGATACTTCTGTAACCAAGTCAAGATGATGCGAAATGCACCAGGCCTCGAGAGAGGCCCTCCCTCTGGAATGGGGAGGGCGTGACACAGGCTGTGGATGAAGTTTCAGGTAAACTCCGGGCTCAGCAACAGATGGGGTGTGCCATGAGCGGCGTCTGACCTCAGCAGCAGTGCTCCGAGGGAACCGTGGTATGCCACGAGCTGCGTCCGGCCTCAGCAGCAACTGAGGGAACTGTGACATGCCCTCAGCTGTCAGGCGCCGGCGGGAGCTCCTCTCAGGAGCTACCCTGCGTACCAAGGGCTCCCTGCAGGGAACTCCAACAGCGATGTGGGCCAAGGCACAGCAGAGACTCGAACAAAAACAAAGCCGTCCCCGGGGCGGCGGGGGGCAGGAAAAGGCGATTAACCACGGCGGGACCGACCCCCGGCCCGGGCCCAGGCGCGGCCACCTCTCCCCGCGGACCCACAACAGTCCCCAGAGAGAGGGAGCGGGCGGGGGCGAGCAGCGCGAGCGCAGCAGGGCTGCAAGGCCATTGGCTGGTTTCGCCGTCCATCACAGCTCCACCACCAATAGCAACGCAGGGCTCTGCGGGGCTAAAGGCGGGCACGCTCGGCCCCGCCTGGGCCAATCGCGTGGGAGAAGGTGG
>VZRS01005195.1:45978-90076 GCA_013398055.1 Ifrita kowaldi | reverse complement strand
TTTCTTTTTTTTTTTTTTTTTTTTTTTTTTTTTTTTTTTTTTTTAATTCTCTCCGCCTCCCCCTCCCCTCCCCCCTGGGGCGGACGGGCTCACCCAGCCGGCGGCGGGAGGGGAGGGCGCNGCCAGCGGCCAGGCGGGGGAGGGGGCTCGGCGCTCCGCTCCCCCCGCGGGCAGGCACCGCCCGCCCCTCCCCGGTGCCTTCCCACACCCGGGCCGCGCTGAGCGGGAGGCCCCCGGGGGCTGGTGGTGACGGGAGGGCGGGGGGTCCCTCCGCGCTGGCCTCACGGCTCAGGGGGATGGCCGCTACCCGTGTCCCCCGTCCGCGGCTGACGAGGCAGCGAGCACCGGGGAGCCGCGGCCGGAGGGGGCTATCCCTGTGGCTCCCTGCCCCCTACATCATCCGCGGGATTGGGGTTTGGGAGTGCGGGCCCATCCCAGGCCGGTACCTCGCAGCCGGGCGCCCTCAGGCCACGGGAAATGAGGTGGGATTTTTGTCCCAGGCTCATTTGGGGTGTCTTCCTCTTGCAACCCGCTTTTTTTGCAGGAAGCATGGGGTCCCAGGAAACACCCTGGAACATCGCCAGGTGCCAGAGTCCAACCCAGCTACGCTCCCAGAGAACCTTTGCCTGCCACTGTTAGCCTAAACAAGCAACATCAAACAAACGGTGTAAATAGCAAGAGCCTGTATTTATTTTCTAGACCAATACTTCAGGTGCAGATGGCCTCTTCACATGCAGAGGTGTGACGGGCTGGAAGGACAGTGAGAGAAGGAGTGAGGGGATTGAACAAGGAAGAAGTTAAGTTAGCAACTGAGATAAGTATTGAGCTAGGAATTGCAGAGGCTCCCACACTTACTTTTTATAGAGCATGCCACATACTTGGGCATATGTATGTTCCACCTCCCACTCTGCGCAGAGTATTGCATAATATCACCATCTGAATTTATAGAATTAACTGTTTTAGAAGGAAGCAATGAATGCTGTTTTCCCTCATTTACGGTCCAACTGGAGATCTTTTGTCTCCTAACGTATGTTAACCACGGAATCTGAGAGCAGCCAATCTGTGACAGTCTGTTTCACAAAGTACTGAGGTTGGACCAGAGCTTGTTGCAGCTTTAAAAGCAAAGGAAAATGTGTTACTGCTGAAGAGTCTTTACATATATCACCTTTGAAGTATATACTATGTATATATGGTGTATACTTCTTTGCAAATCTACTATTTACATATCAAAACTTGAAAATAAATAATAAGCTGTTCGTGTCCTGCATGAAAAATAACATATCAAAGATTTAGAAATAAAATCCCAATACTCTTACTGTTTTACAAAGGATCTCACCCTCAAAAGAACAGCTATTTAAGAGTGTGGTCCTAGCCATGAAGGATAAAACAAAACCCAAAACAATCTATAGATGCATTTGTTTCCTAGTTAAACAGTAAATAAAATAATGATGAGTGACTTCAAAGGCTGAGAGAACTGGGTTTGTTCAGCCTGGAAAAGAGAAGCTTTGAGGTGACCTAATTGCAGCCCTTCAGTACCTGAAGGGAACCTACAATAAGGATGAAGAGAGACTTTTTACAAGAGCATGTAGGGACAGGACAAGGGAGCATGGTTTCAAACTAGAAGAGAGTAGGTTTGGATTAGGTAATAGGAGAAAAATTCTTCCCTTTGAGGCTGGTGAGGCACTGAAACAGGTTGTCCAGGGAAGCTGTGGGTGCCACATTCCTGGAATTGTTCAAGGCCAGGTTGGATGGAGCTGTGATGAACCTGCTTTAGTGAAAGGTGTCCCACAGCAGGGGATTGCAAACACATGTTCTTTAAGGCCCTTCCAACCCAGGCCATTCTATGATTTTCCTTATTTATGTGGGAATTTAATTGGGTTTTACTTGAATTTTTTTTTAATTTTCTTTTTTTAAATATGACCAACTTTTGCAGACTCTTTCATTTTGACCTCAGTTTTGAAACTTTATACTCTTAAATTTGCACTGGAATTAGCTTATTATAATCATATTAGGTTCCCTATTAAGAACAGTGGGATGACTTGTGCACAGGGATGTCCAGACATCTCTGATGACTGGGGGCCATGTGTTACAACATCAAAACAAGTTATTCATCATTTAGTTTTGTATCAAAGCTGTGCAACTAATGTGTTATTTGAAAAAAACCTTGTGAACTTCTCTCAAATCCCAGAGGCACAGTTTAATTCAATTTCTTTGCTGTCCCAGTTTTTAAAGGGTGCAAGTGCAAAATTAGTGATGTTGCTTCACATCAAAGCAGCAGCCAAGACACCTCAAACAGAGTTGGGCACCTTCATTCATATTACAATTTTCTCCATGTTTATTCAAGCATATAAGACATACTTAAAAAGGGAAGAGAATTAGCATTTAGAATTGTGAGCTGACCTTTCTTCTTTGTTGATTTATTAAGCCTCAAAACTGAGGTATGTTTGTATCTCTCTTTGGCTGTTTGTTCTGCTGCTGTTCTCTTCAGAATTGCTAAAATTAGAGCAATTGCTAAACAGGACCCTTGTGCATTAAAGGTTAAAACCTGATATCTCAAAGTGATCAGCCTCAGCTGACATGTATTTTCATTGGATTGATATACATATATATATTTATATAGGGTCCTAGGAAGTGCTCAGCTGCATTTCCTAAGACCCTTTATAAATATAAACATATAAATATATATATGTATGTATGTAAAACCCTCTTCAGCCTCACTAACATCAGAGAGGTTACACAAGCACTCAGCACTACGTCCTCAGTGGTTCTTTTTTTTTTTTTAATCTCAATATCCTCTATTTTTAAAACATTTTTTTTCAGTTGAAGTGTTCTGAAGACAGATCTGAAATGATGGTTTATGGCAGAAGAATTTTTATTTCTCTAGCCAAACTTGGCTAAAAGATGTTAACTCACTTTCATTTAACAGCAAATCAATGAGGGTTGCAGAGATAATATACTCACCCTTCAATATTATTTAATGGAGTGCATTTCAACAAAAAAGGGGAGCTGACTGAATCAGCTGTGAGCCAGCAGGAGCTGAACATCACATTAAGAGCTGTGTAAGCTCATGTGCTCAGAAAATGGCCTTGTAGAGAGAAATCAGGCAAAACATCCCCTAAACCACATTCACCTGGAAACTCTGACATTTTCACAGTGTAGATCTGGACTCGATGATCTTAATGGCTTTTTCCAACCTGAATGATTCCATGATAAGTGCAATTAGTGCAGCAAATGCCCATCCTTTTGGGCGAAAAACAAATTACTCCTGGCTATTCTGGTCTTCATTCAATCTTTCATGTCTTGTTTCTCTCAGCTGTGAAAAGAAAAACAGCCATAACCACGTTTCCAGCCAACACTCTGCTGACCCATGATACAGGAAAAATGCAGAGGATTAGGAACGCTTTCCCTGGTTGCTCAGGCAACAGCAAGACATGGGAATATGAAAAGGTATTACCATCCTTTGTACAGTATCTCACTAGAGTTTTCAGATGTGTTTCTAATTTCCTATGTTTTTCTTCTTTCCCATTATCACATCCTTAAAACATGAACATTATTTGTTTAGTCTGCTACCTAGAATGTGAAAATGTGAAACATGAAAACAGATGATCTGTCTTTTTCCTACAGGATAGAATAAGTAGTTTTCTAAGAGGCTGTGGAAATTTTCAAAATTGTGCACTGAAAGGTTTCTAGGTGGTATCCAAAACACAGCAACTATTGTCTCTCTTAAAAAATCCTGGTAATTTTGTGGTGTCTCTTAAGAAAATAAAATAATCATTGCTTCATCTGCTTTTTCTTCCCCACTTACATGTGCAAGTACCTAACAAATAAGCCCCATGAAGTTGCAACTTCACAGACCTAATCAGCTATCAAAATAAACTTACAGAGAAAAATTGTTTCTGAAGGCTTTATTTTCCAAATTAAAAAAAGATGCTTGGAAGTCAGAAATGAATGTAAGACTAGCAAGTAAATAGTATTCCAAGTTAGACATCTGTATGTTACTCGAGACAGGCACAAAAATTCCATCCATATATCCATGTAAATTTTTATCATACATCCTCAATACAAACAGCAAACACATTTTTGGCTGGCCTGATTTATGGAATTTTGGACTGCTTAATGGCTGAGGGATTTTTATCAGTTGATTTTGTAATTTTAAGTATGTAAACTATACTTGTAATGAAAGGAATGTCCATGAATTATGTGTCAGTGTGAGTCATCCAACAGGCACTGCCTGCACCTCTGCATGAGGTAATTTCTGCTTTGACTCACAGTGTCTGTCAGGGTCACACACCCCCTCTCATTCCTGTGCTGATTTTGAAGGATTCCAGCCTTGGCCTGAGTCACTGGCTCTGTCAAGCAGGTGTTTTTCAAACTCCTTTCAGGAAATGTCAACAGAATTTCCCCCACCTCTCCCTTCTGGTAGCTCTTCATTGAAGCATGTCCTCAGATGCCGTAGCAGCACTGGGATGGTTGGTCTGTACAGACAGATACTCTTTCCACTACTAACCTGCTACATTTTCTACTGTCTATTTTCAGTTCTTGGATGATACATACCACAAAAAACAAATCTACATACACCTCCAGGGTTCTTGAGCTTACAGAGCACCTGCTCCCCACATTTGTTGGGATATTTGGTAATGCTTTTGGACAGCGTACTGTCACTATATGGGGTTGGTGGATGAATGAATGAAACCAGAACATGGAGCCCACACAGCAGCTGTTGGGATTGCTCTTGCAATTTCAGAGCATTCAGGGTAAGTGTAAACCTACTGAGAAACCCAGAAACCCAGGCCCTGAAACTGGATGTATACTCAGCAGAAAGACTGATGCTGAAGAGCCTGTATGTGCTATCCCTAAAACAAGTGAGACTGATGATTGCAAAATCTGTGTACCCTACTCTCACAACTGTTCTTCTCACACCTAATTGTTATCACATGTCCCCAGTGCCTCTTCATGACAGACAGACAATTCCCAAAGAGCATCTTAAATTATTCTTTAAAGCTATCCAAGTCCTTTTTCAACACCAGCAGACTGCTCAGTACATTCCTTTATCATGAAGATGTTTTCTCCCTCAGCCATCATTACCGAGACAGAAAACTCTTCAAGTCTACCTATCCCCTTTTGAAGGAGGGCAAGATGACTAAGAAATCAAACACTACATTCCCATTTACAGTGGTTCATGAGTTCTGTCTGAATGGGTTCTTTGCCTTAACAGATGATTTTGACTTTAGAGATGACTTTCTGAAAGAAAGCTCTCTACTCTAAAGGTCTCCATAGATGTACTCAAATTTCTCTACAAGATTGAGCTTTTAAGACTCTTCTCTGCCTCTCCGTGTCCAGGGTTGCATATAGTCAGGAGGGCAGCCTGCCTCACCCACAGCCCTCAGAATTTTCCCTGTGCACTCACAAATGCTCACCTGGACAATGACCCTCCCCTGCAAACCACCAAGCCTCATTTTACCCTGGCACAGGCAGCTCTAAACATCTGCAGCTGAGATGTAAATGGCAGCTGCAGAGGGCTTCTCTCCAACCTCTGTTCAAGATTATGCAGGGCACGTGGCAGCCAAGTCAGATTCAAAAGGACAGTATTCCAACTGCAGCTTGACAGATGCAGCTAGAACTCCCTTCTGCCACTCAAGGAAAATGCAGGTTGTTCCTTAGCAAGAGGAAAGGATGAACCCTAAATCTCATCAAGCTGTGTTTTTCAAGACAGAGTCAGCAGAACATCACTGCAAATCCCCAGCCTAGCTCTTTACAAAAGAGTGCTGCATAAGAAAACATTGAATTTCCAGGGAATTCACACAGTTCTGTGCTCACTGTCTCTACCTAAGACAGGAGTGAAGCCAAGGGCTTGTACATGGCCCAGACAGACAGGAGCCAAGAGAAACCACATCTTATCATCATGGACCAGCTGTGCAGCTACAGCAGGCAAACATCAACACCATCCTATCAAAAAGCTGCAGTCACTGGAGGGTTATCCAGAGTGCTGCATGCCATGAGCTGCAACAGGGAGACAGCCAAGAAACATGACATCACTGTGTCCAGTTCCCAGTGGAGAAGTGAGATCAGAATATTCTGGAAATGTTGCAGTTTTCCCTTACTTGTGGTCTGTACAGCAAAACTGAACATTACTTAAGAAGAAAATTAGAGAGTACTGAAAACAAACAACCTTGCTAAACCAAACCAAAATAAGTCAGCAGCTACAGAAGAGGGGGAGAGTTGAGACTCACAGCATGTATTACTGAGGTCACATACCTCAATACTTTTCTCTAGTCCTGGGGACTCTGTGCTCTGATACAGAGAAAACACTTGTCTCTTGGCACATATCCCTTGGGACAGACTGTGGAATGATTGGCTGCACCTGCCTGATCACCACAGTGAAGGTGTTGCAGTCCAAAGGTGTTATCACAACGAGCAGCTGTGCCTGCCTAGCACTGCACTATCAAGTGACTGTCTTGATAAGCCGTGGATCTGCAGATACTCCAGTTTCAGCACAGGCTGGAAAACTTCCTGCTGATCCAAATTCAAACTGCCTTGTGCAGCTGCTTGGGACACCCAGTCTATCACTGTGGGAAGTGGCCTTCAATTCCCAGACTGGCAGTGAGGAGAAGACAGCATTGATCAAATCCCAGGGAATGAAATAAGCAGGGAAAAATAAAAAAAAGAGGCAGTGGCTCTTTGGAGAGGAAGCATCCGAGCAGAATTCTGTGTAGAGGATGAGTTTGTAGCTGTTCTGAACACAGGCTGAGCCCATGGTGCCCTGGAGCTGACACCATCCCAGCAGCCTTGCCCTGCTGGGTGCTCTGTGCCTATTCAGGGAAGCAGGACACGGTCAGAGTGAAATTGGATAAGGCCTTGTTATGCTGAATTTCAGTATTTCTGATCCTTTTGCATAGGACTCACTTCCCAGTTAATTTTACCTTTTTCTTTACCTCATCCATAATTAATTTACTAAACCTTGTGTTTGAAAAGACTAATGAGAAAGAATGAAACCCCTCCTCTCTCACGTGGACAAATACAGGAAGAAAAAACCAAACCACCAGGTAAAATTCTCTCACTTAAAGTTTCAACAAGAATATATTTGTCTTTTATGCTGAAAACTGTCTGGGGTGCTTCCCCTTTAGTAGAACAAAGTCCAATGCCCACAGCATGGTGTCATCCTTGTGTTGGCACACGGAGAGAGGTCCCACAGGCCAAATAATGGCCACCAGCAATGCAGTGTGGAATGAATTTGATGTCATCAAGGAGAACTGAGTCCCAGCCACAGCTGCACCCATGGCTATAATGACATCCCACTTCTCTTCTTTGAATCCTTCCGTGCAATGGGACTGAAGGTCAAGATCTCCTTGTAAATATGCTCTTGAAAAAAACAGAACAAAATAACCATGAATGTGTGATTTCAGAGGACACAAAAGTTTGAGTGCTGGATGTGCAGAGAGAAAGGCATTCAGTGGCAGCTGAAAGAGACAAAGGAGAGAGACAAAAAAAGTCTGCCTGAAGAGCTGGAAGGATCTTTGCTGAATGCATAAAAGCAAGAGATCTGTGCCCTACCACTGAGGCACCAGCAGGCAATCACAGCCTTACTCAGCATCTGTAGAGGAAAGAAAGAGGGGTAGGAAAGTTCCGTGCTAGACAGAAACCTCAAAGAAAATAAACTTCTTACTTTTCCACTCCTCTATTGAAAGCTTTTCATGTTCCAGAGAATCATCATAGGAGTGTTGTGCCTCTGTCTCCTCCTCGATATCTCGGAACTGGTCGAAGTAGGGGTGAGCCAAGGCCTCTGTTGCTGTAAGGCGCTTTTCCACATCCAGCTGCAACATCTTGTCAAGCAGGTCCACGGCTGTAGAGGATGGGAACAGGGCTAAGCAAGGTGCAGGGGAGCACAGGCACCCTGTGCATGAACCCTGCAAGTGATGGCACTGGTATTTCCAGTGTTTCATCTCCAGACCTGAAAACTGAAGAGATTCCTCAACCTGGTCAAGGCAGCGAGGAGCTCCCATCAGTGGAGATGCAAAGTCTGCCCAAGAGCAGCCTCAGGGAGCTTTTACTAACAGAAGTTAAATTGTGCAGAAATAACAAATTAGACTTGAATAAGCCTTGCTGCACAAACTGGGCTGCAGAAACATGAGGAGTAAGCCAGTAACCTCAAGATATTTTTCAGTTTTAATAATTTGCTTTCATTCAGAGCCCTGCATCTCAAAGGAGTCTTAACATGAATAATCTGTATAGAAACCGATACATCCCTGGTAAAGAGGAGGGCAGGAAATGCAGATGCTGACTAGTCTCTCAGCCCCATTCACACTTGGTTTTAACATTTTTAGACTTTCTTCCGTTCAGTTTCTAGAAGAGTTTTGCTTGCTCTCACCTCTAACCTACCTCGGAAGAGAGGTCTTTGTAAGACATAATTCTTACACTGAAAATTGCATGTCTGCTGTCTGTTAAATATTGCTAGATCCAGGTATTCAACAAACAGGATCTACACTGTACTTAAAAAAAAAATAATTTTTTTAAAATTAGTAAATGGCCAAGAACACCAGAACATCACCATTGTAATGCCAATAAAAGATAATTCTGCTTTTAATTGATACATAGTTTTCCTGAGGAGGGGCAGGGGCACAAACTGCTAGGGAAAAAAGTAGCAAGAAATTATGAGAAGAAGGAGAAATAAAGTCGGGGCTGTGGCAGTCAGCTTGCCTCTGTTCCAGCTGTGAAAACTCATGAGAGATGCTGGAGATGACTTACCCTGAGGATTTGCTTTAGGGAAAAGCACAGACAAATCCTTCTTGGGGATTTTAGGGAGGGACTTGATGTAACTCTTTGCCTGAAAGAGCAAGGAAAGCACAATTACTGCACGTGGACAGGAGTGAAATACAGCTCTCAGTCTCATGGCTCAGATGAGCAAAGGCAAATGGAGACAAGAGCAAAGCATCCCAGATGTCCCATTTCAGCAGGCAGTTTACAAGGAACTATTTTTATCAATCGAGACAGAGAAATACTTCTGTTTTAAGAGCCAGGCTGGAGAGCAGAGAAGGTTGGTGGTTTGCTGGGGCATCAGGCACCTCCCATGGGAGTCCCTGCAAAACACAGCAGTTCCCAACACAGCACCAGGTCCATCAGATGTGCCACCAGCACAGAGAAATGCCTTCCTTGCCCAGGGGAAAAGGCTGCTGCTGCACTTCTGCTGCTGTAGAGGCAGCACCTCATCAAACACAAGTTAATCTCTTCCCCTACACCTCTGCCAGCAGCACCCAAACCCACAGGGAACTTCCTTACCGCTTTGTCCTCCAGCTTCTCCAAGAAGTCCTCTCCTGGATGCCCAGTTACTTCCAGGATCTGGGTCAGCTGATCCAGGTCTGGCAAGCTGTGTTAAAGATCACCTTTTGAGGAGCAACCCTTGGACACGCTCGCCCCAGCTCAGCCTGGGGAGCTACAACTAGCTCATGGTACAAATCACAGTCACACAAGTAGAGATTTGTTAGACTGGCAAAAAAGCTCCAAGCCTTTCTCCCTGGCATGGCATTTCCATCAACAGATGATTTTTCTGGCACAGCTATGCCAGGACACACATCCATGGGCTCGGAAGGATATGCAAAGTTTTGGGAATGGAGCTACGGCCACGCAAGGTTGAACAGCTGATGTAGAGCCACACCACCACAGAGGTGTGTTTCTAAAGTCCCTTTCTGTTTTCCTTACCAAAAAGACTGGTCCTTGTGATTACCTCCTGATAAACCAGACTGACACCTGGTTTTCTCAGTAGCCTCATTCATAAAAGCGCTTTCACACACCAAGAATTATTACTCCCCTCAGGGAAAAGGTTCAGCTTGAAAGGATACAGTCTTTTCCTTTAAAGAGTGTTTTCCCAGTCAGCATTTCTGCCATGATACAGCCAATAGACCAGATATCCACTGTCCAGAGAGAAAAAGGAGGGGTGGGGGAAAAGGAAGGAAAAAATTTTAAAAAGGAATTAGACAGGCAGCAGTGCTTGCTGGGGCTGTTGCTTTTGCTGTTGCTTGCAGCAAGCACTGATTTAAATTTCACTCCCTCCCACCCTCCTCTTTTCTTTCTATGCTGCTAAAATCTCTGCTTTCATCATTTCCTGCAAGCACCAGCTCTGGGAGTTGTGCAACACCTCTGGGACCTGCTCTGCTCCAGGGAACACTGATGATAAAGAGGAAAAACAACCGGATGACTCTGTGAGATTTGACCCAGCAGGATCCCCTGGCTCATCACCAGAGTCACACTGCTGGGGCAGGGCTGCTCACCTGTCTGGTTGTAATGCATCCAGTTCAGGATGACTTCTGGGGCTCTGTACCACCGTGTGACCACGTAGCCAGTCATCTCAGCATCAGCCTGTCTGGCCAAGCCAAAATCCAAGATCTGCAATTCCAAAGGAAGAATAAGGAGAAGGAAGGGCAAGAGAGAAAAGAGAAATCCTATGGGAAAGTGAGACTCTACTTCTGAGAGAAAATGAAGTAGCTCCAATCCAATAATAACAAAGCTCCAACTATGCCACAGACACCCATGGGATGGTTCAAAGAATTAGTATGTCTTAATTCCACTGTAAACTGCAAGCCAGCTGCAGACCCAGTTGTCACGAGAAGACCCTGCTGGAAAGATCAGTGCTTTGTGTTCCCTGGAAGGTCACTTCCTTTCTTGAAGCTTAAGTTTTGAGTCTCTGTGTTTTATTGGAGTAGGTCTGTGAGCTGGTGGTGAAGGCACGCTCCCAGGTCACCACAACTCACCCTTTCCTATAAGAACACCTTGCAGGTGACACAGCATGGCCTCTCCCTCAATGCTGAAGATGAACAAGCTTGACCCAACCTTTACGGGCAGCAGAGCCACTCCCTGAAATATACACTACAGAAAATGCATGCTAGAGCACCACACCAGCCAGCTGCAAGCAAACCCTTCAGAGCAACCCTGAAAATAACTTTGTCTGGAATCACAACCACAATGTCCATGAGAACCAAAGGGTAACTTCAGTTGAATCCAGTTACCCTTCAGGGATCATTCACCTACTGCAAATGTTGCTCAGCAGTGCTGAATTTCTCTAGGAAGTCATTACACACTGCCATGCCACGAGGATTACAGTGACAGAAGGTTCATTTGAAGTCTTGTGCCCTGATTCAGCAAGTTACATCAGCAGGGGAGTATTTCCCACCGCTGCAGCTGCCAAGGAACACAACGCCTGGAATGGAGGCTTGGGAGGAAAGAGGAAACATGACAGTGCCAATTTCCTGCTGGCAGAGCAGCTCCTCCACGAGCTGATGTGCTGCTGATGCAAAGTGCTGCTTTGCCACCTACCTTCAGCTGACAGTCTTCATTCACAGCCAGGTTACTTGGCTTCAGGTCCTACAACAGACAAGAGCAGAAAAATTGGATGTTTCAAGTTGCAACACATCAACGCAGCTCTCAACTGAACCTCTGCTTGCCTTTGATGGGGTCCCATAGCACCCCAGGTTCAGTATCAATTCAGCAAATGACTGAATTAACACCACACCTGCTATACTTTACAGCTTTAGATTGCTATTTGATTTTTTTCTGAAACAGTTTTAATTCAAAAAGCATCATGAAATGCTTCTCAGCTCATCAGAAAATACAGCATTTTGGATATTAGCAAATCCAAACATATATAGGGTGTAGGATGGAAAAAAGAGCAGACGGGATGCAAAATTAGAGCAGACAATGCTGTTAGTGAAATGATGGTTAGGAATTTATTAACTTCATGACTATGCTGTGTTTCTCAAACAGACAAAAATCAGAATAAGAGCACACATGAACTTACCCTGTGGACAATGCCAGCTGAATGAATATACTGCAATAAAAAGAGGAGCCACAATGTAATCACCAGCAGACAAAATTTTCTGTTCTCCAGCAGAGAAACGAGAGCTACAAACAAGAACTCGCTGAGAACAAACCTCTGCAGCCTTCTACAGGTCCCTGGTCCCTAGGGCAGCAGTTTGAAAAGGAATTTCTGCCCCAAATTATTGACAGTATTTGCAGTGCTATTGCCAGTCTGAAGAAGATGCATAGAGCAGAAGAGGAGGGATGAAGCAATAGTTCCTTAGAGCAGGTACAACAACAGCTTTGAACTATCAAAGTCATCAAGGTTACAGCAGATTACATAAAACCATGGTTATTTTGGGTGTTCAAAAAAATAATCTCAGCCCAAAACCATAAAATTGCAAAAACTGACTACAGGGCTTTTAGCACACCAGTCAAACCTTCTGTGTGTCCTTTCCCCCTTTATTTAAACTCAAGATAGCAGTGAACTGGGGAGAGATGTGATTTAGGAGAACTCATTGATGCCTGTAAGCACTGCTGTGACTCCAGGTGAAGGATGTGAGAGGGCAGCTGTAAAGCTCTGTCTCTACACCCCAGAGTTTGCAGTGATCGCTTTCAGCTCCCTCAAAGTCAGTTACAGAAACATATTCCCCCCTTACGCTACTGAATAGAAAATCATTCCCTCTGTGTTCTGCCCTGAGAGCCTCTGTTATGGGTTCAGCAGAAGCTCCTGCTGCTGCCAGCCTCTCACTCTCTGTTTGGAGTTCTGCTGAGGGTTTGGGCAAGGCAAAGAGAGAAGCAAGTGCTGCCATGGAAAAACCATCACAAGGCCTATCTGTGGCTGCTGATTACTTTGATACTCGACTGACTGATGCAAGCAAGCACTCATTCCACTGATGTGTGCTGGAACAGGAATGGTTCAACAGCCAATACCTGTTCTGAGGGGATGCCATAAACTCCCCACATCTGCCTGCACGGTATTGGAGGGGAGTTTAGTTAGGCTCAACCCAGAGCTGACACACAGAGGAAACACAGGGAGTCACTAAACTCCTCCAGACCCACCTACCTTCAGCCCTTTCAGCATTTGGTAGACCAGGTACTGGATCTTTTCGTCACTGAATTCATGTCCCATGATCTTTTGTAAATCTGTCCGCATGTATGGCATCACCAGGTAGCTAAAAGGCAGTAAGACAAGGCCCTGAGTCTGGAAGAAAAATGCAGGGGACCAGGCTAGCCTTGTTCTCACTTGGTTTGGTTTTTTTGGCTGTGTAACTCACTGTAACAAAGATGAGTTGTTGTGACAGTGTTCCTGGCTAACGAGCACAGCCTGCAGTGAAGCTGGAATTTCAACCTGTTCTGAAAATTGCTCTTTCTCCTCCCCTGAAATCAGATATCTCATGTCAAGTGAGAACAAGGATCTTCAGGATCCTAAATTAGTTTACTTTAGACCTCAAGTGAAGTTCAATTTTGGACAGCCTTTAACCACCCAGGAGCTGAAACATCTCACACAGCAAAGCAGCTGCACTGGCTCCCAAATTTGTCATTGTAGTGTTCTACAGCCCTGCCTCAGAAGACAACATCAGGCTTCCTTCAGTGTCTGCCTGCTGAGGCTGCTAATTAATTGATGGTCTTCCTGCAGGAACTGCTCTGAGAACCTCCAAATGCTCTTCCTGCAGGCTGCTAAACACTCAGCCATCAGCCAAAGCCCCAAACCCAGGAACACACTGCTCATCTGCAGTGATGGGGAAGGGAAAATGGCTTGTCCAACCTGACCATGAACACAGAGGGAAAATGTAAAAAAAATTAATTAAGAAGCACCAGAATCAAGAGGAAAAGAAGGACAGATCCTCCAAATTCTAATTGCCCTGAGGCCTGATGAACAATAGTTCTCCTGTTCTGAGTGCAGCCTCTTAGCTCAGCAGTCACACAGTGCTAGCATGGATCACCCTAATGTGATGCACCACGGAATGTAACACATCCTCATTGCACAGGTTGGTCTGTGCCTGCTGTGGTGTCCCAGCTGTGAGCAGGGGTGGGATCTGTTTATGTGTTCTGGGTGTGTCAGCCACGAGAGCTGATGTGTGCTTTCGTTTCTCTGCGTTATTTGGGGATGTCTGGCTTTTAGTCTGGTCCCTTTGCACCTCCACCCTCTCTGTTCTGCTGCTGCTAGGACACAGCTGTCTTGGAAAATAGTTAAGTCTAGACAGAGCAAACAACTCCAAACTTACAAGTCCTGGAACCCCTGGTAGGAGGCAGTGGAGGTGAAGGCATCAAGCAGCCCAATAACCTGAGGAAGGAGAGAAGCCCACATTTAAACCTGGAAAGCATTTGCTGTGCACATGCTACTCATCAGCTCTCCACTGGCACATGCACGTGGGTGGACACAGAGAATTCCATCTGAGGAATCCAGAGACTCCTCACTGCTGCTGCATAAATGTTTTCCCTCTTACAGATACCTGGGCTCACCCATTACACACTTGTTTCAGCCTGGGCACAGCAAACAGGTCACAGGTAAACCCCAAGACCACCTGCACATACCAAATGTCAATTAAAACAGAGGTGATGCCACCAAAAAGGACTTGCTCACAGGTGGCAAGGAAACACCCCCTGTGTCAGCAGGAAGAGGAGAAACGAGCACTTACATTCTCATGCTGCATGTGCTTCAACAGCATCAGCTCTCTGTAGGCTCTCTTAGCAAAGATCTCTGACTGGAATGGGCGACAGAGCTTCTTGATGGCCACTTTCTGCCCCGTCTTCTTGTCTATGGCTGAACTGCAGCAGGCAAATAAAAAACCATTCTGATGTCAGCAGTATGTTTGAACAGATTCTGCAAGCCCAAAGGTCATCTCCTAGAGAAGAGTTAATTCCTGTGCTCGCAGAAGGACAGCAGAGAAAGGCCCTTTGAGAAGCTCGGTGGAGCTCCGCACACAGAGATGTTACCCTGTGTGGCTTTGGGCAGCAGACCACAGCCTGTGCTCTTTGAAGGGTGGGGTGGGACACCAAGGAAAGCATGAGTGGCTCATCTTCATTCCCTTTAACCTGCAGAAACAAG
Source organism: Ifrita kowaldi (assembly GCA_013398055.1). Classification (NCBI taxonomy): domain Eukaryota; kingdom Metazoa; phylum Chordata; class Aves; order Passeriformes; family Cinclosomatidae; genus Ifrita; species Ifrita kowaldi. Next base: position 75,240 of record VZRS01005195.1, on the reverse strand, counting down.
CTGGAGGCAACAGAGCTGTGAGAAAAGGGAAATAAATGGTTAAAGGTCAGAATTAGTTCTAATTCTGCCTTCTCCTTCCCTAATGCATGGAGATAAGGGAATAAAGATATGGCAATTTCTGCTTTGCCATCTGCTTGGAGGTTGTTGTATTTTAGGGCAGGCCAGCTGCCTTCACTGGATTCTGGAGCAAAGTCAGTGGATGCCACATGTTGAAAATGCTGCTGCAATTAATTCTGCTGCGTTCAGAATCCTTGGTGCTACACATTTGCTTCTGTGTAAGAGCAGGTCTGGCTGAAAAGGAGACTCTAAAGCTGATGAAAACACAGTCCAGCAGCCACTGCTACAGACACACTGTGTTGTTCCTGCTGGTCACATTTGCTGTTTGCAGCTGGACACAGCAATCCTGTGACAGTTCCTCTTCCTCTGGAGGCTCCTTGCTCAGATTGCAAAGGAGGCCCCACGTCCCAGCCATGAAGGGAGGTCCTCAGACAGACAGCTGTCATTCAGGATTCTCAGTGGTGTTTTCCAGGGGTGTCTCAGCCCCTCCTTGACCCCTCCCAAGAGGCAAACAGATGAAAAGGGTTTTCCCTGCCAAATCCCACTGTGGATTCCCAGAGCAGTTCCCACTGCTTCCTAAATCCCTATCCCATCTCCCATGGCAACAGAGGAGCTGTAAATCATCGTGTTCAATCCCATGGCTTCTAGCTGCATCCTCCAGCCTTGCACTGGCACATACCGAGTCAGGAGAAGCAAGGGAAGTGCAGGAACAGCTACACAAAGCAGCTGAAGCACTGAAGATGCTGCAGGGTATCAGAGGAGGACCCTTAGTGAGGTTTTGTCCCAGTTCAGGACTTCAGCAGATATCAGCAGAGGGGACAGCATTGTGCAAAGTTTTTGGAGGAGCCAGGAAAATAAGAGGAAGGGACTCTGGCCAGGGAGTCAAACTGCAGAATTCAAGGCAGATTTCCCAGTCTGAGGGTGCACGTTCTTAGCTGCCGCCCTACAGAGCATCTAACCCCAGTGCCCAAGGGGAGAGCTGGTGGTGGAGCTTCAGCCTGCACAGCACAGACAGCGCTGGTTGCAGCCTTGCCATAACCACAGCCCAGAGCCAATGCAGTCGGTGCAGCCGGGACATCCCACCGTGTTCTCCCCAGCACAGATTTAGTGAACAAATGCAGTTTGGCGTGACCTCGGGGAGGCAGAGCTGTGTCCCTGTCTTGGCTGGCAGAGATCGGCAAGATCAGCGTTGGAGGGGTCAGAAGATTCTTCTTGCACAATTACATTCAGCTGGAAGCCAAATCACCGCAGATTTTGGCAAATTAATAAGGGGAGAAACAAGCCTTTGCTGTTCCTCCTGAGTTACTTTCTCAGCTGCTCAAGAAGGTGTAAAAGCCGCTGCTGCAATAGGGAAGTTTCCCAGCAATTCCCAGCAGAGGACAGCAAATCCTAACTCCACACTTGCTACCTCAGCTTTGTACAGGAATCGGCACCGAGCCCTCCCTGCTGAGCTCTGTCCATCCAAAACCACCCCGGGTGCTTCAACACCCTCCTCTCCCTCCCTCCTTGAGAGCTCCAGAGCAGCCGAGAGTTTTACAGGGACCAGTAAAGATTTCTTTTGATGTTTGGGGTTTTTTTGGGTGGGCAAGGAAATTTTGAAAGGATTTTTCTCTTCCTTTTTTTTTTTGTCCTGTCTTTATTTTTCTTCCTGATTTTCTCTGTGATAAAAATCAGAGAACACTGTACAAATATAAATTAAAAGTCAAGTCCAATCTTGCCTGATTTTGCAGGACTTACTTAAGAATCTAAGAATCATAAACACACCTGGGCTGCCAAGTGGGCGCCTCTCTGTAAATTGGAAGCTGGGGGAAAGGACAAAACCTGGGCACCAGAGTTTCAGGATTAGTGCCAGTGGCAGGCCAGACTTTGCTCAACACCTATGAAAATGGACACACCTTTTTTTAAAAATTATTTTTAGCTCAGCATGTTATGAAATAGTGGCTCTGTTCAGATACCATCAATGGACTGTTTAATATTTAACCTTTCAGAGCTGCCCATCTCTGGTTCGTCAGTGTAAACCTGGCAATGTCTGACTTGTGCTTGCTCTTGCTTCAGGCACCTTTGCCCGGCTGAATAACTAACAGCAGCTCCTGCTGCTCTCTTGTAAGCTGGGGATTATCATCAGCCATGAAGGAAGTCCCAGCCTGTTACTGATCCTGGTTTACAATAATTTCTATCCACTTTATGATTTCAAGCTGGAAACAGTATCAGGGTGGGGGTTGTGTTGTCCAGCTGCTTCCCCCAGGCAGCGCAGCATCAGCTGCCTGGGACTGAGCAGCAAGGACAGCCTGTTCCAGCTCCCACCTCTGTAATCACGTACAGATCTCTTCCAGACACCCAGGTATTCCCCCGCCTCCTGCCTTTGCTGCCAGACAGGAACCGTAACGCAAGCTCGAGTCCAAAGCCGCTCAAGAGCTGCCTGACCCCAGTGCCGAGGTGACGCTCCAGGCTGCCCCGGCCCCCTGCCCTGCCCACCCGGGCTGACCAAAGGGGGAAATATTTTCTTCAAGCGAGCGAGTCTCCAGCCCTGCGCTGGAGCAGGAGACAGCCTGCCTCCATCACAGATGCAAATGTTCTTCCTTAATGGAGGGGTGCTGCCAAGCACCTCCTCGTTTCCCCCCCGGCACGGAACTTCCAACACCCCCAGCCCGCCCCGCGCTGCCGCGGGCGGTGCGAGCAGGACCCCACTCACCACACCGAGCCGTAGGCCCCGGACCCCAGCGGGTGGAGGAATGCGTATCTCCTGGGCAGCTCCCAGAGCGTGTTGTTCACCTCCTGTCTGTAAAAGCCTCTTCTCCTTGCGATGTTCATCGCCCGACGGGTGTGGGACAGCCACCCCCCCAGAGTAGTGGAGTACGGGAGGGCTTCCGGGATGAGAGCGGGACAGGGACGCTTCCTGCGCTGGTAAGAAACGCTCTAGCAAGTTTCCTTCTCTGTTTTCAGCTGTTGCGAGCGTGAAGGGACATGTCTTTGGGCCCTCCTCCCTCCGCCTCCACATTGGCAGAGGTGAGGCATCAGGTTTCCTGACACGCCTCGGTGTTGTACAGGTGCTTCTGGGCTCTGCTGCAGGAGGGGAGCACCAGCCCCGCTCGGGCACGCCTCAGGGAGCCCCTTTTTCTCTTAGCGCTCCCTCTGCTGCTCCATCAGCCGAGAAATATCCTCACAGGGCTCGGAGAGGGGCTCATGAGATCCCTCCTCCAAACAAGGGGATGAGTAAGGACTTGTCGAGCCGGGAAATCCGAGGGACAAGCCACAGCATCGCGTCAGACACGCAGGGACATCCTTCTTTCAAAGTCAATGGACAACTCCAGGCTCGTGACAAAGGACACCACGGGGTCACAGCGATGGCGATTTTCTCCCAAGCCTGGCTTCCCAGCAGGGTGGGGAGGTGCTGAAAGCAGGCTGAGGTTCTCCAAGTGACTGCTGCGAGGAGGTTCAGGAGCAGCTGGGAGATGGGAACATCCCGAGAACAGGTTTGTGCCCCAGGCTTTGCTGGGTGCGGTTTCATCTCCTGCAGCAGCTCCAACCCCTTCCCTGGGCCTTCTTGAACAAAACAAAGCCCATGTTCAGTGCTGTGACCAACCAGACCCAGCCCACGAGCAGGTCCATTCCTGGTAAGCAGAGAGCTGCACCTCAACATTTCACTCCAGCATTAGGAGGCTCAGGTGGGGCTCCCACACAGGAGGTGCATCCTCCCCACTCCCCAAAGGAAGTGACTAAGCCGAGCCTTACCAAGCCAGCCCAGCTGCTTGCACAGTGTTCTACCCCACCAGCCCTCCACCCTGCCCAGAGCCTCTGCTCCTTCCATACAGGTCACCTGCAAAGTGTCCCTACAGAAAAAAAACACAATCTGGCGGGGGCGGGAAAAAAATCACTGTGCCTGCTTTATGTGCAAGCACTGCATTGGCCCTTATGCTCTTCGAGCAGCCACAGCAGAGCCAGCTGTTCATAAAACACAAACCAAGGACAGATATGGCCATATCTGTGTAGATCAGCCCTGGCTGCAGCAGCAGCACAGCCCGGAAATAAACCACGGCTTGGCTGGGTCTATAAATACACCCGTGAGCAAGAGGTGGCACAGCAAAACCTCCTGGTCCTTAAGCAAACATGTAACTCCTGGGTTATTTGATGAACACAGCCCTTGCTCAGCTGCTTGTGCACATGCAGGCAATCAGCACCCAATTAGGGAGTCCTGAATAGCTGGGGCATGTCTGGGCTGTACAGAGATGAGTTAACTTCAGTGACCAAATCAAACAGGGAACTTTAGAATCACGGAAACCTTGAGGTTGGAAAAGGTAAGATAAAGTCTTACTATGAGCCCAACTCTGCCAAGCCCACAAAAAGAAGTGACCCAAAAATCCTTTTCCAGGCACTCTTTACAGTGCAGCTGGGGGTGACAATCAGGGCTACCATTTTGACCATGCTTCCCTTCTAGTAATAAACGTTTCATCATGGGCCTACCCACACTCCCAGCATGTTGTTCCCACCTGTGATGGCCCCATCACTGACTGGAGCACAGCTGGACAATAATTTGCAAGAGTTGCACACTGACTGTTAAGCACCATGAGTTACATAATTTGATTGTATAGATGTAGTTTATATTTTTTCCCCAGTTCAATTCTCACTGATTCTAGTATTTTTTTTGCTGATCAGGGTATACTGTAACTGAGCACATTCTGGAATTGTAAGTCTTGGGTGTTTGGGGTTGTTTTTTTTTCTCCCAGAAACCAACACATGACTGGTTCTGTTTAGGCTTTTTTTCCCCCCTCTCCTCAAGCCAGCAGACAGCAAAGTGAACAGGAAGGCTCACAGAGCTGAGAGAACCTCCCCAGCACTGTTCTTTATATTTCCTCAAATCAGCTGCTGTGGGAGTGGGGATCAACTGCCTGACTGGGATCAGCACCACCTCCCTTGGTTCATCACGGCCTAGAACTTCAGTGATTGTGGGCTGTGTTAGTGTGAAGAACAGCTCTGGTCAACCCAAGTTCTTCTGAGGGAGTTACACTGATAGACAAGAGGAGTTGGAAAAGCTCCACCGTGGTGATCTTTCCACCACCAACTAGATGGCAGCTGAAGAGGAAAAAAGAAATCACTTTTAAATAGCAAACAAGCACAACCCAGTCCTGCTGGGGGAGGGTCCCAGGTCCAGGTAAGCAGCAGGATGTTGCTCTGTGTTGAATTAGTGCTTCCCTGCACTAAACAGAAAATAAAAGCTGGGGGGTGGGGTCTGTGCCCAGTAATCAGGGTCATACTCAAGTTATTGTTGTAGCAAAGAGCTCACTTGGGACAAACACGGACAGGAAGCCCCATGGCAGCAGAGTCAGCCACCAAGGCGTGGCCTTGTCCCCCGCCCCGGCCATCACACCCAGGATCCCCCACAGCACAGCAGGGAAATTCACACCGTGCTAAATCTCAACACTTCAGTGCATGAGCTTTCCAAGTACCAGCAGTGCAGTAAATCTGAAAAATAGATTTTATTTTTAACCAGTGGTATTGTGACATCTTATCTGGCATAACCAATTACAGCAAAATCCATGGATAGGAACAAAATAGCAGATCTCGTCTTTCGGGTGCAGCTCCTGCCCAGGCAGCTGAGCAGCACGGCACTGGCAGCAGGGAGTTTGTGCCCCAGGGGCTCTCTCAGAGGACAGACTCCAGTGAACCATTCACACACACAGACACACCCACACACACACAACACCGATACTTTTAAAAATCTTTAGCAATATTTCTGCATGAAATCACACTGTAGCATCTACACATAAAATGGCTGATAAAAATAATCTTGCTGTAGGTTTACATAGTATATCTACATTTTCATTTGAATACCCAGACTGCTGGCCCAGCAGAAAAGGGAAGGTTTTTATCTTGATTTTGTTGGGCTGTGGAGAGTTTTATCCTAGAGCACAACAGAGCTGCTCTCTTCATCTCAGCCCAGACCTTTATTAAACATTTGGCCTGAAGAGATCGCTGGGAAGTAGCCTGGGAAGAATCAATGGCTTTGTCATCCACGTCCCATCCCTTTGTGCTGCCTCTTCAAACACGGGGCAAAAACACTACAAAAACACTCTCTGCCCCACAGGTAACAAGAATACGAAATACTGCAAAAGCCCTTCTCCTCACAAACATGGGTACATTGCCCACACAGGATGCCTGCGACAAATTAAAGTCTAAAAATGTTTCCTCCTAAAATTGGGCTCCTGAGCTCCCCAGCTACAGATGGAGCACACAAACATGCTGAGAAACCTCCCTCCTGCCAGTCTCTAACTCTGGGCACTTCACTCATGCAGAGTCCTGGAAAATACAAAATATTTGAACCATGTTTGTATTCAAACATACTCCCTTCTCCTGTTTCCTCGGGCAGAGATCAACCTGCTAAGAAATAGCCAAGAAGCTCTTATGTGAGAGGATAAAAAAACTTTCTAGTAAATGTTAGTTTTATGTATATAAATATTTGTATTTATAGATATGGACAGTGAAAGGGTGATTGTGTGTTTATGCATGCTTATTTCTTTGCTTTGGATTCCAATACTTCTAAAAAAAATCTTTTCAGGAAATAACTTAAGTTCTGGCACAAGATACTATAGTCATTTCTTTAAAGAACATTTTTTACATTTTTGATCTCACAAGAAACCCTCCAGCCCAAGCTCTCCTCCTCTGCAGAGAGAAGGTCAGAACAAAGAAAAAGGTGCATGTTTCTCTGTGCTGGATATGACATCCTTCCCTCGTTGAAGCCTCTAGAGTGGCAGGTATTTCACAAGGAGCTGCAGCACAGGAGGAAGGGTGCTGTGATTTTATGGCACTGCCTGAGGTACTCAGTAAACATTTCACTGATGATTGAACTGCCCCCAGTGCCATCCCCAAAAAGTAAGGACTAAAATCAAGCAGCTCTACATGCACATACAGCTACAACATGCAAAAACACACCACCTTGTAAGGAACAGAATACACAAATGTGTGGCTAGCAAGGATCTTCCCCAACCTCTGTCTCCTGGGAGATAATGCTGAGAAGCCTCAGAACAAGAGGAGGAGGAAAGGGAAAAACACAGGAATACCCAATCCAGGGGTTGAAGTTGTTGCCTCAAAGTTACTTCCCAATTACACTGAGTTCATGCCTGGCTACCTGGGAGCCTTCACCCTCAAGAACAGTGGGTCGGATTTCCACCCCAGACTTCCTTTCCCCTCTCTCCCCATTCATTTAAGGCACAAACATATTTACAGTTTCAAACAACATCTTTTCGTGTTCCAAGAATCAGACACTGGAAGGCTTCCACACTCTGCTGTACCAGGGAGATCTGGATGTCAGTCAGACAGCTGGCATTGAACAAGGACATCCCTCAACCCCACCTTCACTCCGAAGAAAACAGAGGACCCTCTATAAACCAACTTTCATTATTTTGAGGTTACTCAGTTGTAGGAGAATTGATAAATGGCAATGATTGCAACCAAACCTTGAACTGTCACCTTCCCCACTTTGCCCCAGCAGTGCAAACTGGTGGTGCACTGTTACTCTGGAAGAACTAAGTGCAGTCAGAACAGGTCTCCAGAGGCTTGCCCCAGGCTGTACACAGAATACAAGAGCATGCAGCATGTTTACATAGACTCAGCTTTCTTCCCTCCCCCCTCCCTCCCCAGTTCAACACACACAAAACCCCTCCACTAAGGAGAATATTGTTGTGATGAGGCACTTGAACGATAATCGGAGAGTCCCTATGAAAAGGCCTTCCCTTCACAGTGAAGTGGGACAAACAGAAGAGAGCAGTTTCTCAGGACTCCATCTCCTCTTGGTCAAGCGGGGGTGGCACAAAGCTGATTACTTCATCATAAGTCAGGCCTGGTGGGCAAAAAGTGGGACAGAAACTTAGCAGCAGGACTATGATAGCACTACTAGACACACCTTCGTGAAGAAAACCTGCAACAATCTCAAATGCTCTAACACAATTTTAAACAAAAAGTATTGTTTAATTAAGACAAAGAAGAAAAGAATGGTTACACCACTCTCAGAGACTAAAATACACAATAAAAGATAATTCCAGAGCGTTGAGGAGATGTGAATAAGTTTGAAAACAAAGATATGTTTGTATGCTTCTAGTAGTAATTAATTACTAGGGACTATGCTAAGTATGTGCACAGCATGTGGTAGATTCACTCAGTGTAAGGACCTCAGGATCAACAGGATGCCCACATTTCTATCACTTTCTTTTGTGCCTCTAACCATGGCTTAGTTGAACCTCAGCTCAAGGGATGGAGAAGAAAAGACTGAGGGGAGACTCATCAAGGTCTCAGAGGGGCAGGCTCCAATCTCTGCCCTCTGTGAGCAGGGACAGGACCCAAGGGAGCAGTTGGAGCTGTGCCAGGGCAGGGTCAGGCTGGGTATCAGGGAAAGGTTCTTCCCCCAGAGGGTGCTGGGCACTGCCCAGGCTCCCCAGGGCTGCCAGAGCTCCAGACTTTGGACAACACTCTCAGGGATGCACAGGGTGAGATTTTTGGGGTGTCTGTACAGGGCCACGAGTTGGACTCCATGATCCCTGTGGATCCCTTCTAACTCAGGAGATTCTATGATTCTACAACCACAAGAGAAGCTGACTGGCTCTCTCTCCCCTCCCCCAGACTCACTTTTCCATTCTTCAATCTCAAGTTCTCTGCTTTCAAAGGACTGGTCATAGGGGTCTGCCACGGGTTCATCATCTGGGTCGTGGTACTGGGCGAAGTAGGCGTGGGCCAGCGCCTCCGCAGCCGTGATGCGTTTGTCCGTGTCCAGGACCAGCATCTTCTCCAGCAAGTCCACGGCTGCAAAGAGCACCAGACAGAGAGGATTTCTCACATGAGCTGTGTGACTCTACTCTGAAATGTACAGCTTCTAAAAGCCCAACATATATGAGGAATCTGTAGTTTCTCAGGACCCACCCATCATCCATTTTCTTCCTCTTACACCCTCAGCCCACACGTCCTCCATAAACATAACCCTGTTCTGCACTACTGCTGCAGTCAGAACAAAGCTTTGGGAATCTTTGTGTCCCAGGACACGCCGGCTTCAGTTTCAGGAAAATTTAATAAACAAGTCTTACCTAGGGGATTGGCACCAATGAACACATTTTCAAAGTTCATTTTCGGCATGTAAGTCAAAGACCGGATGTAGTTTCTTGCCTGTGGAAATAAATGCTCTGTTGAAGTATCAGACAATATCCAGCCAGAAAGACCAAGTACTTTTCAACCATCCTGAAGCACTGGTTATTATGGTCTGTCTCCTTGTGACACTAAGCACATCAGCATTATCCTGTCCCAGCTAAGGCACTCAAGACAGAGGAAGAGCTGACATTACTCGTGGTAAAGTAAGACTGGAAAGCAGAGAAGTGCAGGAAGAGCTGACTCCCTGGTGTCCCAGCAAGGCTGGGTGCAGCCTGCTGTCCTTTGCTGAGCTGCACAACACAGCACACAATGCAAAACCAACTCACAGCCAGGCTCTCCCGAGGCTCACAAGTCTGTGGCTGAGCACGCACTGTCCAAATCTCACATCTTCATTTAGTACAAAAGCCTTGCAGAAGAGCAGGTAGTTAATTGCCCACCCCATGCCACATGCAAGCATTTCATTTCCAGAAGTGGTGAACACTCTGAGCGAAGCCCTGCCCTGCAAACCCCCTTCATCTGCTCAGATCTCACCTCGTGGCTGGGCATCCTGTTAATGAGATATGCAGGGGGCGTTCCCGTCAGACGCATGATCTGCTGAAGCTGGTTAATATCTTAAGTGCCTCGTCAAGGGCTTTGTTAAAAACAGTGCAAAAACCATTTCAAACAGAAAACAGTCGCACACAAAAGCATCTCTTCTGCAAACCACAAGGCAAAAGCCATACAGGCAGGGTCCACTAATTTTTTCAACTACCTGTGAAATGTTCAGCAATTACACGAGTGAACACTTAAAGCAATGGAGAATCACTGCTCAGTTGGTAACTGCCAGTACAGAAAGCATTTTTGTCCAGTGGAAGTAGCATTACTCTACAACAAGGTTGTGTTCACATTTCCCAGCAGTTTTAAGCCATCAGAGTAGACGTTTCCTTTGGTTGAGGCTACTCCACAACATTTTCCCTGTGCTGTGCAGCTACAGACAGCTTCAGGAAAATGGCCAAAAATTAAAACAGAAACAAAAACTGTACCCTCTGCACTGGTTACCAGCTTTTTTTTTCTTGCTGCATAGAAAGTGCTTAAGTTTCTTGTGGTGCAAAGTGAAACTGGCTCACAACTGACACCTTCTGAACAGCTCTGAGTGCCCTTTGACATGGGCTGGGTGACAGAAGGCATTAAATGCAAAATTAGCAAAACATTAGCATTGCATAAAACAGAGTTAGCAGGTATCAGTGAACAGGGAAAGTGAGAGTAAGTAAAGTAATGCAGCAGAAAACCAGAATTTGTTAGAGTGACACACTAAAAACCACCAAACACTTAAGAGTTTTGCTTTCCCCACACAATGGAAAAAAAAGAGTAGAAACAGTATTTTACTGCTTTTTTTTTTTTTTTTAAACAGACTCTTGTTTCAGACCTGGATAAGAGCAATTATTATTTTTATTGTGCAATAATAGTTAAAAAAAGACCCACTTCAACTTCCATATGCAAATTAATCTTTTGCTTAATTTAGTCAACCTTCCATCTTATGTCTCTTGCTAATCCCCTGTACTTCAAACACCAGAGTAGCCTTAAGGTCAGTTCACAGGGCAACCAAATCAATCTGGGTTATTCAGCTCTAACCTCTCCAAAGGTGGAACATCCCAGGGCTTTTTACATTGGTGGGATATCCAGCAAGTTGACCAATTTATCCCAATTTGCACTGCACATCTACCTTCAGCAGGTGTTATTCAAGGCTAATCTCACATTTGTATTTACAGTCACTGTTACAAGAACATTAAGCTGCAGCACAACATAATCTCATCACCACTTTCCACAGCTCTGATCCTCTGCTGCACTTCACAAACAGCAGTGACCTCAGTGCTCACTGTGCATTCACCTGCTAATCCCTGGCTCTGATTTATTCACTCCACCTTCAGGAACAGGTAGAATTAAAGGCCATTTCACACTGTCTTTGCACAAGTTCACAATTCAAGATTATTTTCAGCCACTTGCTGTGCTGTAGGAGAGGTCACTCTCCCAAAAGGGGGGGTGCAGGAAGCCTTTTTGCTGTTCCCTTGGTAAAAGGGCCCCATACAGCAACATCCTACAGAGCACAAGTAGTTCTATGCTCAGCAGACTCTGCTGTGTGCCCTGCAACAGCTGCTCCAGAACGACACCTAAAAGGCATTTATGCTACAAAAACAAAGATAGTGGCAGCAGTGTTTCAGAAATTAATCACACTACAGAAGGGACTGTGTGTGTTTAGAGGATAACACACCTGCTCCTATTTAGAAAGATCCCTGGGTAGGCAATCTGGAGAAATAATAACTGAGACAAGCCTCAAGCTCTTAGCTGTGAAAAATACTTCCCCAGTAACACCTGATCATACAATAGATCACAAAGCATAAACCCACAAACTGAGAGGAAAGTCACGAAGCAGTAAAATGAGAATATGAAAGGATGAAATCATACCATGGGCAGAGGTAAGAGGAATAAAGATCAGGTACACAAAGCATAAGAACTTAAAGCCATCCAAGAGCAAAGAATTACAAAGGAAGAAAAATAACAGAAAATAAATCCCAACACAATCTACAGATAGACTACAGGAGAACAACACACAAACTTGGGACTTCTGAAAGGGCAGATATTACAATCAAAGTGTAAACTCACAGAATCTGAGGAGATTTTCTTCAAAAGCTCAGGCCCTGGGGTTCCAACGAGTCTCAAAATGAGCTTCAACTGATCAATATCTAATGATGGACCATAAAGGAAAATGCTGGGAGAAATCAAAATGAAAAGCGCAACACATCACCCTATTAATGTTGAAAATTAATTTCTGCCAAGGCCTTGACTGAAAAGCTATTTTAGGCAAACCATATTCATTCCTCTTGTTTACAACTGAATACAGCTGAGCTCTCTCTGTATCAGACAGATTGAACATCTTGTCTACAGATACCCCACATGCATTGAATCGGGCACTGCATCCTGAACTATTTTGGAGCAGAAATCTTTTGCCCCACTGGCAAAGGCTGAATCTCCATGCTCCCTTCACCCCCTCAGGCCCCAAACCAAACTGCAGTTAGCAGGATTAGGTTGCATTAGTGACAGCTGAAGTAAAGCAGAAGGCTGAAAAGGGTAGGCACTCATATTAAGAAGAAAGTCAAGGCTTTTTGTGAACACCTTCCAAGCTAATTCAGCCACTTGTAAAACTCAGAAGGTAAGGAAATGATTGGACCCTGCTCGTACCCTACAGCATCACTTCACCATGGGCACACCCTGCCCACAGCCAGGGCAGCTGAGCTGCTGCAGCAGGCACAGGGTCTGCCCTGGCACCTCCTGGGGACCATCAGGGCAGGGGATCAAAGCACCCAAACACCCCTTCTGCCCTACAGACCTGCTGGAGCAGCAGGGACAAACAGAACATGGGCTCAGGTTTTATACATCTCTGTGGAAAGCTCTCAGGATGGGACACTGCAGATGGAAAACATTTTCCCAGGAACAGAGCTCCCAGCAGGCCACAGGCCAGTCTGAGCTGTTCCCTTTGACAAGGTCTAGGTGACAAAACACACAATTGAGAGGGGGAAAAATCCATCAAAAACACTGTTTTATGTCTAAGTCTCGAGACACTAAGGAGACACAAAATATCCTTTTTAAAACCATCAATGCATAATCTCCCTTCTTCCCTGAATTATCCTCCACAGGAATGTCAGACTGTCTGTAATGTTTATATTTGCCTTTAAAATGACACCAAAGTAGTTACAGAATTTTTTTTAGACAATCTTGTTTTCTGGGATCAATGCCTTCCTGAGGACTCAAGATACAGCTGCAGTTCCTTCTCAGAGTATCTTTTAATTTAAGTACTACAAGGACTTCAAAAACTGTCACCTGTTAAAAAAAACCCTAGAAAACAACAACTCAGATTTCCTGCAATACTGGCAAACTCCATATGTAGGAAATCACCAATTTTTTGGCTTTGCTAAAACCTTCACCTTTTGAAGTAAATTTTGATCTAAAGTTTTATATATCAAATTAATTAAGAGCCCTGGAAATAGCACTTTGTCAGAACAGCTGAACTAATTTCTCACTTGTCAAGTTACTTGGCAAACTTCTAGCTACTCAAAACACTCAAAATCTAAGAGTAAATCCAATATTTAGTTGGATTTAGCACAGCTGAATTGCTAACTCTGAACTGTCAAGGCTGAAAATGAAATCAGAATATCCACCACTGTAGAAGAATTAGCAAAGGACACTCTACCTACCACAACTGGCTCATTTAAATTAGATTTTCTTCAGCGCTATTTAAAATAGTCCTTACACCTTTCACTTATTCTTGTACAAGCAACAGTTGAAGTGCAAATTTTAGAATGCTAACATGCCATGGCTCAGTTTAAATATTTAAGTTATTTTAAAGGCATTTAAAAGCCTGAGCACAGGTGTGCCAACAATATTGCTGCCCTGTTTGCTACTGGAAGATACTTCTCAGATAAACAAGAAAAACCACAGAATAGGGACCTGGCACTGCCACAGCCATGCCAAAAACCAACCCTGCTTCTGGTTTTAGGCCTGCTGAACTGCAGCATTCTTTAACTACAGGGCCCATCACATCCCAGAGAAATGAGCCACAAGCAATTAAAGACAGGAGAGAGATTTACTAAATGCAAAGCAGATGAAAAACACCACCACAAGTGCATGGAGAAGGAAAGCACAGCATGCAAACCCCAAGTGCCATCTTCAAGGTACTCCCAGGGACTGATGAGGGATTCTAAAACTCAGAAAATAACCTGCCATCACCACCAGCAGCAAATCTCACAAGACTGTAAGAGCTTATCCAGGCAAAGCAAAGGTCAAAGTTGTTTTAGCTGCCACCACAAGCAAGAATAAGGGGTATCAGAAGAATATGTCACTTCAGACTGGTTAGTTATCGTGGAAGTCTCATACTACAGAATAAAAATAGTAATAAAAACACTCCTCAGAGTTTAAAGGAACACAGTCAACTTAAAACATACAGAAAAAGCTAAACTAGTACAAGAAAAATCTAGATATTCTTATTTTTTATATTTTTTATATCTTTGTATGATTTTATGCAAGCCAAATTGTCAAAGCCAACTTTCCTACTTGTATGAATCATTCACATTACAAGAGCTGTAAAAATTTAATATATGTGTTTAACAGAAACTGATCTTGGCATAAGACACATACACCAACAAGAAAGCCTCAGCTAAGCCTCCCATGCACTGAATCACAGAATATGTTGAGTTGGAAGGGACCCACAAGGATCAGAGTCCAGTGCCTGAAGGACTCCAATTTTCATCACCTCATTTTTGGTCTCTGACTTCTTTCCCACAATCTTGATCCCTTTCTCCACCTCCTGGCAGAGATTTTACCAGTATTAGAAATCCATCTTTCATCCAAATACTTCTACCCATAGATTACAATAGGAATAATTCAATTACCTTACATTCAGTTGTAAATTACAAGTACTTCACCAATCCTGCAGAGCTAAGCCCAAATTAACCACAGGCTTTTTGTGTATGAGTATCTCAATTCTTGCTTTAAGACAATGCCAGCTGTGTTCAGAATCTCTACAGATTCAGAAGTTTAAACTCAACATTAATTTATCAGTGGCATAATCATCACAGACAGCATTGAAGATCATCATTTCAGAGTACAACTTTATTACTTACCTGATTAAAGGACCTTACAGCTTACCTGTACTGAACAGGTGCATCTCTGGGCTGTACAAAGAAATATGTGATGGACTGTAAATAACATCACAGCATTTCTGCTAAATCCTTGCTGAAAAGGACCAACACTTCAAACAAGAGAACCATCAGAACAGGGGGATGATCATCCTGGGAAGCCATCACATATTCTGTCACTCTAATTTGGAAATGTAAAGCTATACAGTTGAGAAAATTTACATATTGAGACCAAAAAGCAAGAACTACTTCAAATTTTCAGTTGTCAAATAGGAGCAGTTTCCAGCAACACAAAGTCACATTGCCTCCAAGTGCACAAGGAACTTTCTAGAACTGCAGTGGAATTGGATATACCACATCCTTGGCTACTGGAGACAAGGCAAACATACCTTGAATTATTCATGTTAATAATAATAATTCCAAAGTCAGTAAGTCAGCAACTGCACAGTGACACTACAGGAGGAACAAGAGCCTCTGCAAATCTGTGGGTACAATGAAGTTATTAAGAGCCCAGAACTACCCAACAGGATCTGAACCTGGAGAACTCCTTCAACTTTCTCCTAAAATAATGCATATATAAAGATTTCAAAGAGCCTTCCAAGTCAGGAAGAAACTAGAACTGACCTATCTTAATTCTGCTTACTGTCTTTAGATGTTAGCAAAAGTGGAGTGAAAGCTGCCAGCTTGGGTCCTTTCTAATCCTTGGGTAGGTGTCCCATGCACAAACAAGATTCAGAACCAATCCTGCTCCCCTTTTAGTTTTAACCTCATGATCAAAAAGCACAGACAAAGTGGGGAACCACACAGAAGGACTGGAAGAATTACAGTACTACAAAGGTTTTTTTAAGATTGGGAAAGGATTGGGTCTGTTTTTCTTAACTCTAAGCAACTCAGAACAGAAGCAGCATTTAATTAAAAAGCATTACTGCCATTTGCAAAAGAAATTGAGCATTTAAAGTAAATTATCACAAGCATCTGCTGGGAGAGATAAATTAGTGAAGTACCTTATTATGATAAAGCAAACAAATTAGATCCTAGGAGTAAACTTCATTTTGCACTGCAGATATTAGTAGCTTTAATTTACAACTAAGAACAGAGTTGGAGAAAAAAATTCTCAGACTTGGAAAAACCACCATTTTGTTCAATTCATAAAAACCACAAAATAAATCAAAATCATGCAGCATTTCTTACACATTGCAAATCCTATTAGCAAGTATTTTAGTTACAAGTGTCAAGTTCTTTAAAATCTAAAGTGTCACTGTTGCTAGGGTCAAATAATGGCAACAGCTTAAAGATTTCTGCTTTGTTTGAATGAACAATTCTTGGTATCTCAGTTTTTCTTAAAAGAAACAAAAAAAATCTGTCCAAACCAACCTACACATGCTGAATCAACAGATAAAAATATACCAGCTTTTGTTTAATTCAGTTTCTGTCTCTGGCAACAGAAAAATACAGCAGAGATGACTACACAGTACAGTACAACAAATTCAACAAATTTAGAGAGAAATTATGAGATGGAGTCAAGCAGAAAAAGAGGAGAGAGGATAAAGTTAAAGCACATTCAAAAGGAGGTGACACTATAAGAGCTGGAATGAGAGCTTCTCCTCAGGAGTGAGTTTTGGAATCCAGATGCTTTCTGGAGGTAACATTAAACAGAAGGCAGCAATTCCAACACCAGCTTTCTTTTCATCAAGTGCTAACATACTTGAATTAACTGACAAATACTAACAAATTAACAAAAGTTATTAAAATAAACAAACTGTGGCTGAAATAATAAACTTTGGTAAAAGGGGGCAATGTAATTTTCTCTGGCAAATAAAAGCCCAATTTCTAGGCAATGAAAACTCTTGCCAGTAGTAAATTACACCCCTATCTTGTGTGGCTGAACAAAAATTTTAACAATTTGCATCAAGTCTCACTTCCAATTTCCTGGGGAAAATATGACCAAATCTCACAAAGTCCTCTAATAAATTTGCCAAAGTGTCCTACCCAGTCCACTTTGATGAGGAAAAAAAATACTGTGGGAAGATCTTATTCAAGCTTGATTTTTCACACCAGTACAAGCTCACTGTGAAAGAAGGTTCACAGTCTGTTTACAGTCAAGCATGGAAATGGAACCTAAACATTTCAGAGCAATTTTAATGAGAATCTTGGCACTAAAGAATCTGCAAACCCACTGCTTTCACAGCCAGGATACCTCCAGGATAAAAAGAAGAGAGGCCAGAAGGGATGCTTCACATTTGCAAGAAACCTGAAGCATGAGAGGATTCATGGCAGACATCCATGCAAGTATTAGCTACAAACTCTACTAATACATTTAAATAAACTTAAAGGAAAGTAACTCCCAGATACAAACAGTATGTAAATCTAGTGATGACAACAGACAATAAAGAGGAACAGATGTGCAGCAAAATCAAGAACTCACCTCCTTGTACTGTGAGTAAAAGAAGCCATTAATTTAAAAACAAACAAAAGTCCATAACTAAACCCAGAACTTATTTTCTTGTCAATTATGTGAAAATGAAGATCTAATTTCCATTCCAAAAAAGAAATTATTTCTAAAGGATACGGTCTGTGCCAGGGAACAATGTTCTTCCAGTCAACAGTTCAGCCATAATGCATCCCACTGACCAAATATCAACTGAACAAAATGAAACAGAAAACAAAACATGATGCATAAAAATACAGTCTCAGCAGAATCACCCCATCCAACCAGTGCAAACAACTCCATCCAAAATAGTCTTCGGCATTGAAGCAGTCTGAAATACACTGCAAGGTAACTGATACTCTTCTGTGTCATCTAAAACTTGCACAAATAACAGAATTCAAGATCAGGCACTCTTCCTTCCAGACTATAACATGACCTGAACACCAAAGAGCTGGGGAGGAAACCATCCAAGAGGACTCTGAGGAATGGATTTGCATGTAGCCTTACATAAATTCTACCCAAACAACCACCAACTACTACACTGAAAATATAAGACAAGCCCATATAGGTGCAAGAGGGGAAAAGAGAAAGATAAGGTAATGATATAAGAAATTGGGGTAGCACATTTCTTTGGGGCTCTCCTGTACAAGAACTGTTCTCAGACTTTGATTTTCTTCTTTGTGCCTGATCTGCAAGTACTGCTGGAGAGAAGATACTGGAAACTGTGAGGAACATAAATCTGTGAAGAAGTGGCTAACAAGAGAGGAAAGAATGGGAGATTTATACACTTTTTATCATTTCTTCACCCTATAGTTCTCCTCAACAGACACATTCCAGTCACTTATTTTAAAAACCACTCATCTAGGAAAAAGCAAGGGATAAGTGCTGACAATATTTTGCTGATTGCAGTTTCAAAGGTTCAAATTTAAAGAAGCCTTGTGAATGCTACCACAACGACTCTCAACTTCCACCTGACAGACTCTGGTTCAAATACCAATTCTGAAGCATAATTACCAAGAGTGCCAATTTATGCAATCAGATGAAAGAGAGCACGTGCAAGGACAAACTCTGTTTTTTCCCCCCCACAATTCAGAAACCTGACAAAACAGAAAAGCCTTGTGCTGGCCCAAGGCATTACCTGTCTGGTTGTAATG
Source organism: Ifrita kowaldi (assembly GCA_013398055.1). Lineage (NCBI taxonomy): Eukaryota > Metazoa > Chordata > Aves > Passeriformes > Cinclosomatidae > Ifrita > Ifrita kowaldi. The sequence continues at coordinate 56,803 of VZRS01005195.1, read as the reverse complement.
CATCCAGTTGAGCATGATCTCAGGAGCCCTGTACCACCGGGTGGCCACGTACCCGGTCATCTCATCATCCGTGTGCCGGGCCAGGCCGAAATCCAGGATCTACACAACACAGAACACACCAGCTATTGCAGGGCAACAATGCAAACGACCCAGCACAAACAACCAGGCAATCACTGAACTGGGGAGAGGAGAGGAGAGGTGGGAGAGCTGCAAAAACAGATTATGAAACCAAATTTCACAACCTGTGAAAAGACACTAGGCTAGAACAGCGTAGGACTCGACAATCAGAATTATGTCTGGGTATCTTGTCTCCAAAACAAGTAAACATAAACTAAAGCTGTTAACTCTTCACTTTCATGATGATCACCAAAAACACAGGAACAGATACAAAAACCACATCCTTACAACTCTTTACAGCTGGGAAGCACATTATTACTTTTCTACGAAAGTATTTTCAAAAGGAATTATTTTGACACTTTAGTTGCAAGGGACATTCACATGGCACTCACTCAAATCTCAGTCAAACAAATCAGATTTTTTAATTACATTACCTTTAGCTCACAGTCTTCATTAACAGCTAGGTTACTAGGTTTTAAATCCTAAAAAATTAAACATCAACATTAACAGTGGTATATGTGTTGTTTCACAAGTCTGAAGTAGATAAAACTGTAAATGGAGAGAAAAATACAGATTCTAACTGATTGCGAATACTAACTTTGGATAAATTATTTTATCACAGAGTCAGATATCTCTCCTGTGGTTCTCAGAGGTGGCACATATAAGCAAAAATGTATAAAGGCTTATTGCAATACTGGTGCTGCATATTTATATTTAATAGAAAAGCTGTTTCACAAAGGAAAAGAAATTATGGATCTTGACAACCACTTCCCCTGTTCAATCTTTTTACTATTTAACCAAAATAATTCTCAGAAAAGTTCTTCTTGTTTCTCTTGGTGCTACATTGTAAAATTCTATGCTTCATTTTTTAAAGATATTCTTTCACTACAGGAAACAATCTTAGAATAAATACTCACCCTGTGTATTACGTCAGCTGAATGGATGTACTGTAAAATAAGATGACAAAATTTATGTAACAGTCCAAGTAGCCACCTCATCTCTTCCCTAGAAAACACTGCCCTACCCCAGCCCACACAATTCAGATGCTACAGTCTGTCTGCAGAAGGAACCAGCTGTGTGTCTGTGGGTTTCAAGCAGGTGGGTGTTCCAGTTTGCCTCTCCTTACAACACCCAGGAGTGCTGCCACCCGAGTGGAACAACACAAGTAAACAAAACAGAAGAAATGGAAAATTCATAGCCAGAGTAGATTAGAAGGCATCACAGTTCATCATCTTCCAGACTCTGCCCATAGGAACACATAAAAATGCTAGGTAACCTTACTGATGCAGAGCTCCAGAGAGGCAGAAGTGAAAGAACAATAATAAAATGTGTTCCTACAATACTTTAGGGAAGTTACAGAAGCCCCAGATTGTACTCATCTGTATCTCTGAGGATGTAACATTGACCAGGAACTTCCACCCCCCACGGTGAGCTGTCACCATTCAGGGATGACACAGGCACTCACCTTCAGTCCCCGAAGGATCTGGTAAATGAGAAACTGCACGTGGTCATCAGTGAGCTTCTGGCATTTCACAATGTTGTTCAGATCTGCTCCCATGAGGTGTGTCACCAAGTACCTGTGAGCAAAAGCAAACACGTGGGCTGTGAAGCAATCTCTTGAATAGGATTAGGATAAAAAATCCCTATAAATCTCCAGTGGCAGGGCTGACTGTCCCAAAGCACGTTGTTGAATGAAACATAGACCGTGACACTTTAAGTAATGTAGGAAATTAATACAGGGGTTCCAACAGCACTGGGCAGTAAAGCACAGCAAGTGAACAAGTCTGACAAGTCCAATACCTTAGGATATACTGGAACTTTGTGTTGGAATTCAAGATTATTAATGAATGATGGCAGACAAATTAAAGAGCTAAATATTTCTGTCATAATCTGGGAGGCCTAAGGAGATACAAAAGATATTCTGTTGCAATCTTCAGAGAAGTTACCTACACATCATTGAATTCTTCTAGTGATTTGGCAGGGGTGAACACATCCAACAAGCCAATCACCTGAAAAGAAAACAGCGAAGAGAAAAGCTGTGAAATATATTTATAGCATACTCTGATACAGTTACTAAGATCCTTTGTGGCATTGAAATACTTATTCCAGTAAATGTTTCATTTCCATCTGTTCAGTGTTGTGCTTTATGCAAGCTAACGAGGCCTCCTAGAACTTCAAAATCTGATGCAGACACACGTGAGTGCTCTGCAGCTCCATTTACTTGCTCAAGATCATAATGAACTAGATACAGGATATAAAAAACCACCTTATGCTCAAGTCCCTCAAACCACCACACCTTCCACACTTGCTGGTGTGTTCTGTGCCACATAAAACCAAATGCTTTTCTTCAAACCTGAGATCTGAATAGTCAGGACAATAGCACTAATATGCCTGCCTGAACCAGGCCTGATCACCTCTGCATCTGCAGGATTTTTAAATCACAACCCAGATAAACTTCCCACAGATAAATGATGGTATGATGAACTGATAATATATATCTCTCTCTAAAAAAAGGACTTAACTTGCTTTTCTTCCTTACTCTTAAAGCTACATGGGCTCTTTGCAATGCCAATCAAAAAATATTAATGAATCTCAGACAGTTGTAGTCACAAACTAATTTTCATTACCTGATTAGCCTTTTTTTGTGTGTCAATAGATAAATCAAAGCTTTCCTGTTTGAAGAATATCTCAGCTATGAGAAAAGGTCCAGAAAGAAATCCCTGGGTACTACTGAGGTTTTTTACAAGGGCATGTCATGATAGGACAAGGGGTAATGGCTTTCCACTGAAAAAGGGTAGATTTACATTAGATATTAGGAAGAAATTCTCCCCTGTGAGGCCCTGGAATGGAATTCCAGAGAAGCTGTTGCTGCCCCATCCCTGGAAGTGTCCAAGGCCAGGCTGGATGGGGCTTGGAGCAACCTGGTCCAGTGGAAGGCGTCCCTGTCCATGCAGGAGGTGGCACTGGATGATCTTAGGGACCCTTCCAACCCAAAGCATTTGAGAGTTCTATGGATATTAAGCAAGATCAAAAGCTACCTCTACTGCTGAGACAATGGTATCACACAGGAAGAATTATTGACAGTAACACACACACGCATCAGAAGTTCCAGTGATGTGAGCCACACTGAAAACATCAAGATGATTTATGGGATACCAGCTGCTGACTGCAGTGGTTAGAAACCACACCACACAACCACTGCTGCCACAGCAGAAGTTCTGAACAGACCAGCCAAGGAGATCCTCACAATGAAACTATGCTTGCTTGGCTTTTTGTGCTAGGTAAACGTCCTAGCTTTGCTCAGCTCATGTCCAAACAGTAGCTCCCTTCTGTCAAGTCAGAGTTTGCTGGGACAAAAGAAATTAAGAGCCTTCCTTTCTTCTTGATGCCCTGACAGCTCTACCAAGAGCTGGTTATGAGAATTTTTGCTCCACTGCACATAGAATTTGCTCCAAACACCATGCAGTATAAATATGTGGGCATGGTAATGTCACATACAGAGGAGACTGGTCAGGAAATTGTCTTCTATACCGAAAGGAAGTTTTACCAAAAAATAGTTCAACATAACATTTGTCACATTCTGGTTTGTTTCCTTGTTGATGATTTAAGTGGATGGCTTGTATGAACAGCCATCTCATTTCCACCCCTTCATCACCACCCCTTTTTTCCTCCCTATTTTACCCACAGGAATCGAATGAATGTCTGCTTCATAACTTTCTGAAACAGGCAAGCCAAAAAAAGAATTATTAAAAACCCTCCAGAAGACACTAAAAACAAACTGGGATTTTTCTTTCTTTAAATAAATGCTTAACATAACAAAAACTGCAGTTTACTACTAGTAACCAGGAGAATGTAAGTGACACCACCTGTGTCCCAAATCCTTATGAAGTTGCTAAATAGTAATTTCGAGATTATTCTAGAAAATATTAAGATTTTTTAATACAAAATTAGTTATTGTGGGGATTTTTGGGGTTGGTTTTGTTATTCTGCATGATTTTCCCCAGCTATAATCCCTTGGACTACTGCAAGCTTTGCATTTAGCATTAGGAAAAAAACATGCAACAAGATATTTAAATGCAATCCTGATGGATGCTCGGCCCAACTTCAGAAAAGCATTTCATGCCCTCTCCCTCAACTCACATTTTCGTGTTTCATGTGCTTGAGCAGCCGCAGTTCCCGGTACGTCCTCTTGGCGTGGATGATGGACTGGAATGGCCGGGAGAGCTTCTTCACAGCCACACGCAAACCAGTTTTTGTGTCAAAGGCAGAACTGCAACAGAGAGTAACCAAATTAACAAAATTAACTTTTTATGAATGCTTTCAAACCCACACTTATTCTAGACAGAGTTATCTAGACACTGAGTCACAGGCAACACCATTTCTCCAATGAAAATGATTTCTAGGTATCCTGGTCCATAACCTGCACACCACCCAGAATCCCCACATATTTACACAACTGTTGGTTTCTGCAGAAAATGTTTAAAAGATGAGTCTTGTCCACCCAGTAAAGGGAAATCTTGTAGAAAAAAAGAGAAGTGTTTATGACTTTGCTGTGTAAAGTGCTCTTAAACATAATTATGGACTAAAACTCTGGAGAGAAGAGTACTTGTAAATACTATTGCTATTCCCCACACTTGATCAAAGAATGCTATGCTCAAAATACTATTTTCAGGGTTTAAGTCCATACAAAATCCAAGACTTGTGCCTAATAAAATCAGTCATGACTGTTGTCAAGCATAATTGAAGCTGAAATTAAATTTCTTCAGTAAATCACATCCAATCCCCAAGTTCTGTTACACAAAAATGCATGTGAATAAATGATACATAGCTGTACATTACCAAAACTTGTCCCTTTAGCAGAAACTTTGTACATACAAATAGTATTTCTTCTTAAAGAGTCCATGAGGACTTATTTAATCCTACTCAGCAACTAAAAATATATAAACACACACACACACACACATATATATATTTTGTACTGTAAAATTATATTTTCTGAAGTAATTCCTTATGCAACTTATAAAGCTCTGGTCTGTCCAAAAGGAAGGAGGAGGAGAAAGAGAGGATGTGAAATCAACACTTGACTCAAGACAACAAATATGGGGAAAGTATGGAACATAAAGAGTCATACAAGGACAATACTGGTTGATTTTCCTGCTGTGTTTAAGATTCAGGTGAACTCCTGATTCCATTTAAAAGTGAGTATGCACCAGTTCTTGATAAACATCAAGCAAAAATAAATGCTACATAAAGGTAAAGTGTGAAATATAAAGCTTAACTAATGGAGCTCAAAACAAATCACATGAGTTGTCCTAGAATAAACCCACAACTGCATATGCAAACCACAACGCCCACCCCACCAAAGGAGCTATTTGAAATAAATATAGCTGTCATTTACTTTTAAAGCAACCACCTGGAATTAACCTGCAAAAAAGACTCCTTATCTCAAATTTACCCAGTTTCCAAGGAATTTGGTACGTGAAGTTTATGAGAAATAGAAACACAACACCAGCACCCTTCTATGACCAGTGACCGTTCCCCCAGGCCCTGCCAGGGAATGGAAAAACCCACTGTGTACAGTGGAAGAAGAGCATCTCCCTTTCTATAAAGGGCATCCACACAGCGGAAAGAGCTCTCTGGAAAACACACAGGAGTACACCAGGTCACAGGAGCAGCAACCTGCCAGAGCTGAATTACTCAAGCTACATCACACTGGCTCAAAAAACACCCTTTAGCAACTATTTCCACATACAGGTTATCCTTTACACCTCAGCCTGGCAGACAAAAGAAGCCATCAAGCATTCATTTTTTAATGTTGATTTCAAATTGTCAAATTTTCACACATCACTAGGAAAAAAAAAATCAATATTTAAGTGGCAATACTTCATGAAATGTAGGATTCAAATTTTTTCTTCAGCCTCAGGTAAAATTCACCATCTTACAATTCTCAAATATCCCTAGTTTGGCCTGAAATTACATGCCAGTATTTTACTGATACATAAGGTGTTTTCTAGGACTTAGAGCAAAAATAAGAAGAGTCATCATCATTCAACACATGCTGTTATAAATTTGTCATGAGTCTTCACCAGTTTCCAAACATTTCAGGTACAAAATGCAGCATATACCAGTAACTCTTTCATCTTACAAAGAAGGGGATCCTCTGCATCTCAATCACCTCCACAGCTCCAGAGTGAAATTTCTCTCTTGGTTTCCAAAATGTTGAGATTTCAGAGCCACCAGATGTAAGATAAACTATATTCAGGATTCAGATGAAATTCAATTTCACTTTTTTTTTTTTTTATGACATTTTTTGGGGTCATATCAAGTCACTGTGCTGTTGTAGTAGCTGTACAACCTCCAAGGGAATGTCAATCAGCAGTACTGGTTAAACAGCACAATGCACAAACCCAGGAAAGAAAATTCTGTATTACTGCACATTCACAGTCTAGACTTAAAGTCAGAACACAAAGGTTGGTCATATTTGTGGCCTGAAGACTATTTCCCCACAGATAAAATCATGCTGAATAATTTTCTGCCAATACAGATAACTGGCTAATGGTTCCTGCAGAGCTACAGAACAGCTGTCAGCTGGAGAACATTTTAAAGAACGCTAAGCTGCCTTTCATCACAGACTTAAAACAGCTGCATTACGCTGGACATATTTCAGCTAAAGAAGCCCAATTAGGAAAAAATTGCATGATCCACAGTTTCAAATCCCTTTTAAAACAAGATCAGCACAAATTCAGAATTTATCACGCTTTTTTTTAACCTCTTACATAGTACTGCGCTATGGCAAATGAACTGCATCCATCTCACCCTAAGCGAGCTAAAATTACAATTCTGATCTAACCTGAATTGAATCCAGAACACAGGAGGTAGAAGAAAACAATTATTTTAGAGAACCTATCCACTGATCCAAATTAGATCTTAGAAGTAACATTTGAAGCAGTCTGAGGAACTAAAGTATGCACAAAGTTACTTATGAGCACAATTTATTTAAATATTAGATAATCAGAATGTTAATTCTTATGCAAAGGCTATTTTGCTAAATACATGCTGCTCATTGCTAGTGCCTCTGCAAATACCTGAGCTAACTGAATCTCTTTAGTGCTATCTCTGAAGTTAAAAACACAATTAGTACTTGACAGTTCATTATTGATTTCAGTCACTTCTATACTTGCATTTCAGTCATTACCCTCCCAACACACTATAAAAGTTGCAAATATCATTCTCCTGTGTTATATTAGCTTCTGCTTCTAAGACAGCTGTAATAAAAATCTCCCTGTAGGACACACGTGCTCATACTAATTTCCCTTCTTAATATCCCAAGTTCCCATACAGTGCAAACTCCTCGCCAGCACTTTCAGAGCTCTGCTCACAGCTTTTCTGTGCCTGCCCTTCTCCTACTCAACTCCCCCTTCCTCACACATCTTCTGCCAATCCTTCCTGCATGGCTGCTTCATCCCACTCAGTTTTACCCTTCTGCTCCTATCACTCCTCACAGATCTACCACACCTTGCTGGAGGAGCAGGCACCTGTCCCTCCAAGCACACACAAGCTTTGGAGGCACTTGCATGCTTTGATAAGGGATTAGAAGAAATCCACTGAGGAACTGTTTCTACAAAGGTGATATTTAGGGTTATTTCATTTCCTTTGAAGCCTAATATTTTACAATTTCTTAAATCTATAATGTTTCTCTGGGAATTCTCAGTATCCAAGAAATTCAGACACAGTGCTAGTACAAATGTGGGTTGAAATGGGAAGAAATCACAGGTTTTTGGAAAGGCTGTATCACCTGACAGTCTAAAAAAAAAAAAGCTAAAAAAAAATCTTATGCAAGACTTTGAGGAAGAGTAAGTCTTGGCTGTTCAATTCTTTCCAAATTAATTAAGGCAATACAGATAGCTTGCAAAGCAATTGAACCAAGCCCATTATTTTACAAAGGCATCAATACAACAAAGAACAGCTGCTGAAAACATAACAACTAAGTAAACTAAGAATATACCAAATGTGCTTCCCAGCATCTCAGAAACTGATGGCAAAAATTGTGAAAACACCATTTTGCTTAGCTCAGAGGTGGCTGAACTGATGCCAGGAGTCGAGACTTCCCTCCAGCACACGCAAGAAATGAAGCAATCCTCCAACTAAAGTGTGAGTCACCAATCAATCCCATCTCTGTTCAGCAACTTCCCACTGCAAGATGTTGTATTGTCTAGGTCCCTCTCCTCCTTACGTGAAATATTACAAAATGGATATAAAAGGAACCTTTTATTTTCCAATGTAGGCCTGGTTACAAAAGCATGCAGAAGACTGTGTTGTATAAATATACAAAACTGTTGTGAGAATGAATGAAACAGCATTTCATACAACAGATGCCACAGCAATTGTTATGTGACTTAGTAAGAATCAATCTGAGGAAAGGTGTAGATTTTTCTCAAAGTTTTGGAACTGAATCCCTATTTGTATCTCTCCCAGTTTTTAAAAAATGGATCCTGAAAAATACCTGAGCTGGCCACTTGAACCTCGTTCTTCCAACACTGCCCATCACCCTTCAGAAAACACTGCAATATTTGCTCTCGCTTCAGGCACATGTCTCAGGTGTCTCACTCAGGCTGCCTGCAGAAAATGCCTCTCCCTCCATGCACTGACTCCACAAGAGTCAGGTTTGTGTATTAGCGTGTTCCAAGCCATACTCACAGCACATTCAAAGCAGCCCACAACAGCACCACAGTCTGACTCATCTGCCAGCTTAATGCTTTCTTTTTTATTCATTTTTCCCTCTACTTTCTAGAGATTCTTCATTTTCAAATGCCTCTTTTTGACAACTAAAACAACAGAGAATTTGATTACATTTGAATATAATAATGCACTGAACATACATGGAAGTATATTTAACCCTTTTGTTTAAAGATTGCTAAAATACCACTATTTACTGTCCCAACAGGGATACACCAAACTCCACGTCTCAAATGACACCAGGTCACTTTTTATTGGGGAGAAAAAAAATCTCTAAAGGGACAGAGAGTGGAGCAAGTCATTACAGGAATACCCTAAATAATATGCATCACCACTTGTAGCTTAATAAACTACCATAAATATGCAAAGGTTTTTGTTGTTTTCTTGAATTTTTCAATTCTGACATACTTTCCATATCATTGTATCTTTTCTGAAAACTATTTTTAGAAGAACATACAGGAAGCCATTAACATGGCCTGTAAAAAGAATCTGTGCCACACGTCTGAAATTGCTTCCAATACAAAACTGTTTCATTTGGTCTGAACAAAGTTGCACAATCTTTGAAAGTTTTGACACAGCAAAACAGGAAATTCATGAGGCAAACTCTTTAGTTACTGGTTGTGAAAACAAACTTTGCAAGTATTACATGTACAGCAGAGATTGTAGGGAGGGGGAAAAGAAAAAGGGAGTGGGGTGTATGATGTAGGATCAACCTTAAAATATAAAGGACAATGCACTGAGCAAATTAAATTCCCATTACATTTCAGGAGTTGCATAACTCTGTGACACTTACAGGGGTATTTATCAGCTGTGTCAACAAGGTCCTTCTTTCACCAAATGAAACCTGTCTATTCCCTTCCAATTAAAATCATTCTATGATTATATTAAAAAAAAACAAACGAAACACCTCAACATGTATACTGGTTATTCTTGCAACAAAATTTACCAGCCTGTTTTAATTTTATGAAATGCAAGCATCTGCACACTTCTATCACGACATTTTAAGAAATGCATGTTTTTTAAACTCAACTTACCATCAATTTTACAACCAGTTAAGATCAGCTGAGAGTGTTTCATTAAAACTGTAGCACATGCAAAGCAACTTATTTTTTTTACTAGCAGAATGCAGCATGCATCCCTCCTTATAATAAAAATGATATTCATAACATAAATTTGCACACTATGTTAATAAAAACATATGCATGCCTGCTCGAACACAACAGCAAAGCAGCTATGCAATTATGCATCCATATTTCAAAATTCTGACCGCACTTTGACAGAACCAAAGAACAGGGAATAAAAACCAGAATGCTCATGCGGAAGATGTTTCTCAGTCAAAGGAGGCAGTAACCTGTGAACACTTTACTAAATGACTGGTGTATAGTCTAGAGTCAAACTGATTCAAATACTACCTTGTCTTAAAGCTAAAGCAAAGTATGTAGCTCCATTTATGTTTAATGATCAACCATACTTCAGTAGAGAAACTACAAATTAAGGACGTATTGTACCTCACACATGTAGCCTGGCTTGTTCCTGTTAGGTAAGCATTAAAAACTAAACTCTTCAAGCTCCCTGTATTTCTGCAGGTCTCATACCAGGACTTTACTCTCTCCGGGAGCACACACTGCAGTAATTCTATAGCAATAAAACGAGTCTTCCAGTGTTCATCTATTATTGCCAAGACAATATCGGTGCTTGTAAATCCACTATAACAAGTCAGGGATACAAAAACAGCCCCCACAGCCTTCCCTCTACCTCTTGCTCATCAACAAATTCCAGATAAAAATACAGTTGCCTCAAGTCTAATCTATCCTTCAGGTCCAGAAAGAAACTGGGACAAGAGGTGCCAAGACCTCAGCTCTGCAAAGCCAGCTATGGGGGGCTTATCAGGCTGCATCCCTCTGCACTCCCCACCTACTGCCTACAAGAAATCACACTGGAATATGCCCATATGAGATCATGCGGGGGGAGG
>VZRS01005195.1:0-45866 GCA_013398055.1 Ifrita kowaldi | reverse complement strand
GGCTTCCCGGCAGCACAGCGCGTAAACCCGGGAGGAAAAATGTCTCTTGCAGGAGGCTGGTGAAGAGCTGGGGGAGAGGAACCCCCGGGGGAACAGACAAGCCCCGCTCGCCGCGGTGCCCGCCCCGCACAGATCCCGCCGGGGGTCCCTGCAGGGCAGAGGGGGCCGAGGGGCGGGGCAGCGACCTAACGCGACCTCCCCCGCACAGCCCGGTCCCCTCCCAGCACTCACCAGACGGAGCCGTAGGCCCCGGAGCCGACCGGGGAGAGGTTCTGGTAGCGCTCGGGCACCTCCCACACCGTCTTNGGGCGCTGACCGCGGGCACTGGCCCTGCTCTCCCCGCAGAGCCCGAGCGCGGAGCCCGCTCCCCGCGGGCGGCACAGCCCGGCGGCTCCTCAGGGCCGCGCTCGCGAGAGCTCCGGGCCCCGGGCACAGATGCCCCAATATGGAGCCCGCGCGGCGGCGTCTCGCGAGAGCGGCGCTGAGGGCGGCGGGGTCGGGCCCGGCCCGAGCGTGTCCCGCCTTCTCCTCAGCGGACGCTGCGGTTCTCCTTGGGCTGTTTTAAAAGTAAAAAGGAAAATAGATGAGAAAGCTTAGCTAGGGCAGCACAGGGTGAGTAACAGCCTGCCAGAGTGTATCTCAGCCCTAGTGTTCCTGGAGCCTTGCAAGCTGGTATGAGTTGTTCCTGTAAACTTCCCAAGGATGTTTTGTTCCCTTCCAGGGCTGTCAAGCCAGGAGTGATGGGGAGCGCTTACTCGCTCTGCACAGATTTCCCAGTGTCCTGATCTTTCTCTGTGTTTTTGGACGATAAGCTACTTCTCAATACTTCTCAAAAGGCCTTGCAATATCAAAGATACACGTGTTTGCTTTCAAGTGCATGCATAAGTCTCAAGTCATTAAGTGCAGCAGGTTAAGCTAATTTTGGAGTGGAACCCATCGTGTCTTCACCAGGTAGTAAGTACAGAATATCACAGCAAATAATTAATGTTAGAGATCTGTGTTCAAGGCCACTTAGCTTTTGATCTCAAGCTTTAGAAAGATGAATTGTTAGCAATACAGTGCAAGATAGACACATACTTAATGGGTTATAGAAGCTTGCCTTTAAAACATTTGGCTTCCCATGTCAAAACCCTTCTCTTTCTCTACACAAAGCGGCACTCTGTCCTGTGCCACTAACTGGCCTGGCTTTATCAGGTGCTGTGAGTCATTGAAGCCCACAGGAGTAAACAGTTAAAAGTTATCATCTATAGAGTAACTACTTCTTGGTGTGTTAGGGTTTTTTATGCCTTGAATTTGCAAACTCTTTTGCTTCCTGTTCGTTTTTCTTGTTGTGTGACTTTGCCTTGAAAAGAGGTGATTGTGCTCAAGGATGTCAGACACACCTCGCTCTCTCTGTGGTTTGGGGTGACTGGGGCAGGTGTATGTGTACAAGACAGTAAATACAATGCTGGAGTCCCTGCTGTGGTATCAGAACAAACAGGTCTCATTGATCTTAGTTTTGTTTCTTTGTTCTGACTTTGGTTTTGAGTTTGGTTTGACTATGAATATTGCAGTTTTCTTTCTGAATCTCTTCTTGGATACAGGCTGGATTTGCAGTGGTTATGGCTGTGTCTGCTCTACAAAGTCCTGCTAAGAAACTAAACACAGAATCTCTGATTCATCATTTATCTGGGCTTTGTTTCAGTGTATACTGAAACTTAAACTGTTGTTTTGAGACCATGACAGGGCTTGAGACTCAAGACTGAGACACTGGGTGAGGTTCTCCAAGGTGTGGTGAGCTAGTCTATCAGCTTGCTGCTGCCAAAAGGGACAGGACCACACAGGGAAAGGACAGCAGGGGAGCCAGCCTTTTCTTTCTGGATAAGCAGCTCGTTCATCAGCTTAGCTATGTGTGGTACTGAAGCCTAAAACTATGGATTTTGTCCAATTTAACACTGCTGTAAAGTGATTTTCTGGTGATAATTGCAGGCAAACGGAGCTGTGGTTTGAGTTGCTATTGTGTTTTCTGGTTTTCAGTAACCGTGAAGACTTGTCAACAAAGTTACTTTCTGTTATAGTGAGATCCTTTAGATTGTGCAAGAGCCTTCTGTTCCACCACTGTCTTTTTATATCTTAAAAAGGGTAGGAATGAGATTGGATGAAATTCTGGAGTCAGAGAAACAAAATCACTTGATGGAAAGGGTTGAATTGCGTATAATTATGACATGTGATGTAGAGTTAAGTCTGTCCACCCAAAATTACCTGATGCAATAAAATAGGTTTTGCCCAGAGTTCAAAGGGAGAATTTTGCTAATATTATTGGAAACTTTATCACTGCACTTGATGTTTTATAAGAAAATCTCTTTTATTTCTTCCTCCAACTCATGGTTTTAAGAAAAATGTCTGCCTTGCTTCCTCATGATCTTTTCCCTGTTTCTTTGCCACTTCCCTATCTCATGTGTTTTCTCTGTTCTCCATTTTGTATCCACTTGTCAGCATAGCCACCTTTGACAATGAAGTTAGGGAGGGGGACACAGCTCTATGATGTTAATGTTAATGTGAGTCCCCATAGTCACTGCTCACAGTTCAGGGATGCCAGAAGCCTCACTTATATTTGGTTTGTAAATCAAAAAAAAAAATTAAAAAAAAAAAAATCACCAACATTGCCAGGGAATTAAAAGGGGGAAGAAGGAGCACTGGGCAGTGGGGTTAGTCAGAGTTTAGCTACTGGAAATTCTGATTCAAACACATGCATGGGAAATAAATCATGTAGGTCAAGTCCTGATTTAACCCACTAACTAAATAATGTAATACAGGAAACTCTTGTCTGGTTTGGGGGAGGTGGGATAGGTTTGTTTATTTTTGCTTCCCAGATGCAGTGTTTGTATTATTTTCTTCTAGGTCAGAACAGGAGGAATCAAAATACCATCCCCTCTTTGTCTGCAGTGTTAATTAGGTCAAGTAATTGATGTATCCAGTGCTCTGGGCTTCTCCAGTGACAGGCTATCATTTGAACAGCACACAGAGTATTTGTGATTCATCTGGGTGGAATGCAAAGGCACAGAGGTGCTTACCTGGGACTGATGTTGTGTGCCAGCTCTGTGGCAGGATAACACCTGTGCAGGTGCTTGCAGAGAGCAAACCGTGGTGGAGTTGCATGAGGTCACACAAAAGCACTGCAGAGACAGATGTTGTAAAAGGAATTGTTCATCTGTTCAGCTTCTCCTGTGGAAGGTTCAGAAAGATCACACTCAAGACATTCCCTACCCTAAACTGGCTGTTTTCATGCTGGTTCAAAGGCTGGATTTTGAGGGATCTAAGTGTTGGTGTGTTTCAGATTCTTCAATATAAGCAGAGAGAAAAACATACTCAGGCTTCCCTTTTGTATATCATGGTTTTCATGATCTGTCTCCTGTGTGGGTTTCTAAAGTCATCAGGTTATGTGGGAGCTTTAAGCTTGGAAGTTCTTGACTCATTAGCAATTTATTTGCATATTTGCAGGAAAGTGACTTTCCTGTAATCAGATGTTCCATGGTATCATTTCAAGGACAGGACACTACTCAAAATAAAGTAATAGCATCATTTTTCTATAAACAAAGTATCATGGTCTTTAAAATCCACCTTGCAAAATCAGGTCTGGTAGATATTCACAGGCATAACCACCCCACTAATAGGAGGCCTAACTGAGCAGTTGTTCTGGTTCTTTGTCTAATTTCTAATTAGCAAGAGCCCACAACATAAAACAGCATTGGCTTTTGCCACTAACTGGCCTGGCTTTATCAGGTTCTGAACTGGAATTTTCATAAAGGTTGTCAGGTTTTCAGCAGCAAAGTTTTACTTAAAAACAGTAATTAAGGATACCAAATTTTTTTGATTCTAGAAACAGATTTTTACTTTCTGGGGCTTTTAGGAGTTTGGCTGACCAGATTACTTTTGCCAAATATAAATGACTTCCTTTCTGCTTTCTGCTGCTCAATGACAGATGTTGTATTTGAAACTTCACATCATATCTGGGTGAGGTTTATTTTGTACCATGAAATGTTTCCGCAGGACTTGGAGGTTTTGTTCACTGCTGCTTCAAAGTATTGGCAAGATGTCCTGTCTTTTTCATCTAACGGGCAGATGTTATTTAGGTGAGAATCCAGACCTCCAGATTCTCAGTTTATTATTGTTCCACTCCTGCAGCTGCTCTGTGGTGAGAATTTCACCATGTCAGTCAAGTTTGCTTTGTTTTCCTGAGGACGGAGCTGGCACAGCTCCTGTAGCACAGAGTCCTGTGCAGAGGAGATGGCTGGAGGCTCATGGAGGCGTCTCCTGCGTAAAGAACCAGTGCAGGCAGCTTCACATTTACCCCCAGGATGTCACTGTGAATCATGATTTGGGTCCTGGTCTTCTCCATGATCTTCTACATGCAGTTTCTTGCCATTACTTAATGTTTGATGGGTTTATGTCTGTAGTTTGTTCAGAAGTTAACTTATTAAAATGCTGTTTACATGAGAGAAGGCCCTTCACATTATCATAATAAATGGATATGTAGAGCTCTGGCCTGTCAGGTAACTTGGGAATTTTTTCTCAGTCTTTTTTTCAGTCTTTCTGGCAGCTCGTTATAATGTGTCATGGTTTTTTGGGCTTTACATTAAAATCTTGTTGTGCATCTGATGAATTTAAGACTTTACTCGTAAAATGGTAGGACTCTGAAATTTTCAGTCAGGATTTGGAAAACTTTAGGTACTTACTCAGAAACAGTAGAAGGTAATGATATATGTGAATTATATATATGAATGAAAATAGACTGTCTCATACTGCACAGACTGATGCTGAGGGGAAGAGAAGGATGTGTGGTTTTAAGGCAACATCTTTGTAGCAACATCTCATACAGTTCCATCTTCTGTCAGATCTAGGCTCATTCAGCATCCTAATTTCAACTAAACATTGTCCCCTAATGGTTCACTGGACACCTTCTCAGACCCTAGAATTATGAAAGATTACATGGAAGCCTTCACTTACTGTGTCAGTAACGTTTTGACTGGCATCATTCAGGTGGAGGATGAATCTGTCTTGGGGCTGATGGGGGAACTGAAGGACAGAGCTTGATTTCCTGAAGAACTGGAGTTCATGCACATGCCTTTTCTGTCAGTATTCTGCAACAATTTTTAAGCTTGGTGGCTGTCTCAGCCAAGTTTGAATAGGCAGGTGGCTGGAAGTTCCAGGAAAAGCCATTGTTCTGAGTAAAATATTCCAATAGTTGCTCCACCTAGGGAAAGAACCCAATCTTGGCTAATCATCCTACGCTGGGGTCCTATGCCTGAAGGAGGCAAGAGGGAGGAGAAAAACCTCTCCAAATCTGCAGGAAAGCAGGGTTCATGAGTTCTGCTGCTCATGAAACAACTTGTTTAACTCTCTTATCTTGACATTGTACATAATAGTCTAATGTAAGGATAGTGACCTTTCAGTCTTTTCCCCCCCATACAAAAAACTTCAAAGAATGAAGGTGACAGTAAATATTCCCCTATCCCCCTTTAATGCAGGTGCAAGAGTTGGGAGCAGCCCCCAGACAGGAGGTGATTGTTTCCCTAGGAGCCCCCTTTGAGATGAGGCTGGGCTGGGAATGCAGCAGGGACCCACGGCAGCTTGGGGATGTCACCTTGAGCAGTCCCTGTGAGTTCAGTTCCTCGAGAGGTGGGGATTTGGACTGTCCTTTGCTCCCATGCCAGCAGGGCCCTCTCGCTGCTCAGACAGTGTTGCCTTGTTATGGGAACTGCACTTGACCACCTTGACAGTGTGGCCACCCTTGGCTCAGAGTTATATCCAGAGATGAACTTGGCTTTTGAAGAAGAATAAATACTTTTTCTCTGCAAAAAAATCTGACAACAAAGTTCTGCATGAAGGGCCAATGTCAGAGAACTCATGCTCAGCCCGGAATAGAACAGAGCCAAGCTCTTCCCAGCAGCATGATACTCCACCCCTTCAATTGGATTTCCAGGACCCAGGCTGGAGAAAGACATGGACGTATACCAGCAATCCCTGAAGGACAACTTTTGGGGGATTCAGATTTCAGTAGAGAGGAGAAAGGTACAGTTAAGCAACAGTTCTGGTGATTCTTTATCAGCCGTTGAGCCTCTTTTCATTCTTTCTGTTCCAGAGTTCTTAAAATAGCCTAACTAATGTCTCCAGAAATTCTGTTGTTCTAAACAAAAAGCAACACTTATTTATTTCAAGTATTTTTTTAATAGATATGCTACACAGCAATGCCAAAAGCAGAGAAATTTCAATGTATAATTCCTAGTTTTGTAGCTAGTTCTAAAAAATTATTTGGACTTGTTTTTCAAAATTCTGTAGAAGTTTAAATGTCCTAACTCAGCACTTCTTAAATATGTCTTTCTTGCTAGTAAGTAAAATTAATCTAGTGTATTTCAACGGATTACATGCAGGCAGTTTTATTATTTTCAGATGTATTTAGAATGATGTGAAGCTTCAAAGAAAACATTTTATTACTACTCTTCATCACTATGCTGAAGCTGATATTGACTGCACCAGCATAACAGGGTGTCCCTCCATGATTTCTTTCTCAGTCCCTTTGTAATCCACCAGAACTAAACCCCAGTAGGCAATCTGATATTTTTGTTCATGTTTTTATAGTCCTGTACTGAAATAGCGGAGAATGGAGGAATGCATTCCCTCTGTTCTGAAGAGGCAGGAAAATTGTAGACTTAGCACTTGAGATAAATACACTTAGCACTTGAGAAAAAAAGAATCAACTTAGTTATATTGTCTGGAGATCAGCCATGGAGTTTGATGCAGTAATATCAGTATAAAAATGTGGCCTAGGTTTCTGCTGAAAGCAGAAGCATTTAACTACATCAGCAATACTCATCACAAGGCTTCACCATATCCTGTCTGAAGAATTCTCTCCTGGTACAAATTGCCTCGTGTGAAGAGCTGCAGGTGAATTATTTTTGATGGATGGCCAGCACTGTGAATACCTACAATTCAGACCCTGTTTTAGGGCAAAGCTTGAATTCAAATGATGGATCCTTTGTGTACTGATCGTGTGCTCTGGGCTAAATCTGGTAACATGTGAGCAGCTCTAAGTTTTGCTGCTGGGCATTTTGTGGTTTCTGGGTATGCAGTGACAGCAAAGTGGCTCCTCTGAATTCTGTTCCTCCTGGCTGTTAAATTGTAGCAATGATGTGATGGCTAATTGGAATATTAATATTAGCATTAAATTATCTGTGGTGTTTTGCACTGAGTTCTTCTAATATTATTTGCATTTTTTGCCATTTAAATTTTGGTTGCTTCCAAGCAGTTTCTAGATGGAAGCCATAGTACTGCAGTGCAAAAAGTGTAATGGTAAAGGATTTTAGTGAACATTACTGTGTAGAGTTTCTTACTGCAGAGGAAACTGAATCCTGGAACTTTTTGGATTGAAAGACAGGAAAAACTGAAGGCACAAATAGTATTGAGTAATTCTCAAACCACATATGCTTCCCTACATTGTTCTGGACAGTGGCTTCACGCCAAGCTCCTCTCAGCTCTGTTCAAAACGAGTAATGTAAAACCCATGAAAAGCTTAGCCCTCGTTTCCAGATTCTATTTATTCTCCTATGGCAGCCTTGATTTAAGATGAAATGGATTCCTAGCTATTGGTACCATGAAAGGTCTCTACTGAAAACTTAAAGAGACTTTTTTTGTCTTATTCAGCAAAGTTCCAAATCTTCCCTTCCTACCACAATGACTGCAGAGTTCAGCACCAGGGGACAAATCAGGCGTCAGAATGTCAGCATGCAAATTATGGGTATTCATGTTGCAAAACAAATACCCTGCAGAGAGAAAGTCCAGTCAATCCTGATCTTTTTCCCTTGCAGGTGTGCAGTGCCGTAACATTGTTCCCACATACAGACACAAGGCTTCTGTGTTCAGCCAAGCACAAATCCCTGGACATGGGCTGTGAAGTGATAAAGCACCTGCTTTATCACCACATATTCCACATTTATCTCTAGAAACCCACAGAAGTCAGGAGTTTAAAGGCCTGTCTATAATTTTTGTTGGCAGCCTGCCGTTCTCATCTGACACAGTTGCAACAACTGCAATTGTTTTACACGCAGCAATATTCTAATGATCTTCCCAGCTAGTGGGATGCCAGGATGTTTTCCTGGCAGGGCATGCTGCAGAAACCCAGGCTGCTCTCCCACTGCACTGAATTGGAGGATACAGATCCCCAGACATGCACATTATCATTGCTGATGGTGCTGCGTGCATATTGTTGTGGTTTTATTCCATATCCCCTGCTCTGTTGTGCTTTTATTCACATGCTACTGTCGTGCAGAAGTAGCTGCAGAAGACATAAAGCAACTGAGGAACCTCGGTGTCATGTAGAGCATGGCAGGAGCAGTTCTTGGGGCCGTGCATGGTAGTGTGTCACTCTGCACTAGGAAGCTTGGAGGAAGGACCAGATAAACCACTTGGGGAAGGACATAGTCTGGGGACATTTATTCTGCTCTAAAAAACGGTACCAGGCTGGTTGTGGAAGGATGAGTCTATCTTGGCTTAGGCCTGGCTCAACAACCCCTTGATGGTGCTACTCTCATTGTGTTTTCTATCTCAAATTAGGAAAGTGTGGAAGAAACATGGCAAGGGGGAAGATGCTCAGTAGTCTCTTGTTTTTGTAGCAGAACTCTGGTGGGACGGGGGTCCTCATTCAGACTGGTGGCAGCTGCTGCTCAAGGGAATGCAATGCCAGCCTGCACATGTGCTTCACTGTGGCTTTCCAAATCCAGCCATGTCTTTGTCATCCCCATGTGAAGAAACCTATAGGGAACAGAACAGCCTGCCAGGCGTGAGCACACACCTTCCCAGAGCCAGCAGCACGAGTCACTCTGTACAGATACGGGATGACAGACAGGCTCCAGAGATTATAATCTTCTCTGGTCTGTTAATGTTGTGTCTTCTTTGAGGTAGGAGATTGCTGTGCAATGCTTGCAGGGGGGAACTCTACCACACTTGAGGTCTTTCAGCTCAACCTTACCTTGATCACTTTTTCAGCAAAGGCTGAAATTTGCCCCTCTGTTGTGTTATCACAAAATCTTGTGTTAGTTTCTAACATTGAACTCTTTGCAGAACAGGCAGATGTCCTAAACATCTGATGCTTGTAGAATACGGCAACAATTGCAAATATGAAAAGGATTTTTCTTCCAAAGTTGCACACACATACCTTAAATAAATAGCTTAAACACAGGTATTTGTTCAACACATGCAGCAAAATGCCTGAACGGCCCAGCAACTGCAAAAGTTTTTTTCGTGGTCGTTATTAAATAAATGATTTAAGAATCTCTGAGTCTAAAGAGCGTTGCACTCTGCTCGGGGCACACGATTTTACACATCGGTGCAGTGAAAGGCTTTGCGCGCTGAGAGGCGGCTGCGGGAGGCCGGCGGGTGCCGGAGGTCAGCGGGCGCGGGTGGCCGGCGGGGACGGGTGCGGGAGGCCGGTGGACGCNGCGCAGGCGCCCGGGGCCGCCGGCGGTGGCGGCCATGGAGCGGAAAGGTGAGCGCGGCGCGGCCTCCATCGCCCCGCGGCGCCCCCGCAGGGCCCGCCGCCCTTCACGCCTCTCTCTCCTTCTCTCCCTCAGTGCTGGCGCTGCAGGCCCGGAAGAAGCGGACCAAAGCCAAGAAGGACAAGGCCCAGAGGAAGTAAGTGCGGCCGCGGCTCCCTTCAGGCGGCATCTCCCGCCGGCACCTCCGCCTCTTTGTTCCCCCCGGCCCTCCCCGCGGGGAAGGGGCTGCCGGGCCCGGCGGCCCGGAGGGCGCTCGGGGCCGGGGGAGCGTGCGAGCCCTTGGGGCTGGGCGGGGTTTTAACGAGAGTTAACCGAGCGCACGTTTCGGGCGCAGGCATGAGCGGAGCCGACGCAGCGCGTGGCCCGGGGCGGCCGTTTTGACGCCCAGCTCTGGCCACCGCCCCCTCACCGGGTCCGGTCACGGCTCCTTGGGCTGGACGGGGAACGGGAGTCTCTGCCTTCCCTGCTTGTCCCCAAAACCCGACTATGGAGTTGCGGTAGTGCTTAGGGATGGGGCTGCGGGTGGTGGTCTGCCCTTGCAGTCTCCCCTTGGCCGCGGGCTGTATACCGGTAGGAGTTGTCAGCGTCCCCTCTCTGCCGTCCCCGGGGCACTTCAGTACCTGGCGGCTTTAGGAACCAGCTTCTCTTGACTCTCTTTCCCCCTGAGCTTTTTTTTTTTTTCTTTTTTTTTTTTCTTAATTCCTGCCGAAAGAATGCCGTGGTGCGTTGTTTACTTCGTTCTTTAACTTTGATGCTCTCGTGTGGCTTCTCTCCTACCGCAGGAATGTCACGAGTCTTTATGTGTGGGGAACTTTTGGAGGCAGATGTAAAAATTAAAAGAACTCGAGTAAATACTAAACAATGGCTTTCAGCAGGCTGCACTAAGTGCTGTGTTCAGTGCTGCTCGTGGATTCCTTTCTAGAAAAAGGTGATGTAAATCCTGGAGCTGATTCTGTGTGCTCCATAAAATGCAGCTTATTTCTATAAAATTTCTGGTATCTCAGGATGTTTTTAACTCGAAGGTGCCCAGGAACCAAAGATAGCAAGTAAGGCTAAGGCATTGGGGGTGGGAGTTGGAGGGTTTTTTCTTTAAGCCTAGAGTAATGCTTTCTCAGTCACTTCCTCAGACACATCACAGGGATTTAAAATTTTTTTTTGTTGTTGCCTCCAGCCAAGAGTCAGTGGTTTTGAAATGGGGCTTTTGAAGAGTGAGGAGCCTTAACCAAAGTATTTGGGAGATGTGCGTTATGGTTCCGTGCTATTCCGTACATGTTCCTGGTATTTCTTGAAGGTAGCATTAGGACAATTTTTGAAATGCTCTCCTTCTTCTCTAATTTCTGTATGAATAATCCATTGTTTAATCCTGTATGTGCTATAGGGTTTTTTTCCATCTCTAGCTGCAGACCAACAATACTGACTCTGCCAATAGAGTCCACAGTGCAGGTGGGAAAACTGATTTCTGTGTAGATTTTGAGGGTGCTGAATGATAACTTTCAGACCTGGAATGTTAGGGGTTTTTTATAAATCTTTTTTTAACCACATATTCAGGACAGGTTAAATGCACTGCTGGTTAGCTCTTGATTTTGCTACTAACCTTGATTGGAGTGCAGAGCCATGCTGTTTGTCAAATGCTGTGTTTATATTCTTACCCTGCATGCTTCAGCTCTGTTCTCTGGTACCATAAGTTTATTGGGTTGTACCTCAGAAATTGAAAAAACTTGCATGTGCTTTATGCTGTGCAACTAAAAGAACTCAGTGTCAGCCTCTGACTTTAGGTACAGTTCCACAACATTTATTCTATTTAAATACAAAGCTGCTCTAGTTAAATCTTCTAAAATAGGCGTAACTGGGTTGTTTCATGACTTTCCATAAAATCTATATTTGAAACCACATGGAATGTGCTTTTAATATCTGATGGTCCATGATAGTTTAGATCACACATACAATTTTTTTCTGTAATATATTTTTTCTATACATTTGCAGTAAAAAGCATGAAACAATGATTTTAAAAGGTTGAGTTCAGTATTATGAATTATTATGAGTAAGTATAAAAATGCAGGGAATGTTCTGAAGAGATTTAAACCAGTTCAAAATATCTTTCATTTTAGAAATGATCTACACCTCTTTTAAGTTTACCTATAAACCAAATATTGCTAAAAACAGAACAAAAGAAACCACTTGGAAAGGTTAAAAGAAACTGGAAAGTTACTTATTTTTTTCATCATCCAGTAGTTAACGTGTTTGGTTCAGACAAGACCAGTCTAAACTGATGATTTACAAAACACTTTGGAAGTATTAATTATAGTTCTGTGTGTAAGCTTTTTTATAGGAAATTAATATCTATTTTTGAAATGAATATATATTCCTATAGGAACATCAACCACGTTCTTAATTTTCTGCAAATTCAAGATAATCTTATTTCTTTCATTCCTTCCTGTCTTAAAAGTTTCATTTTACATCCACGAAGTAGAGAATGCATTTATCCTAACTCTCTTCTGTAGAAAAAGAGCAGGCAGAGCTTCTTGGACTTCTGAAGGTGAGATACCTGTATTTTCCCAATCCAATAAAACTATCCCAAGTCTTTTGGTAACCTGCAAGATTCATTAAGCCAGCTGTCTCAAACATTTGCTCAGGAAGCTTTTACTTGCCTTGCCTGCTTGGTGGTTCCATTTCTGGCACTGTCAAGCTGGGAGAATGTCCTGGCTGTGTACCTTTGTTCAGGTCCCATTTCTGTAAGAACTGAGGGGCAGGGACAGTGACAGGTGAATGCCCTGGAGGGACAAAAGACAAGCTCAGATACAGGGAGATCCTGAGTTCTAATATTGACTGTCACTGATTGCTTTGTGGCCTTGAGTGAAGCCCTGATTTCAGTTTCTTAATTTCACTTATTTTCCATCAAAAAGGCAAGGAATTAGAATTAAAATTGCTTTAATCTATTTTTGGTAAATGAGAGGCCTTTTCCTTAGTGTTAAGAATGTCAGGAGATCTGCATGTCAGAAGTAGTTACTAAGAAAAGTTTCGTAGGTAGGTTCCTGCAGTTTGTGTCGCTGCCCAAAGGTGGCTTTTCCAAAAGTTATCTGGGGAAGAATGTGATGTATTAATTTTATAATTTCCTGAGGTGTGAACATCTTGGGTGCTCACAGACAATTGATTCCCAAAGGCACTCAAGAAAACGTGTCTTTAAAGAAGGAGCCTGTAGGCTTGCAAGCTTTTTTTCATACCAGAGCTTTAGTAACTTCAACTGTAAACTCTCCAGACAGCAGTATCTGAGGTGCATTCAGGTAGTTGGTTTTGCCCAATTCTGCGTTTTTGGCAAGACTTTTGCAGTTCTTTGGAGCAGCTTCTGTGTCTTTGGAGTTCATCATAGTGGACAGATGTATTGGATGTAATACTTGCCCTGGTCCTGAAGAGGGAAATGCACAGTGCTTTCCTGGGAACACTTCTTTTACTAGTTTTCCTTGTATTCTGTGGAATTGCAAACATAATTCTCTGTGTTCTGGTGTTTCATGAGCTGTCCTGGATGGAGATGTGCCAGGAGGAAGGTGTGATGGGTGTGCCAACAGTTCAGCCTTTCACCCCTGCTTTGTTCTCTGCAGGTGTCCCTGCACAGGTGTGCTGGGAACGTTGTAATGCCTCGGTGCAGCAAGGCAGTGTGTGTTCAGGGAGCAGAGCAGGCTAGCAGGAGATCATCAGCTGGGTTTTTTTGAAGACCCCGAGTGCTGTTTGGATGGGAAGGTTGCTTTGAGTTAACTCTTGTTCAGAAGTGATGCTGAAGCACAGCTTCTATCTGCTTGTGTTTGGAAGAGATTCATGTTCAGTAAGGTTGGAAAAGCCCTCCAAGATCATCGAGTCCAACCTGGGACCACTTCCCACTTTGTCAACCAGACCAGGGCACTGAGTGCCACTTCCAGGTGTTTCTTGAATATCTCCTGGGATGGTGACTCCACCACCTCCCAGGGCAGCCCATTCCAATGTTTTACAACCCTTTCCATGGAGAAATTCCTCCTGAGAATTCCTTCTTCATTACCATACTCTGTAAAAGTGCACTGTGTGAACAAAAGTTATACAAGGCAAATCTGTTGTTTACTTCAGAACTGTGCTCCTGTTTGAAAATACAAGCTTCTGTTTGAACTAAAATACAAATACATTGTACTTTACTGATATCTCTGGCAATTTGTAATGGAATTGGGCACTTGTGACTTTTAGATCATAACTGCTAGTAAAATACTGTGGGTTTTTTCTGTCTATGTTTTGTGTTGCAAGGCCTTAGAAGTGCAAACTGTTTTCTTTGTCCTAGGAGAAAATTACTCCTTTAGTTACTCCTGACAGTAAGAGCCAGAATTTAAAAACTTCTCTGAAACACCCATCCAGATTCAAAGCAGTTAAAGAAACAAGCAAGAGACTGAAGAAAAATTTGTATATTACAGCTCATTTCTCTGAAATTAAGAAAATAACTGTACTACATAGAACTAGGCTACAGGTCTGTATAATATGTAGGTGGTGGATATTTCAGTGGCAGGCCCAAATGATAGTACTGTCTCATTAATTCAGTGTTTGTTTCAGGAAAAGTTGGCCTATTCATGTATAAAACCACTGGTTCTGTGTTGAACCAATTGTGCTTCAAAACAGAGCATTTTATTACTGTAAGCATGAATATCTACAAAAGTAGTGGCAGCCCTAAGGTACGTGGCTTGTTCTGGAAAATGTGCATGATCTGAATTTCTTTCTGCTAATTCTGCCTGCACTGGTGAATTTAATCGTTTCTTACAGGCTTTACTGAGTGGGAGATATTTTTTCACAGGACTTTGAATAGATCCTCTGTCTCCCTCCACTCCTGCAGGGAAGCAGTGGCAGAGCTAAGTCAGTAATCATGCTTTCTCCCCACTTCTTCCCAAATGCCTGCAATATTCATTATTTTCAAGAAGCTGTTTTATCGTTACCTGAAAATTTCTGGCAAGACTCTTGACATGCAGTGAAGCCTCACTTCTTCCTCCTCTCTAAAATTGCTCTGAAGAGAGACACAGTTGGTGGTTTTTCCATCTGTGCAGTCTGGGGAGCAGAAAATTCTTAGTAGGATCTGATTATTTCCAGTTTGTTTTTGTACTGTATCACTTCTGTCTTTGAGGAGCCCCAGAGTTCTGACAGCTCTCTCAGGTTCTTCCTCAATTTATTCAAAGCTTTGCCTGGGATCAGGATCCTGGATTGTTTTCCTCACTTGTCTTCCTTAAGTATTTTGAATGTAAGTTGAAGGTAGAGTCAGAATGCATTGCCCTTGTAATTTTTTCATTCAAATACAGAAGTGATTATCAGACTGTGACAGGACACAACTGAAATCTGCTGGTTTCCATGAAAGTCCCTTGGTTTGTGGTAGCTGGAATAGCAGACAGTTCTACAAACAGCTTGTTAAGTGCTTGTGTGGGGGAGTGGGGATGGGAAGCAAGAGACTTGATTGCCTGTTATTTGTGTTTTAATACTGTTCTCCTGTGAAAGCCAGTACTTGTCTTCGAACTGAGCTCCCACAGATCTGCTAATCAAAAGTATGTCTTGGTGCCTCTGCGTGCTGTTATTTAAAAACTAAATGTTTGACCATCTGCAGTCTTAAGTTCTTGACAGTGGTATTCCTGTGGCTCTGGGATGAGTGCTCTAGAGCAGCAAGTATTGTGGATCTGCCCTATTGGCAGAAAACACCAGTTATTTATTCAGAAAAATAGAGATGCATTAGTGAATAAGCTGCAATAATCACAAAATAACATGGATTGTACACTCATAAGTCCCCCACCATCTGTGATTTATAATTCCCCCAAAATAGGTTGAATTTCTTTAGCAGAAAGGTCAGCTGCACACAAGCAGGAAGGCACTTTCATAATTTCAGACCTGGATTCATCCTGGAAGTTACCATATTAATTGAGCATGAGGTTTGCCAGCAGATCTGCATGTGAGCACGCTGGAGGCTGGCACCAGCAGCACTCGTTCTCACTAGATGTGTCTTAACATGATCTGGAAATTACAGGCACACTAAGAAATAGTAATGAGATGCAGCCTGCGAGCATTCTTCCTTAAAGAGACATTGTCTCCACTGCACAGATGTGAAAATGGGAGAAGGATTTTAAATCCTGGCTTTTCACCATGCCATATGGAGCTTTTTCTCAAATGAAAACATGGAATCCTTAAGTGAGATCTTGCTGTAGTGGGTGTAGAGCCCAGGAAGTCATTGGCTGGATGATTAAGGTGGAAAGGAGAGTCGTGGGGTGTGTTTTCAGTACCTTTATCTGTGATGCCTACACTGGGAGCTGGATTCGTCATTCGTCCTGCATTCACTGAGTTGAGTTCTGCTTGGGGGCGTTTCATGTGTGTAATTTGAGCTCACCAATAAGGGGTGACACTGTTTATAAAGACTGTGTTGCAGGCGACTTAAAATTAGGTAAGCATTTCCCTTCAGTTTCCTGCAGATGGGCGTCATCTTTGCAAGTATCAAGGGAGAGGCAAATGGAGAGAGAGAGAGAGAGAGAGAGAGGAGTAAGGAGAGTATCTTTTTTTGTTAGTATGTATTTAAGGATGATTGGTGTGACAAAAATGATTTGGCCTAAATGTGTGTTGCCTTCCTTGCTTGAGGATGGAAGGAGTCTGCTTTTGTATCTATTCAAGGCAAGTCGTTAGGTAGCATGGACAGTATTTCTGCTGTTTTAGGGACAAGGAAGAATACATCTTTTCTGTCCAAAATAGAGTTTTGAAGTCACTCTTAATACTCTTGAATAGGAGAACCAAACACCTCCTTTCAAGTGTTGTTTTGGTGTTGTTTTTTTTTTTTTTTTTTTTATGTAAGTTATTGGAACAGAGAGAACACGTTCAGAGTTAGATGGTGAAGTTGAGTGTGGGGACTTGGCTGTGTGTTGGGTAATTTATAGAGGGCACCCTTTCTTCACTGGAAATCTATAAGAACCCACATTGTGTGGCTGAGATTTCTTAATCATTTTTTACCTTGCTTTTAGTATGTGGACCAGGTAAGTGATTCCATTAAAAACTGGCAGGAGAATTCCACAGTGTTTTTCCAAATTGCTTTAACGCCTCCTGCAAATAACTCTTTACTATCCCTGCTGTGCATTGCAGGGGTTGGGTGATATCTTCAGTGAACATGGAGCAAAATCTTGTCTCCAGTGGAAAATTTTGAATATTTTTAGCACCTTTTCTAATATGAAGAGGTTTGGCAATGCTAAACTATTAAAAGCATATTCAGACTTCTGTAAGCTTTTAAGGTGAAAATATTATGGATATAGGACCAGATGAAGAGAATTCTTTAAACCTCTTGCTTTAAAAGTGCAGGGGCGGCTTCAGTGTGTCTTTCTCTAATGAAGTCTTCCCTAGGAGAGAGAAATCTCTAAATTGTTACTTGCTCTGTCACGTTGTTGCTGACTTGTTTCCCCTATCACTTACATAAACCAGCAGGATAAACAGGCACAGGAAATGACTGGGAATTGTGCGTTGTTGGAGGACGATGTTAAGTGCCTGCTGCTGTGAAAAATACTCAGTTCAACTTTTTAAAGAAGATTTGACTCCTCCTGCTTGTTTTGTCATTTTAAGCATAAAGGATAAGTTTTTCTTGTAACTTTGGAAGGAGAGGTGTGGAATCACTTCAGAAAATTAATTTTTCCTTTGAACGCCCTTTCCCTGCTGCGTGATTGTGCTGGAATTCCTCTATCAAAAGGGTTGCTCTGTCGACAATTACCATGATCCTTGTCTTCATCCCTGGTTTGAATCCACTGGGCTATTCAATAGGCAAATAAAACCGGCTGGTTCAGGAAGATGAAACAAAGTATCTGCCTGAATTTCTAATTTCATTAGAGGGAAGAAGAGACATGTAGACATCAAGAGGAGGGGATGAATCTTTATGCTCACCCCCCTGACATGACTGAATTTGCAGGAAGATCAGCTGAGAGCAAGCCCCAGCCTTGCTGCACGGCCCTTCACCTGCAATGCAGTGCTGGGCAGCTGCAGCTGGGTGCTGGAGGCAAATCCCTCTTCTCCTTCACTCTTGCACAAAGCTTTGCTGCATTTGAGGAGAATCAGCCCTTCTGCCTGCTGCTGATGTCCCCCTCCTTCCCCAACACTGTGGTGTCTGATTTTTGATGGCTTTTTCGAAAACTATTGGGCTGTCTTCAGGAATATCTTTATCCATGGGAGGCCGTGCTTCTTGCAGGTAGGTACCCCTCTCTAATTTTGTCTCGTGAATTTGCAGTTCTTCAGAGAATAAGGACTTTTTGGGAGGGTCTCTCTAGATGTGGTTTCACATTAATTCCATAGAAGACCTAGCATTTTGCCTTTGCTTTGCTGTTCCACATTGTTTTTCTTAAGTAAAATATTGCTATATAGTCGTAGAGAGACCCTGCAGATCCAGTTCATTCTGATGATTAATTAGCACAATGAGAGAGCAAAAGGAAAAGGTGATCACGGTGTTCTTCTGTAGATCAGAGGTGGCTATAAAAAAAGTACCCTAGAACACTTGGTTTTTAATGTGTAAACAATCATTTAGTGTAGGATTTTTATGTACTTTATCTGCATTTTGCAATTTTGACAACAGCTGTTTCAGCTGTCATCTTTAAATACTGGATATGGATTTTTCTGCTGTCTTTATCAGCCTTTTGTGCCTTTTAGAGTACTGTCTGTGTGAGCAAAGCAGACAGATGAGGCTTGTGCTTTTGTATATAATTTTTTCTTAGGTGTTTATACATATTCTGCACTGATTAATTCTGTCTTAATCGATATCTTTGGCTGACATGGTCATTTCAGGGGAAGAACAGGGTGGTGTGTAATAACATCAAACAAATTTTCACAGGGGGGCAAAGGAATGAGATGTATTTTGGAGGTGATTTCATAAAGCAAATAGCACTGTAGAGATGCATGTGACCTGAATACGGCTTTCTTACATTAGTTGGTATCATAGGTTCTAATGTAGAAGTGAAACGCTTTTGGATCCCCATGAAAGACTCAGCTGCAGACTCCAGGGTGTGTCGTGTGTGAGACTGCCAGCAGCAGGATTCGTCAGCCCCTTAGGAGGGGCACAGAAAGCTTCCAGGAGAATGGGCTTTAGTGCTTCCAGTAACTTCTTCCTCGATGCATGAAATTGCTATTATTGAGAAGCACTGGGACTGCAGAATGGCATGATGTGTCTGTCTGCATCACTGCCACTTAAGGGGAATTTTCTTTTGAGTCCTTTTTAATCCCCTACATCCTGTGCAGTTAAAAAAGTGAAAATCCTGTAGCAGCACTGGGGACAATTGCTCTTTACTACTCACGCTATGTGTGAGGTTTCTGGCTTAAAATCTTTCTGTCTAGTTTCTGTTCTCTTTACCGTGTCTATAGGATTTGTAGTCTATGAGCATTTAATCTCCCCTTCAGCCATTCTGTCCATGGCTATTTCTTGCCTTTGCTGCCTGCTCTTAATTTGGGGATAATGCGTGACTTCATTTGTATCTCAGTTGTCCCCAAAGGAATGCAGCAATTTTAAAGTTTGACCTCTAAGACTTTCTGCACCCCCTACTGCAGGTTTGCTTCTTCCTACACCCGACTTATAATTCAGTCACTAAAAAGTCTAAATACTAAATATTTCGGGGCTGGACCAAGCTGCAGGGTTGTTAATAAAAGTCTCATTAGCTTGGCAGTTTTTGGTTTATGGTTTGAGACCACTGAGCTGTTCCTGAATTTAAAAAGTCAGGAGGACTTACTGACAACAGACTGAAAGTAAATGTCTGGTGGTGGGTTGTGCCTGGAATGACCTTTGTGGCTCTTCCTTGCTTAAATGAACTTCAGTTGCGGATTTTAAGTGGCTACAAATTTAGTCATCGTCGGATTGGAACGCAGGATTTCTCCCTTTTTGTGATGTTTAAAACAGCTGTAGTTTGAATGTGTTAGCAATGTATTTAATGTGTGAAGTCTCAGCAGAGTGCATGTGTAGTAGGTCAGTGCTGAACATTCATTCTACTGTATAACTGTTCCAAATGGAAATACTACATTTTCCCCATGGATTAAGATGAGTTGGTACGGCCCTGATATGATGAGCAGGACTCCAGCTCAGGAGTTGTGAAAAACTGCATCTGAGGGCCTGCATATGTTGCTGGCATATCCACTGGGTGGGCAGTTCCTCTTTCTTGGAGCAAAATGAGCTGAATTTGAAAGAGAGTGCTGGAAGGCACCGCTGTTATCTGCTACTTCCCTGCAACAATAGTTTCAATACAAGAAACTTCCGCTAATTCACTGCCTGGGAACTCACTGTAAAGAATGTTATCTTGTGCTTCTGTGTCACTGCTGCAATGAAGTTTGCTGCTCACTTCTTTGGACAATTCCAGCTTTTTGAAATATCTCATGCTTCTAAAGAAAGAAAACTTAATGTTGATATCTTTCAGTACTTTGCCCTCAAATCCTGCCAAAGCAAATGGTCTTGTAGGCATTGTTTTCATTACGAATGTTTGCTTTGTACAGAAGGATCTTGAATCTTTGTAGGCGTTTAATCGTTCCCTGTAATGCTTTGTAAAGTAAATAAATTACCTGATTTTGGTGTTACCCTTTTGTGAGCTGATTGGCTGTGATCAGTGTGATGCCATGAAGGAGCTGAGACATGGGAGATGTTTTATTTGGGGAGCACAGCCTGAGTGTGTGAGAGCATGGAGGTGGCCTTTGCTGCCGTGGCCTTCACAAGCAAGAACTCAGAGTAGCACATTTGGTGAAAAGTTAAACACCTAAAATGAATGCTTTTATTTATGAATGTGGGAGTGAAAAACCTCCACCACCTTAGTGCCTGATTCCAATCCCTCTGCAATCACAAGCTCTCAGGAGGGTTTACTGAACATCTGCTCTGCGTCCTCCCACTCTCCATAGTTCAGACAACTGTAATAAACTTTGGATCTTGAGTGAAGAGATGAACTAAAAATGCAGCCTGCCCCTTGAGAACAGGAGAAATAAATGTCAAGATTAGGGGCTCTACTGTTCGAAAGTGTTAGAAGGACTGTTAAATATTAATTTGACCTTGAATGTGAAAGGAACAAAGGGCTACAAGTTCTAAAACACTGGTTAACTTTTTTTTCCGAAAAGAATAAAAACTAATTGATGTTAGTCTTTAAAATAAAATTCATCAACATTTAAATTTTCAAGTTTTACCTAGGATAACAAATAAAATATAAACCTGCTTTAGAAGAGTTCTCACTGAATGAAAAGCAAAGAAGGGGTTCAGAGGCTAATATTTTGGTGGGATCACTAAACTTTTAACTCTCTGTCTTGTCTGGACTATTCTTGGTTCCACTAAAAAAGTGGATCTAGAGCATTAAGGTGCATTTCTCACTAGTATACAAAAAATGAGTTCTGTCCACTTTAATCCTAGCTTAGAAATAAAAGCACTGAAATGTGAATAGCTTTTCTGAAGGCTGAATATTGCATCTCCTCCTTCCTCAGCAGTCCCTCGTGTGCTGTGGAAGCTGCAGAGCTGAGGAGTAACATGTGTGAGACATGCAGTGTGTTCTCTTTCAGACCCGACACCCAGCACCGGGGCCCTGCTGCCCATTCCGAGAATGATCTTCCAGAGCAAGAGGAGGAAATCCTGGGATCAGATGATGATGAGCAAGAGGATCCAAATGATTACTGTAAAGGTGAGCACTTGCCTGTTTAAGGGGCAGGATTTTCAATGCAATCAAGGCATTGCCTCCATTTCCCATTTGCTGTAGAGAACGAAAATAGACTCAGTCTTACATTGGGTGTTTTGAAACTGCGTGATGATAATAACATTTTTCAAGCCAACATGAAATTGAGAAGGTGATCTCCAAGTTTCCCTCTGTTATCAGTCAAGATTTGAGTTGCAGAGCTGTTTTTAATGCAGAAGTTTAAAGCTGTTAACTTTTTCTCTGCCAGGGGGCTTTCAATATTGATAAAGAAAGTAGGCATTGAATTATTTTTTGATTTTCATTGTAAAAAGGACACTTTCAAATCCTTTTCATATTCTTTGGTTTTCTTTTGAAGATCAGATCTCATTATCTTGATATCTATTCTTCAGAAAAATTTGTTTTTGCAGATAGCATTCCTCTGTTTCTCTGTGTAGAAACTAAATATAGGGCAAATGAAAACACCGAATCACAATTTCTTCTGTTTGTTCTGTTTTCTGCCAGTTCCATCTTTGGCTTTTCATGTTTTTGCTTCTGTGATGGAATCCCCCTGTATAGTCAGCAGCGTGAGAGATATGAAGGGTGCAGAGGAGACTTTCCTATTTTCAGTGGCAGAGTGTCTTTTGGTCAGGAAAATTGCAAGGAAAACTGTTGGGATCTTGGCTGCAATACCTCTTTGATATTATAGGGTCAGAGCACGCAGGAGCAATGCTGATATTTAGCTGGAAGATTCTGTTACCACCACAACCTGTGTTTTCCAAAGGTGGTCCAGACTTCAGGTGTTTTCACTGAGGAGATATTTTGTGATGCTGCAGTGATTGTGATGCTTGTTCCACACACCTGTTCTGTGCTTGTTGTGTTTTTCCAGGGGGTTACCACCTTGTGAAAATAGGAGATCTCTTCAATGGACGTTACCACGTGATTCGGAAGCTTGGATGGGGCCACTTCTCCACCGTGTGGCTGGCTTGGGACATCCAGTAAGTGTTCCTGTTCCAGCTGATGTTCCAGGCAGGAGTGCACAAACCTGAGCAGGAAACATCCTTTTAGATAAAAGCACAAAGCATTAGCTGTCCACATCCTAGCACAGAAGTTTCTCCTGATATTGGGCATGCAAGTGTGTGGGAGGGAATTAACAGGACAAACCATATCTGTGGGAAGAGTTGTGTTCAGCAGCCTCTGACCTATTATTCCATATTTTGAGAAATGACTAACATGAATCTTTTTTTAAAAAAGACTCAAAGACAGTCTTTGAGTGTTTAAACTTTATTTTTCCATGATGCATGAAATGCACTCTCTTGCATGCAAAAGATTTGGGATAAAGTTCTTTGTATGAGCATTAACAGTTCCCAATTTACTTGCCATGTGTGCACAGAGGGAGGAGATTTGTGGCAATGAAGGTGGTGAAGAGTGCAGAGCACTACACAGAAACAGCACTGGATGAAATCAAGTTGCTGAAATCGGTGAGTGCTTGAGTTGGGCTCAATTTTATTTTGTTTTTCCATTTTGGGGAGTTTACATTTGTCATGTGCTTGATAGTTCCAGATCATCAAGAATTTGTGTAGGAACCAAACAGTGCAGTGGATGTGACTTCAAAATAACCTCTTTCTCTGCAGGTCCGCAACAGTGATCCAAATGATCCAAGCAAAGAAAGAGTTGTTCAGTTACTAGATGACTTCAAGATTTCAGGAGTGAATGGTTCCCGTATCCTTTTTTAACGCAAAAGCCAAGAATTGCAGAAAGATGGGAGTTGCTTGGGTAGCTGTCCTGTTTTGGCAAGCAATGCCCAGGCATCCCTTTCCCTGCCCAAGGAAACCTGCTGTAGAAGGATCTGCCTCAAAACTGCCTGCTGAGCTCAGATCCAGAGCGATGATTCAGTCTGGTGTAATTTGTGTCAGCACTGCTTGGTTGTGCTTTTAATGTTCTGCCACCAATTTGTGAATCAGGACTGAGTGGCTGTGTCAGAGGTACCTTTGAGGTAGGAGAGCCCATCTATCTCAACCCCTCTATTTTGCAAGCAGCTTGGTAATAACCTGTTATTTCAGTAAAGCAGTACAGCATGTTAAAATCAGTAGCTGAAAATAGCGAATGAGCCATCTAGAACTTGAAAATAAGCTTGGTTGCTAGTTATGGACACATCTTACTTTGTAATTTATCAACATTGGTAGGATGTTTGAAGTGCATTGCTGTGACAGTGGCCTGTAGTTCTGGGAACAGCCTTCTCATAGGCAGTGATTTGTAGCAAGTCCTAATAATGGATCCTTAAAATTTGAAAGTTGGACTGTTGTGCATGGTTTTCACTTCGAGATAGCTTAAATTGTATTTCAGTGAGGATTGCTGGGCTGCTTGAGAGAGTTGAGCTCTAGATTATAAACAGTCGACCCATAATGCATTTTCTCTAACTTTTTTTTTCTGAATAGATGTTGATTTGAGCTTGTATTTCTTCCACTCTTGTGAAATGTGTGCTTTCTGCCAGTGTAGATGAAAAGCAGCCTAAGAAACTCATAGAAGTTTGGCTTCTAAAACAAGGGCATTGTACTGAATATGTCACCGGAGTGACTGTAGCTGTTGAGATCTTAGAGCTAAAAAGCAGATCATATAAACAAAGTTGCAATCCAGGCTTGTCAAAAGTTTGTTTTGCTGGTGAAGAGGCAAAGGAGGGCAAAGAAAGTGACTTAATTGTTCTGAAGATTACTTATGAAACGGAAATTTTATTATCTTTTCAGGTAATGCTGGTACAAAAAGATCTGGCATCGAGTTTTGCCTGGGGCAAAAGCGTAGGCTGTTCCAAAACATACAGAAATACTAATGTACATTTGTGCAACTGGCTTGCACTCAAAGCAGGAGATTGCTACTGCTGCAGTAGGACCATTGTGCAGCACCATCCCTCTGTATTTTTATTTTTTCTGTTTTATTCTATCTGATTTTGTTTTAGATAATGTCACTGCTGTGTAGGATAGGATGGTGCTGATGGAAGGCAGCTTTTCCAAACATTGTCAGAACAGGGTTAGGGTTCTTTAACATGAAGTGCCCAACTGGTATGGATTTCTTTCGATCCTCAGTCCTGGGAATTCGAGGCTCATTGGGTCTGGATGTCTGGGTTTTCCCTTGATTCAGTTCCAGATATCTGTATGGTGTTTGAAGTTCTAGGGCATCATCTCCTGAAGTGGATCATCAAGTCAAATTATCAGGGTCTTCCGCTCCCTTGTGTCAAAAAAATCATCAAACAGGTAAGTTCCAGTTCTGACTGCACTCTTCCCCTTGACCCAATTAAAACTTTCATTAATCTTTCTCAGATCAAAGGAAACAAAAGTTAAAAATTCGTGGTCCACTCATGCAACAAAATATTCTTGGGTTAATACTTCATTTCTCTACTGCAAGCCCCTTCTGCTGCAGAACATTGTTTTCTGACACTTAAACTATGATGGTTCTTGCTTTTAACCTCTTCTTAGATCAGTCATTTCTCATAAGTGAAGTATTTTTTTAAAGCTGTCACAGTAAGCACAGTGCTTAATGATGGGAAGAGCAAGAGAAACTGGTTCTCCCTACTGGGTGGTTGCCTAAGAAGAAACACCTTTCTACATGGGAGGTGCAGGGGGGGAGGAAAGTGTGATTTTATTGTAGAGTATTAAAATTAGATTTTCGCCTGTGGTAAGTTAAGTTATGAGGGTAAATAGAGTATTTTCAAATGGTTGCTACAATCTGTATGCAAATCCCTTTTTTTTTTTTGTGGAACTGGGTAGTAACCACTGATCACATCAGCTCTAACCTGGAGTATTCTCAAACACACAAACCCTTTCAGGTTCACTGGCCATCCTAAGCACTTTTGCATTTTCACTTTGCTCTCAATTAGATTGTCTAATGGTTGAGTTCCTTCTCACTTGCCTGCAGGTTCTTCAGGGTCTGGATTACTTGCATACAAAGTGTCGAATCATTCACACGGATATAAAACCTGAGAACATCCTGCTGTGTGTGAATGACCAGTACATTCGCAGGCTGGCTGCAGAGGCAACAGAGTGGCAGAGATCTGGGGCTCCCCCACCGTCTGGCTCTGCAGGTGATTTTTTTTTTTCCCCCTGGAAATTGATGCTATTTCCCCCACATACCCCCATATCATCACTAAGGAAAACTTCCTGAGTACAGTGGAGCAATAATACAAGTAAGCTTTGAAAAGCTGAATGTAAATTGTGGAATTAGTCATAAATTGTAACTCAGGGATGGCTGGGAAGGCATTTTGTGTAAGAAAACAAGAGGGAGGATAAATGCACACTGGCACCTGCTTTTAACAACTGCTAATCTGGCACTGGTAAAGTCTGTCTTATGGAGAACAACGTTAATGCACTCAGTATAGAACTGGAGTGAAAATGTGGCAAAATACTTCCCACATTTCCTTCAAAAGTTTATTACCTTTCATTGCATGATGCTGGAAATGCATTTGATGAGAGTTTCAACAAGATGATTTACCTGTTGTTAGTTTGCAGAAGCTTGAAAAACTGTAACAGAAACAGCTTCCTTGGCATGCAAACACCCCTAAAGATCTGAGGGCAAATTTCCTTTTATTCCTTATGTTCCTCCTCAGAATATCCATCTGTAGCAGTGTGTATTCCAAAAACCACTGCAGTGTGTATTGGAAGGCTCTGTCAGTCATAATCTTACAACACCAACCTTGTGCTGAACTGATTATAGCATATCTTAGCTTAAGGAAGCTCCTTGAAGTTTGGTATTTTAATGCTTTGATTTGCATTTTCATTTGGGTAGGATGCATAATGCATGCAGTAAATGAAGCTACGTGACAGGAAGTTTAAGTCTTTGATATCACTCAAGCAAGTCTCCTGTCTGAAACTTGAATAATGCATTTGCTCATTTAATGTTTTTATCTTTTTTTTTTTTTGCTGTGTTTTTGTAGAGAAATGAGCCTTCAAAATCACATTTGCTGATATCATTAAAATGTTGTTATCAAACCACATAGGAGAAATGTACCTTAACATCAGAAATGCAGTTGCAGTTTTTGAATATAGCCATACTGATTTACTGATCTTCCTTTCCCTTTCAGTGAGCACTGCACCACAGCCAAAACCAGTAAGTGTAATAGCTTTCATCTGTAAGTATGCATCTACTGATAGTATCTCCTGCATTGTTTCATGATCCAGTCAGCATTAAGAGAAAGCAGTCTCATATCAGAAGAAAAAAATGTGATTTGTGTTTGGCATGGGCATCAGGTTCAACATTGTCTTGGACTTGTGAATAGTATTGGCTCATTTATCACCAGAACAAGGAGTCCTTGTGGTGATCTCAAGGTCTGTTGTGAAAGTGACTATTTTGTGGAGTCTGAGATCCCTCACTTGGAGAATAATGTAGGTTTTTCAGGTCAGGGCAAAAATGCACTGATAAAAGCCATAGACAAGTGGTTCAAAACCCAGAATAGCTGCTTTTTATCTGGGAGAGGAGCTGTCTCCAGCATTTTCATCACAGACTGCTTCCTCAACTCTAAGATAAATTAAACCTTGGTGCATTTTAAATTTATTGAAGTATAAAATGTTAAGTCCAATTTCTCTGCTTGCTTCTGTGTAGGCTGACAAAATGTCAAAGAATAAGAAAAAGAAGTTGAAAAAGAAGCAGAAACGACAGGCTGAGTTGTTGGAGAAGCGAATGCAAGAGATAGAGGAAATGGAGAAGGAAGCAAACCCGGGGCAGACACAACCTGAAGAGGAGGAGGAAGCTCAGAACCCTCTGGAAATGGTCATAAAAGTCAGTCCACCAGAGGAAAATGTCAGCAAAAAGCCAGGTATGGACAGTGGAATGGACAGTGTTGTCCATTTACTTGTGGGTATGAGGAGGGAGTACCTTTAGCAGAGATGGCTGTCATCATTTCACTTGTTTGCATTGGGTTCTGTCCTTCTAATGAGACTGGGAAATTTCCTGTTACAAAATTAATGAATTATTGCGTTCAGTTACATTTAGAGTGCTCCCTTGAACAGCTTCTAGCTATTTATTAAGACATATTCTGCTACATTCTCATTTTCCCCCTCTTCCAGCACAAGGCCTTGGACTGGAGCAATCTAATCTCATGGAAAGCAGCGTGGAGAAAAGGGCAACAGAAATCAACTGCAACGGAGTGATCCCAATGACAGACTTCACAAACTCTGGGAATGAAGGGTCTGTGCGACTCGAGGACGACCTTCACAATGCCAATGACTGTGGCAATCACCCTCACACACAGAAGACTGAGAACTTCCATGGGTGTAATTACACTCAGCACAACAGTGACTCAGAGAACAGGCCTCAAGAAGCAGTGTTGGACTCGTTTGTGCCCTTGGCCCCAGAGGATTCCATGGTGTGTCAGCCCACGTCCAACGAACAGCAGGCATTCAGTGAGCAGATCAACAATTTTCAGGAAAGTATCAGGACAGAGATCCCTTCAGAGGATGAGAATGAGAATAACAGCCCAACAGACAACAAAGGTATAAGAGGAACCTTGTAAGAAAGGGCTCCTTGATGTGGGAGATTCCTTTCCAACACTTCATCATATTAATAGAAATGTGCATTTTTTAGGCTGAAGTAATCAGAACCACCTGTTTGAGACTTTTCCTGCCAGGAGTAATTAACCTAACAATCATACTCCAAGCTGTTTGCTGTTTGTAGCTGCTAGTTGTAGTTGTGCCTCAGTTTTGACTTTTGAATGCATAAGTATTCCTACTTTTTAAAAATTCCTATACATTTGATTTTCAGTGGAGGAACATTCCCTCTGTTGAATCAGGTGTTGCTTATGTGATATTCATTAAGTCTACAGATTGTCACTTGCTGTTAAATTAAGGGATTGGTACTGTTCAGTGTGTTCTGACAGTTTGGTTCTTAATACAGAGCAAAGGTAACTTCTCTCAGTTACTCAAGATGAGTAAATGCTTTCCCAGAACTGAAAATGCAGCCTGAAACAAAGCTTATACAGTGTAGGGAAAAAAAACACCCCAACTTCTCTAATGCTTTTATTTAAATATGATTTTCTTCAGAGTGGAAAAATGTGTCTTGTAGGCTTGGGAGAAAATAAGACATGAAGTAGTGTACAGCAATTTTAACACATTCCGGGTGTGTATATGTTAAAAATATGAATTGGTAAAATTGTCCATTTTTGCATCTTTGTGTCCATGCCAGGTGATACATATCTGCTTGGAGAAAGAGGGTAAAACTACCATTTGTACTTATTTTAAAAAGTATTCCAGCATTTTCTTGCCAGGGTACCACTAGGGGAGTTATATGGATGAAAAGTAAAAAGAGAGATTTTGAAGCTTGAAGTGCACTTTGCTGGATGCCTTTGCTAGGTTACTGACATCTTCTGCTTCTCACAGCCCTCTCCCAAAGAGAGCTTTGAACTCTCCCAAATTTTAGCTGGATGTCAAGTACATCCAGGTACAGCTGGATGTCATTTGGTGACTTAATACTTTTGCTCTCCATCGTGCATTCAGTTGTCCCAGTATATCCTTTAACTCTTGTAACTGTGTTGCAGCATGGGTATGTCAGAAAGATGCTGTAACATGGGGACTCTTCCTTCAAAGATTCAGGAAGGCTTAAGGGGGGTTGTGAGGCTTGTTTTGTTTCTGGCAATGCCCTTATTTCAACAGGGTTTTTTTTAAAATATAGACAGGCTGAGCAAAAAATACTGGGAAATAGTCACTCCTGCATATGCTCATTTATCCTTCTGCTTAATGACACCAGTTGGGTCTTAATGATGTTGTTGATAGTGCAGAGTGATGCTCATTTTTTTTACCCAAGCATCAGGGAGGGAGCAGTTCTGATCCATAAGAAAAACTTCCTGTCTGGGGAGAGATTGATAGGATTTGGGTGACAGATGGTGACACTGCCTATGTAGCTTTAATCAGCTGTTGTACACATTGCCTCTAGGAAAATCAGCTGCTGGGAATTTCCTTCTTAATCCTCTTGAGCCCAAGAATGCAGATAAGCTCAAAGTGAAGATAGCTGACCTAGGAAACGCCTGCTGGGTGGTAAGTTTAGTCTTTTCACATTGACTCTTTAAACCTGCAGATTCAGTCAGTTTGCCAAGATGGAAAATAATCTGTAAAACAGATCCTTAGACCTGGCTGTGAAAGCAGTCACAGTTTGAAACTATGACAGGGAAAAAAGAGGGGGAAGCAAGGACACAAAGGAAGAAATGGTCCTCTAAACACGAAATTTCAGTCTGTGCTTTGAGTGCCTCACTGGTATTTGATTCCTTTTAATAGGGCTGTGACCCATGTCACATACAGTGTGTAGAAATCTGCTCATGTGAAACTGCTGAAGGAGTTTGTAGCTCTCTTGGAGACTGAGAAAGTGCAAACAATTGCTCTGATATGCTGGTTCTGTAGCCTGTCAGACCATTTCAGTGCATTCACGTGCACATGAAAGAGACTCACACAATAAAGCTCCCACGATTTATTCTTTGATGGTTGTGCTGTGCTGCTTTCAAATGTTTGACATTTCAGATAGAAGAACTATCTCTTTTTACTTGGCTTCTAAAATGGCAAATTACTTCAGATCTGTTGGGAGGGATGAGTCTCAATTCAGAATTGCAGTCTGGCTTGCAGTGCCTGGCAGTGTGATTTCTCACATTGCTGTTGCTTATCTGCTTTAAGGTAGCTGGACCATGGCCTGTCTGCCAGGACTGGGTAGGAGATGCTGCAGAGTCTTCCTTTATTCGATTTTTGTGGCTTGCTTTCCTCTAGATTGCTGGACTGTTTCACTTGAGGAGGAGTATCTCATGTAGAGCATTTAAACAGCACTTGTAGGAATATAAGGAAATAGTTAATAAGGGTGTAAAATGCAGCTGAAATGTAATGGCAATGAGCTTTGATCTACTCTGGCCTTCCAGGTTGTTGATTCTCCTCTTCCAAGCAGTCTTTAGCTGTTCAGTAAAAAATTTCTTCTCTTTAGCACAAGCATTTCACTGAAGACATCCAGACAAGGCAGTACCGGTCCCTGGAGGTGTTGATAGGGTCGGGGTACAACACCCCTGCTGACATCTGGAGCACAGCCTGCATGGTGAGTTCTGTGCTCTGCCCTCTGAGCTGCTGGCAAGAAACCCTTACCAAGTGTTCAGTCAACTCCCAGACTTGCTGAATAATATGCTTCCACACCAGAGTTGTTTTTTTAATTATCTTTTTTTCTCTACATGTGGCTTTCCTTTTGAAAGTTTCGTTGTCCAGCATCAGCAGATTTCAAGTATGATTGTACTTTGCCATCGTGCTCTTTGGAAAAACAAGACAACCAGGCAATTCTTGACACAGTATCTTCTTATATTAAAAAAAAAGCCTTTCTGCTGCATCTAGCACTGTTTCACAAGTGCCTTCAGTATAATTTCTAATTTTAATCATCCTTTGCAGGTTTGGAATCGATGTTTAATCTGAGTAATGCTGAGATGAGGCTGAAGCTGTTCCTGTAGCAGCTAGCAAATGTAGAATGTGGCAATGAAAAGAGATCAGTCAAGCCACTTACTTCATGTGCCCCTTCATTGTCTCCATTCTGTGTTTTCTACAAACTAAAGCTTGGTTTTTATGATTTAAGTTTGGAAAATAGACATTTTTGCTGTCTTGGAAAACAAGCTGGGATTTTGATGAATGTGGTAAAAGAAAATGCAGTAGGGTCATGTTTTGTCTGCAGAGCATGTGGCCAGAATTACACAGTGTGCCTGATTAAATTGTGTGGCACCAGCAGTTCATAAAGAAAACTGAGAATACAGAAGGTCAGGGTACAAGTGAATACATAAAGGGTGAATGTGTTACAGAATTTAGGAGTGGTGAGTTGAAATGAGAGCAGATGTTTTTCTCATTTAAAATGTGGTTTCATCTCTACAGACAGATGTTCAGGGATTAACTGTTTGAAAAACAAGTGAAAATTGGGGAGAGGGAAGAATCCCAAAAAAATCCATGCAATACAAAACAAACTAAAAATAACCAACCCTAGAAACTATAGTTTGGACATGGTGTTATTTTTGCAAAACTCTGGCGAGGAAGAGGAAAGGCTAAGCATGTGAAATACCTTAACTTTGTGGTTAATTGCTGGTCCTGCACCCAAAATTCATCCTAGGTGTGCCTATGACGTTTTTAGTGCAGTTTTTAAAGTGTTGCAAAGTCACTGCACATTTTAGGCTGCAATGGAGTATTTAAGATTATAGCTGTTTACAGTGTTTTGCAGGTTATTCTTTCCCACTGCTTTGCTTCTGGCCCACAGAGATTTGCAGAGTCAACCTGCAGCACTTCTTACAGTGTTCTGAAGTGATTTAATGTGCTCATTTCTGTTTGTTTAGGCCTTTGAGTTGGCAACAGGGGACTATCTGTTTGAGCCTCACTCTGGGGAAGATTACTCACGAGATGAAGGTCTGTTTGTCTCCAGTTTTCCTTTTTGAAATGGGACTTGAAATCCAGCAGTTGCCTCTTCAAAATGAGCCTTCTCTTACAAATTTGCAATGCAAAAGCTCCTTGCAAAAAGATAATTTACCCAAATCAGTAGCAACTGTGCTCAAGCCTCTGCAGTAAAACACTGTGCAGTGAAGTCCATGTTCTTGTTCTGGTGGTTTGCATTCCTCTTGCTGCTGGATTCTCTACCTTGTCTCTCAAACCAATTGTGCCTCAAATTGCCCATATTTGTTTTCCCCTTACCCCTTGTCTTTGTTGTTGCTTAGTGTAATCTGGTTTCAGGTGCATGTCCAAAGTAATTTTTAAGGGATAATATCTTTATCCTTATATCCCAGAGCATGAAAATAGCATAGAGATGTTTTGTGTTGATGAATCTCATTGTCTTTTTGGTTTTTTTTTTTTATTTTTCACATGCAGATCATATTGCATTGATCATAGAACTTCTGGGGAAAATACCTCGCAAGCTCATTTTGGCAGGAAAATATTCCAAGGAGTTTTTCACCAAAAAAGGTAAAAGGAAACAAAGCAAATATCACTTATCTCCTCATCCCTTGCCCCAAATACACAGGAGTGTCTTGCAGGAAATGCCAGTTAGACATAGATGCCAGCAAAGATGCATCTTTGAGTCTTTCATTTGTTTGATGAAATGCTTTATCAGTAAAACTGCAGCTAAATGTAAGGCATTCTTGTCTTACTCCTAAAAGTATCCTACACCCTAGTGCTCAGCATCTTGGTGTAGGTCAAATGCAGCAGGTGGAAAAACAGCACAGTAGATGTTTTGTCAAACTTGATGTGGTTTTATTTAGCTGATCTCTGTCAGCTAGAGGTGGGGACTCACTTTTGAAGGCTTTTCTGGACAGCCTGACTCCATTTCTGACACCTTAAATAGTGCCTGGCATTATGAGCCATGTTGCTCAGAACACAGAACGTTATTATAAAGTCCTGAGTACCCCAGAAAAATGTATTGAGTCAAAAAATTAGGTTTTGATCTAGTTTAATAATTCTTTTTATAAAAACAAGCCCTTCTTTATTAGTAGTGTATTGCTTTCTCAAACAGTGCTCCATGCATTGCATGTATTCCAGAGTCAGTGGCACAGTTTATCTGTCATGTCAAGCAGCATAATTGGTGATTTAATGAAGTTAATATTTGCTGATAGGAGAGCTGAAATAGCAGGGGGTGAAAAAGAACCCTTTGAGGAAGTACATTTCTATAACAGGCTTCTGAAGCAGATAGAAAAGGGGGTTTAATATAATTGACTTGTCCCTTCAGCATGCCCTAGCACTTTGTATTTCCTTTGAGCAGCCTCTTGAGCTCACTCTGTCATGTTTGGCTGTTCAGCCAATTTTATTGAGCTGCTCTGTTCCCATGTCTTGCACTTAACCCCTTTTGTCTTGGGTTTTCAGGTGATCTGAAGCACATCACCAAACTGAAGCCCTGGGGCCTTTTTGAAGTGTTGGTGGAAAAATACGAGTGGTCCCAAGATGAGGCAGCTGCATTCACAGACTTCTTACTCCCTATGCTGGAGCTGATCCCAGAGAAACGAGCTACAGCAGCAGAGTGTCTCAGGCACCCCTGGCTTAACTCCTAGAAGCTTCCAAGCAATGCCACAACGTTATACTCTGGTTTACAGCATAGCCTACACACCCAGCTGCCCTTTCCCAGATCCATTTTTCTCCTTGTTCACTTTCAGTGTGGAGTTCTTCCTTCAAGGCTTCCAAGATTTTAGATAAATCTAACCTGTTCTGCTGAATTTGTTTGTGTGACTTAATGGGGACTCTCCTCAGCCAGTGGGCATCATCTGTGTTTTTGCCTTGATTGGGCTTCACCAAAGACTAATTGACTAAATCAGAGATTTTTCCTCAGTCTCCTCACTGTTAGGCACCGTGTGTGACAGACGTGAGCTCACCTGTGCTCGGATATCTCCCTTAGCTAAATTCCAACTCTCCTTTCTTCCTGTGAAGATCTCACTGACTCAGGAGTCAATTTTCCCACTGTTGATCCAGTAGCTACTGATGGGGTGAGATGTAACAGTTGGCATCAAGGTGGTGCCAGATCCTTGCTAGAGCAAAGACCTTGAAATCCACCATCACTCTCTAGGTGTCTACTGTATTCTTTGCTTTCCAGTCACAAACTTTTATTTAGTTCTAGCTGCTTTTGAAAGAGCTTTTTAAACCTAGGTTTTAGTATCTTTTATTTCT
The DNA here is from genome assembly GCA_013398055.1 of Ifrita kowaldi. NCBI lineage: Eukaryota > Metazoa > Chordata > Aves > Passeriformes > Cinclosomatidae > Ifrita > Ifrita kowaldi. The sequence continues at coordinate 12,095 of VZRS01005195.1, read as the reverse complement.
TCCTCCAAAGTGCCCTGTCCATTTACTTTTTCTCCTTCCCTGTGCCCTTGATAGTCAGAATAGTTTCTGGACTTGGTAATGTTTTCTACTTCAATGTCTGTGACTAAAAGGTGACAAGCAAAATAAGCAAAAGCTGGAACTGACTCAACGCACAACCCTCAACAAACAGATGGGTGCACCCTCAGCCTGCAGAGAGAGCCTTGTTGCAGGCAACTCTTAACATTATAGCGAGCCATAAGTTTTTTGGGATTTTTTATCCCTTACTGGCACTTTTTTGCCTTGCTTGAGGTGGTATTCATGAGAGATTGGCTTTCACCGATGCAGTCTGCTGTGACTTTTCATTTTTTGACCATTTACTTTTTTTCCAAGGAAAGGGTTGCAGCACCTGTATCACAGCCAAGCTGCAGCCCTGGACTTTGAAAATCAACACTTGAAGTTCCAGCGTAAAGATTTCTTTTAATTTGCTTCAGGTGCAGGCCTTCAGAAATAACTTCCCAGGATGGGACTGCCTTTTATTTTCTGGGCCATTAGCACAAGAAGAGAGCTAGCAGAAGTGGAAGAGAACTGACTTGTCCACGTAGATACTGGATTAGAAGCTGTTTCTAGAGTTACCCCGAATAAAAAATGTTCTATGGGGTTTCTATGTAAACTTCTCAGAGGGGGTTTGGACATAATGGGTTAATTTTAATTAAAAGTTAAATCACTGTGGCATTTGATAGTTCTATGATGGCTTCTTCTAGACTTGCCCATCCTGTTACAGATTCAGTGCATCCCACTCTTCTCTAAGCAAGATTTGGCAGCGTTGAGACTTCAGAGGCACTTCCTTACTCTGGACCAAACAGGCCTTTGGATTTGTGGTGGCTTGCAGAGGATAGAAGTTGCTGGAGACCGTGCAGATGCTATCCAAGACAATTTCCATTGCCAAAGCTGCCAAGACCACTGTTATGTGTCCCTTCCATGTGTATGTTTGGGAATTGTGGTTCGTAAGGATCATTCACTCACAAACCAGGTCATTTAATCCACTTGAACAGAGATTATCCAGTTCAGAGCCTGATTTGGCTTATTTATGCAAATCATGCTGCATGTTCCTTTAGTGGTAGATCAGGTTCTCTATGCATATCATAAAAAAAGAAAGGCAGGTACCATACCAAAAAATGTTTTAAATTGCTGAATTGACCTTTTCTTTTGGTTTTTTCCCTTTCATCCGGCATTTTCCAGTTGTGGGTCACTCCTGTATCTGTTACAGGAGGACTGCAGACAGTACTGGGTTCCAACTTACTGTGAAGATACATTGGCAGGGCAAACAATTCCTGTGGTCTTGAAAGCTCACCCGGTCCTGCCTACTTGAGACTGGCTGATGAAGGAACATTTCCCAGAAGGGGTCTGCACTCTTTGACTCTTGAGAGCTCCTGCCCATCCTTCCTTCCCTTCCCTCTGCCAGCCCTGACTGGAGGAGGGGTTTTTTTACCATGATAGCCAAGGCTAGAGCCAGCTTGTGAGTTGAAGACCAGCAGAAGCAGCTGTCATGATTCAGTCTCGTACTGTCTGCTCGTTCACTTGGGGTTTATTCCATTCCTAAATTGCCGTGAAGTGCTCACACTAAAGGATTTGTACTTGCTGTGTCAGTCTAAAACCTGAAGGAAAATACATTTTTATTCTTTCTACTTGGGTGCTTTGTCTTTTTTTTTTTTTTCCCCCTTGTGAAAGCCCTACAATAAACAGATTATTTAATAACTGAGCCCTAGTCTTCATACATTCCCCTTGTAATTCTGAGTCAGGGGCTCAGGGATGGAATTTATTTCACTACTGAACACTCAGTTTTCATTTCCAGAATGAGGTAGGTAAATTTTGTTGCTGGTGTTGTGATCAATTTTAAAAAGGGGAGACGAGTAAAAAATAGGACAACTCTGCTGGAATTTTTCCATTCTAAAATATGTTTTTCTTCAAGTCTGTCATATCTCTGCTGTCTTATCTAGGCAAAAGTCTCAATAAAACCTTCCCAAACACTTTTTTAGAGGGAAGCATAAAACTGGAAGGTATTTGTTAGAACTGAACTAAATTGCTGCAGGAACAAGCAATTTACAGCAAGGAAAAATGAAAATTATAATGGAGGCTGATTTTGGGTCCTGACCAGGTAAGAGCTGCCTTGTTTTCTGCAGAAATGGGCTGTGCCAAGGGCTGCCATGGGTGGGTGTTGGATGGGATGGGAGGTGATGGGTAAATGAGATTAACTGAGTGGTGCAGGGAGCTGATGCTGACTGGCACCATCTGCTGTGCTTGGCGGGTGCTGTTCCAGGCCTGCTGCAGCCCAGCACGCTGGTTTCTGCTTTTGTTGTTTGGTTTTCTTTTTTTTTTTCCCAGAAAAGTGCCCTTTTCCAGAGGTTGTGTTTGGTTATTGTTGCCCAGAGCAGGAAACTGATTCATGGCTGAGCTGGGAATTGGCCTGTCATGGTATTTTTCCAGTAAAAGGGCAGCCTGGGACATGGCAGATGTTTTCTTCTGCCCTCGGGAGACAAGCACAAAAGCCAAAACACTGGTGTTTTGGTGGTGGTTTTTTTTTAATTCATAAGTAATTTCCTCGAAAGAAGGCGTACAAACCCTCCAGAAAGCAGCAAATTGCCATCCTTCCCCTCTTGTCTCTCTTGATGGACTCGGAAAAACTCTTTATGTCCATTTTGGGCTCTTCCCACCAAATAAGCTCCACAAGAGCTGTGAGCCAAGGGCAGCCCCATGGGTGAGGAAAACAGCTGTAGAAAATCCACAGAATTTGGTAAGTGTAGGCTTCCTAGAAGAGTCACTTCAAAGAAAAGGGCTGATGGAAGAAGAGCTCTGGGTGTCCCTGGGAACAGAAAGAGTAAGTCAGCTGTTGGGAAATGGAGTATGGCTTCAAATGTTATGGTTGTTTTATTTTGCACTTGGCAGGGGTTTGTGCTTTCCCAGTTTTGGGAGGCAAAGCAAAGACTGTTTCCTCTAACCACAAATAAAGCCAATGTGACTCCAGCACCAAAATCAGCTGTCAATCCTTTGGTAATCAGAATACAACAGTGACACCGTGGATGCTGGGAATATGAAAAATCTGTGTGGGTTATCACTTACGTGGTGATCAGCTCTGTCAGTCATTTCCCTCTTCTGTAAAAACAAAAAGAGAATTGCAGAGTTAGTGTGTAAAACTGAAAGGATTTGGGTGTGTTTTGCAGGTTTGTTTTCAAAAAGGAATATGTTTAAAACACAGGATGAGGAGAAATCCCCAGAGGCTTGGGAAACGTAATCTGGGTGAATTTGGGCTCTTGCCTTGTTCCCCATCAATTTTCTGCCTGCTGCTGGCTCCATCCCTACAGAGCAGCCTGTGACTGTGGCAGGGAGGGAGCCGCCCACCATCCACCCAAACAGCAGCAGTGACCTGTGGGGCTGCAACGCTGCAGTCAGAGCGTTCTCACTGCACTCACCTTTCTCCTCCACCTTGAAATCCGAGGGGAGGAGGTTGTCCTGCCGGTTGCCCAGCACGAAGGCCAGGAAGGAGAGGATGAGGGCGTCCAGGATGCCGATGATGCACAGGATGTAGGCCCAGCGCACGGTGCAGGCGCCCAGCGTGTATTTGTCTGTTTTATCCCCGCACATTCGCCTCACCTCACTCGAGTCCCAGCCGTCGGGGTAGATCAGGCAGCCGATCATCAGCCCGGTAGCTGCAGGGACAGGGGGACATCAGTGCCCACCAGCTGCTGCTGAGCTCATACTGATGCCTAAGATTTTTAGCTTTTTATGGGTTTTATGTATTTGTAGCTTTGTAGATTGCTGAGCATGGCTGTAGCTTCTAGTGTTTTTCTTATCTTTCTTCCCTACATTTAGGAGCAATAAGCTGACCTTCTAAACACATTCCTAAATGTTGTTTAGTCTTACTCCAAGAAGAGAACCAACTACAATGACGTTCTGTTTTCCAACCAGAATCTGGAGCAGACGTAACAGAAGCGGGGCAAAAGAAACCTCTGGACTGTTTCCAGTGGGTCAGGACCCCAGGAATTATTACCTAACCAACTAACCTTTTAATTGGACAGTATATGATAAGTATACTAATTGATTAACTTTATAAAAATTACAATTACTGTACCATGTGTGATTTTTGTTGTGTTACCTGAAGGCTTTCAACTACAGGCTTGCTTTTTTATTCACTCCAATTGGAAAGATCTATTCTGTTTTCCAGGCATCAATACTGAAGTGGAGAGAGCAGCTGGAGGAGCAAACATCAGGCTACAAACACACCAGGTACTAGAGACTTGTCCCTTGAAAGGCCCTGTGGTTGCTCATCCCCGTGGGCTCTGCTCCACAGGCAGGGAGGAGCAGGATCCGGGCTCTGCTGCCTCCCCACAGTCAAGGACGTGCTGCACCAGCATCCCCGATCACGGCGTTGCCCAGGCAACGTCTCTCCTGCCTCTGCACGGAGCCCTGGCTGTGTCACTCCAAGGAAATATTTTCTCCAAACAAAACTGCGACGGGTTTAGTCTGTGCAAGATGGAGAACCCAGCTGGAGCCTTGCAGCCAATTCCAGCTTAGGGTTTGCTAAGGTAGAGCTGCTGTCAGCAGCAGCTTTGCAGGCAGATTAATTCTGCTTGTTCAGCTGTGGTGGTTCCAGCACCAGCTCCTCCTGGGACTGCTCTCAGAGCTCACACACAACCTCGAGAGCTGCTCCAGCCTGGCCACGGGGTCCCCAGCACCACACCTTTGCAGCTTTGCCATGGCACCTGCAACAACCTCGGTGCCAGCAGGTTGCTGAAGGGTGGCTCATGCCCCAAAATCTCTGAAGTGCCTTTTTCCCCCCCCTCAGAGAAATTGTATTTACTGGACAAGAACAATGACCAGGCTTGGGATGAGTTCATCTGCAAGGTTCTGGGACATGATTAACAAAAACCCTTCACATCCTCCACTCTTACGTTGGTGCAGAGCATGGAAGTAACTGGTGGAGATGTGAAGCAGTCCCTGACTCCTCTCACACTAGAAATAACCCCATGGTGGGAGCTCTGGACAAGCAGATGTTTGAGCCTGCCCTCGTGGACATCTGCAGCCTCCTGAAATGCACCTTGCCCCACACCAGTGCCTCTTCTCTGCCACAGGGTGCTCAGGAAACCAGAAACCCCTTCTGGGGCAGGTGTCTTGTCCTTTGCCAATGTTTTCTTTTTCCTTAGCTTGGGGACAAGTGAGCAGCAAGGCATGCAGGCAGTGTCCTTGGTCTGCAGAGAGGATTCCTCTTCATGGAAAAGCAGTTGGTTTATTCTGTATTTAATTAATCTTCCCTGAAACTAACCAAGAGGAGAGGCACAGGGAAATGGGGAAAGCGGGAAAGAAATTATTTCTGTGAAAATGCACCCTGGTGCAGAGCAAAGGCCAGGAAATGGATCCTCTCTTAGCCTGCCCACTTTTTAAAATAATTCCTAAAATGCAGCAGTACCTGTCCATCTGGCCAGGACTGCCTGTGACCATTTCCTCTTCCCCCATTCGGAGCAAAACCAAAAAACATGTAGAAACCCAACTACCACAGCAAAGCCTTTCCCTGCTCCAGCTCCCCAGGAGGCTGAGCTGCCCCAAGCTTCTTATCTAAATCTTTGCTTGAGCTCGATTCTTTAGCTGGGAACTGAAGAAACCCCGATGCCACCTCCCACGGGGTGTCAGTGGGGGCTGTGGCCAGGGCTCACATGAATGATTCAGGAGCAGCAAAGCGCTGGGTTGGGTTTCAGCTGAGGCTCTGCTCAAACACAGGAGTTGGGTTACCAGGTGTCTCAAGTGCCTTGGGGGAGAGATGCGGAAGGCTGGAGATCCACCGGGATGAGCAGAAAAGTAAGAAAATGAGAGTGGTTGTACCTAATCAGACAGTCAGTCCCCTCCTCGTGTTTCATCTTCCTCGTATATAATTCCCTGAGCTCAGGGAGTTACTACACTGGCCCAGCAAACGTCATCGCTGTCTCCCTGCTTAATTCCTGCAGGATTCCAGACACAGCAGAGCGCTCTGTGCCCTGAGGGGGTTTTTTGGTGCTCTCGAACCGATCCTCTGAAGCCTCCCTGCGGCTGAGCAGGAGCAGTGGCGCTGGGAGAAGCTCCCCCAGGTAAGTGGGGCCACGAGGTTTGGCAGCAGCGGCAGCACCCGGGGCAGCATCACCCGACATGCGGTGAGTCTGCTGCGTCTCAGCTGCTCTGGAACGAGTCTTTTACTAAAAACTCCCCAGCGGTAACCAGTAAGGAGGAGCAAATGGCATGGAGGTGACACTGGTGTCTCTTAACTGGCCACCCCCTGTCCCCCCCCAGCAGAGTCGAGGGCAGAAAGGGAAAAGGATCGGCCCACGGGCAGCCCCCTCCCCGCTCCCCGTGCATCTCCCCAGCGCTGCTCACCCGCTGCCAGCTGCATCCAGGCACAGACTTTGTAGACGGTGGCTGCGTTGCAGAAGAAGAAGAGGCTGAAGCAGAGGATGGTGCCGATGATGAGGAAGGTGGAGATGCCTACGAAGAACATGGCAGTTTTGAAGGCACTGGAGGGGATGGTGCCGAAGTCCAGGGGGCTGCCCTTGCAGATGAGCTCACCGGTGAGCGCGTTGCCGATGCAGTAGGAGAAGAGGCCGAAGTAGCCGGCCTGCGGCGTGTCGATGCTGTCGCCGATCCAGTAGGGCTGGATGAAGGTCACCACCATCAGGATGGAGAAGCAGAGCGTGAAGAGGGCCCAGAGGACCCCCATGGCCCGCGCATTCCGCACATAGTTGGTGTGGTAGATCCGGGCCGCCTCCTGCGCCGGCAGCAGCTTGGACATGGCGGGGGCAGCGGCCCCGGCCCCGCTCCCGGGGTGCCCGCTCCGGCCCCGCCCGGCGGCCGCGGGGGCGGCGGGAGGCTCCGGCACCGGGACCGCCCCGGGGGGCGGTGGCGAGACCTCCTCCCACCCCCGCCGAGCCGGGGGGGACTCGGGGGGAGCCGGAGCGACCCCGCTCCCGCAGCCGGGGAGGGCGCGGGAGGAGGCGGGCGGTGCCTTTCGGGATGCGCTCCCGGGATGCTCCCGGAACCGGCCCCGAGGATGTGCCGCTCTGTCCCTGGGATGCTCTCTCGGGATGCGCCCTTCGCCTCCTTCACGCACCCTGGGATAACCCAAATAGCCCCAATGTGCACCCCATGGTGTGCCCTGGGAGGCACCCTGTGCCCCTGGGCTGTGCCCCAGAGTGCTCCCGTGCCCTGCAGTGCCCTCAGGGGTGCACTCTGTCCCCTGCTGTGCCCCCAGTAACGTGCTGTGTGCCCTGGGATGTGCTATGCGCACCCGGGATGTGCGTCAGGATGTGCCACATGCCCCAGGATGCGTGTTGGGATGAGACCCAGGATGTGTCTTGACCCCCAATGTGCGCCCCAGAATGTGCCAGGGGCTGTGCCATGACCCCCAGGGTCCCACCGGGCTCTGCTGTGTGCCCTGGGATGTGTCCCAAATTCTGTGTCCCCTCGGCTGCTCCCCTCTGCCCTCCCAGCCGCTGTCACCAGGCTCTTCCCACACCGGTGGGGAGTACAAAGGACGCTGCCTCATTGGGATGCTGGGCTGCAGGCAGGGAGGGGACCGTCCCCACAGCTCCACTGCAGAAAGGGAAATGGCTCATCCTGCCAGCAGGACACACCGAGGTGTCAGCCAGTGCCTGGGCAGGGCCAGGTCTCTGCCCAAGCCCCATGTCCTGCTGCCAGAGGAGCATGGGCAACCCCAGAGGGCTGCAGACACTTGTGGCCACTTTGGGACCTCTCTCCAGGAGCCACATCTGCCCTGCATCCTGAGTGACCGCACAGGTTTGGCTCCTGTCGTGGGGACCGTGTGTGACAGTCACCCTGCAGCCAGTGTCAGCCTCAGCATCACTCCTGTGACTGTCAAAGGCCAGGGCTGCGTGGCCATTAATCATGTCCAAGCCACCGTGGGCATGAAAAGCTGTGCAGTTCCCAGGGCTGCTTTCCTTTCATCAGCCACGCCCCCCAAGCACTGAAACGCAGAGCAAATATTTGGCAGGGCAGGCTGAAGTGCTGGCCCTTGGGCTGGGGAGCCTGGTGGGCTCTGGATCCTCACAGGGGGCTGTGCTGTCCTGCACAATATGAGCTTTCTCCAGCGGGGTTCTTGGTGCCCATGATCCCATCGTTTGAGCGATGGAGGATCTGGTGGCTTTCCCATGGAGCAGAGCTCCTGCCATAGCAACCAGCCCTCACTTTGCCCATGAACCCACCAGCAGCACCCAGCAAGGAGGGCATTCCAGAGAACTCCAGCTCCACAACCCTCTGCTGCCAGGGGAAAGCAGAGGAGGAAGGACTAGAAGCACACAAGTGCCATTATTTTGTGTTCCCTTTGGCCAAAGGAGCTGCCAAAGGGCAGGTTGACATCGCCAGTGGGGAACAGTCACCTGGGAGCAGGACCTGGTGGCACTGGCTGCCCAGGCATCGCTGTTTCCTTGCCCTGGGCAGTGCAGCAGTGCCCCAATGCCACGCATTGAGGTGCGATAGGAGCAGCCACGTCAGCTGATGGAGACCGTGGCTATAAAACACCTGCTGGCCCCGTGGCAGAGCCACAAACGTGCCCACCATGGCCAACGCGCTGCCTGCCTGCCTGCTCGTGGCCCTGCTGCTCCTGGCCCCGGCCCTGCCGGCACAGCACGAGCGAGGGCTCATCTTCAACTTGGTAAGAGGAGACCGACCCCGTCCTTGGCACAGGATCCTCCAACTGCTGAGGGGGACACGCAGTGTGTGGAGGGTTGGAGGGGTCTGCTGGGTTTTCTGGTGCTGTGAGGGAATTTGGAGCCTGGGAAATCAGCTCCATAAAGGGATAGGGAAGACAGAAACGGGATCAGACTGAAGCTCTCAGATGCCTGAGCCAGCCAGGACCCCCACCCTGGATGGCTCACAGGGACTGGGGAGGGGAGATGCTTTCTTTGTGGTGTCTCAGCCCTACTCCCGTGAGTCCAGCAAAAAACAACACTTTGGTGGGTGGTATTTTGGGCCAGACTGAGGAAACGCTGCAGAGGGGGAGGCTGGGGCATGCAGGCAGTGGTGCTGAGCCTCAGCCGAAAGGCAGAGCTGGTGTTTAACACCCACCCAAACCCCTTGGGCCCACAGCTAGGGGGAGATTGAAGGGGAACAGAGAGGGACTCGCTGCTCAGGCTCTGCCTCGTGCTACAGGACATCGGGGAGCTGTGCATGCAGAGTGCCCAGTGCAAGAGCGGCTGCTGCCACCGGGTCAATGGCCTCAGCCTGGCCCGATGTGCTCCGAAGGCAGCTGAGTTCCAGGCGTGCTCCCCAAAGGTAGGTGCTTCCCTGCTTCCAGGACTGGGATGGTTTGGGGGCATGTCCCCCACACTGCACCGTGTCCTTGTTCCCTGCAGAGCATCTACGGGGTGTACTACAAGTGTCCCTGTGAGAGTGGCTTGACCTGTGACGTCGATAAAACCATCGTGGGCTCCATCACCAACAGCGACTTTGGCACCTGCAAGGACCCCCAGGACTTCTACAGGCGGCGGTGAAGAGAGACCCCCCCATGCCCCTCTGTGCTGCCCCTGCCTCCCTGTCTCTCCCCCTCTCCAGGGATTCCTGGATCTGGCTGTGGGAGAATTTGAGTAAAGAGCAGCTTCTGGCAAGCTGCAAGGTGACGTTTTCACTCGACCCGGGATGGGTCGCCAGGGCCAGAAGGTCCTGGAAAAAGCCACATGGACATGATGGCTTTACCTATATGTGTGTGCAATCCTACCAAAATCTGGGCTAAGCCAGCAGCGAGCCATGGGCTGAGCTCTGCTCAAGGGGAGTTGTAAAAAGGGGATGCAGGGGAGGGGAAGATGGAGCAGCCCCAGGATCTGAGGGAGCCGCCTGGGTTGTGCTTGACTTGGTTTATTTCCTGCTGTGGCTGCTCTGGTTGGAAACATTCCATAAGAAAGGTTTGTTGCCAGGAAAGAGGGACTTGCAGGCGGTGTTGAAGCTATGGGTGCTCAGGGTGCTTGGTGGTTATGTCCACCTCTGTACTGCCACACCACAGGCTCTGGATGACCATCGAGCTGGGAGCTGGACCTCCTCCTCAGGGTGGGCAGACGTGGCTCAGCCAAGTGGGAGCCCTCCCTGCAGAGGACCCTGTGCAGGCAGCAGCTGTGTGTGCCATGCTACCCTTGTGCAGCACCTCCACCAGCATCTTGTAGAGCACCTCCTCAGGCTGGAAGATGTGCAGGAGCTTTGGGAATTTGGGGTGGACCTGGAGAGTGACGGTGCTGGAAGCAGCCCTGGCTGGCAGCAAGGTCCCAATCCCCCCAGCCCTGCCCTCGGCAGAGCTGTGCCCTGAGCAGGGTGGGCTGCAGGGTGTGATGCCCAGCTCAGGATCAGCGTTTTGGGCATGGAGAGGGAACACAGATGTACCACAGCACGGTGAGGAAGAGGGGGGCCTGTCTGGCAGAGCAGTGGAAGCAGCAGGAGATGAGGGGATCATTGGAGAGGTTCTTGACTTCTCCAGTACAGACTTCATCGCATGGTTTTCTATCCCTGGGGCAGAGCAAGACCCAGGCACCCACAGTGCCACTCCCCACTCCCCTGAGGGCTCTGCACCAGATGGGGAGGCTGCAAAGGCTGGGAGCCATCCCTGGCAGCTGAGAAGGTGCTGCAGGAAACTTTCTTTTCAAGGCAAGGGTAACTGGCAGCTTGAGGATCTGCACCTGCAGAAACACCAGGGACACATCTGGGAGGGTGGCACAGCTCCAGGGAGTCCCCGTTGCTGAAAGGAACATGGGGAGCAATGTGGGGACCTGCTGGCCCCTGCAAGTCTGCCTCAGAGGAGCTGCAAGAGGAGGAAATTCTGACCTGGATTTTAGTTTTAAACTTGTGGTGGGTGGTGAAAGTCTGGAGGGTCTTGTTCTCGTTGTCGCAGTGGTCCTGGCAAGAGGCCACCAGATCAATGTCCTCACTGGTGCAGGATGAGGCGTGGGGTAAGGGTTAGATGGGGATGGGGGCAGGGACAGCAGCCCCTCTCCTGCAGCAGCCAGCCCGCCCCAGGCAGAGCGAGGGGAGGGGGACACGGCACACAGAGTCTGTCCCTGGGCTCCCCGTCTTTGTCGGGTCCTCAGCCCCACACGCTGCTCCACACCAGTGGGAAGCACCCCGGAGAGGCTGGGACACACACCGGGGATCCTGAGAGCCCTGCCTGCCCAGGGCCGGCCTCGTTCGGGGCTTTGTGTTCTTGGCAGGGGCAGGATGTGAGCAACGCCCAGCCCCGGCCGTGCCGGGACCGGCAGAGGGCAGCGGCACCGTGCCCACAGCCCGGGGACCCCAGCACGGCGGCGATCCCCCAACCCAGGGGCAGCGCAGCCTTGGGGGTCCCTGAATTGCACCCGACCCTGACACTCGGAGTCCCGCAGTGGGAGTCCCCCTGGAAGGAAGCGGAGTGATATTGGGGTGGGGGGCAGCCTGGGCTAATCTCTGGTGCGTTTGATGGGGGGATTTTGTGGTGTCCCCATTTTTGTGGTGTCCCTACGCTGGCAGAAGGAGGATGGGGGCACCAGAGATGTGGGAAGGGCGTGGCTGTGCTGAGGTAGGGGATGCATAAACCCCCCCCCTCCCGCCCCATCTCAGCCCTATATTTACTGGTGAAGCCGCAGCTTTATTTTGGCAGCTCTCGGCTGGTAAATATTGGCTTAAACCGAAAACCAGACGCCTGACTCACGGCGTCTTAACAAACACAGGAAGGGGCCCCTGGCGCATGTGGGGTGCTGGCAGCCCCGGGGACAGGGGGACCCCCCGGCAGGGCGGGGGTAGCCTCAGCTGCAAAGCTCGGTGTGAGCCGGGCATCCTTGTGCAGGCAGGCTCTGCTGCAGCGAGGGTCCCTGTGCGGAGCCGTGGGGGACGGGGGAAGGAGGGGTACAAGCATTGGGGTACCCCCTCCTCCTCCCCTGCTCCGCACAGGGGTCTCCCTGCTTGGTTAAAAAGCAGCGAGGAAGATGAGACGGGAGGGACGTTGAGGCGGAGGGCAGCCCAAGACCCTCCCCAGCATCACCCCATCACCAGGAGTGCCCCCCGCTGTCGCAGCCCATCCCCTCCTGGTCACCCAAGGGGTGCCCCGCTTACCAGGGGGGTGTGTGAAA
>VZRS01005193.1:159057-181391 GCA_013398055.1 Ifrita kowaldi | reverse complement strand
CTCCTACAGACCATGGCGGACCAGTCAGTCCTTGCCCTGGTTGTGCTGCTCCTCTTCCAGTTCCCACAGCCCGTGGTGAACGGCTTTGAGGAGGATGAGCAGCGCCGTGCGGCCGAGCTGGAGCCGGCCACCCCGGAGCCGCCTGACCCTGGCTGGGGAGCCCTGCTCGGGGCAGCCTTGCAGCACTGGCCCTTCATGGCCGCTGCTGAAGGGCTGCTCCTGCCTTTGGGCCTGTGGTTCAGGCGCAGGAGAGCAGCCATGAGGCAGAGAGAAGCGGCCAGGAGAGCGCGAGAAGAGGCTTTGAGGCGCCGGATGGAAATCGAGCTGAGAAGGCTCCTGTTCAGACAGCGGTACAAAGATATGAGAGGAAATGTGGAAGACCATGAAAATGATAGGGAAGACGATGGCCAGGATTTTTCGAAGGAATAGGAAGACAAGCAGGACATCCAGGGTAAGCTCGGCAGGCTTTAAGAGGAGCACAGCCAGTGGCCTGTGGGAAGAAAAGCTTCCTGCTGCAGATGCTCTTTGGGCTGGCCAAGGCGAGCCGCACATCTTTGTGAGCAGCCAGCGCACAGAGCTGCCCTTGCTGCCGAGCTCAGAGCTGCGCCGTGGCAGAGGCTCAGGGCTCCTGCCAGAGCCTGCACCTCTTCACTGAATCTCTGAATTGTATCTATATTAACTGTATCTATTAACATTTCTCCCTGCAGAAGCCTCAGAGCTGCTTGATAAATGAGGCCTTTGAAGGAGGATTCGGCCGGATGGATGCGCATGGATTTCTATATGGGAAAAATTTAGAAACAATTCCATATTTATTATTATATTTAAATCACTTTATTTTAGAATAATGCTGTTGTACAATGCATTAACTGGTAGTGTTAGTAATAATAATAGTTGTTATAAGTACAAGCTAGGAAAATGCAATAATAGAATTTTTTGGAGGGGAATATAAAATTATTAGTCAGGAATTATGCATTTTTATTATTTCTATTTCCAAAATGTATTATGTAGCAGTGTATTATATGTAATATATGATATGTGTTTATGTATGATATATAATACGGTATAATTTAACAATAATACATAAGGGTATATTTTAATCTGTATCTTATGAGTTGTAAAGGGCATATTTCATGTAATAGATTTCGTAGAATATATAATAGCTGTAAATCTAGGAATTGCCAGAAACTATTGCTAATATTTCAGTATATGGAGACACATGATGGTACTTTGTTTTTTATCGTGTATTTCAATAAATTTATCATTTACATAATATTTCATCTGTGCCTTGTCATGTGTCTGTGCCACCCCTGGAACCCTGGGGCCGCGCTGGCCCCGGGCCGTCCCTGCCAGGCTGAGGGCAGCGGCTTCAGTCGGTGCCGCCATGGCTCCGCCCCGTCCCTGCCAGGCTGAGGGCAGCGGCTTCAGTCGGTGCCGCCATGGCTCCGCCCCGTCCCTGCCAGGCCGAGGGCAGCGGCTTCAGTCGGAGGCTGAGGGCGGAGCGGTCGGCCTGATGGCAGCCGTGTTTCTGGTTACGCTGTACGAGTATTCGCCGCTGTTTTACATCGCCCTGGTGTCCGTCTGCTTCCTCGTCACCAGCGCGCTCGTCCTCGGCTGGTCAGTGCTCTGGGGTCGGCGGGGCTCGGCCGAGGGGGCCTGGGCTGTGCTGAGGGGCGGGGGCAAGGCCAGGCCCATGGCAGGGACTTGCAACAGTCCCTTCCAACCCAAACACTCCTCGGCTTCTAAAGGAGCAATAAAAATAATTTTAAAAAGAAATTATACGTATTTCTGTTAAGCTCGTTCCTCTTTTAGTAATACCCAAGTGTTTCCCTAATGTTTTTCGTGATATCATTCATAATATTGGCAGACAATGCGTTTTTATGTACTGAGCTATGTGTGTGCATCGATGGAAGGGAACAGAGCTGGGGAAGGATCTGGAGCACCTGGAGCGACTGAGGGAGCTGGGAAAGGGGCTCAGCCTGGAGAAAAGGAGGCTCAGGGGGGACCTTGTGGTTCTGCACAGCTCCCTGGGTGCAGCCAGGGTCTTTTCCAACTTAAATGGTTCTGTGAATCTGTGAACTGGTCTCCTGAAGTGTCTTGAGGGGTGGTGAGTGAAAGAGCTTCTGCTTGTGTTTGAGAGGAAGCAGCAAAGATGCCACTGTTGCCTTTTCCAGAAACAGCTCCTGCAATGTTCCTACGTCTCAGGAGTGTCTGGCAGTGTAAATACTGGTACTTGCCAAGTGCAGAGCATTGACTGGCAATCAAAATCTTCCATGTAGGAATTGTGGCTACACCAGACTCGTGTGTCTTCTGGTGGAAATAAAACTCGAGTTGTTGAACTTCCTCTCATTGGTTTCACTTTAATATCTGCAAAGTGCTGTGCTTTTTGTTTTTCAGCCCGTGAATTGCCAATGTCTGAGCTGTAGCTGTTTCTTCTCAGCAGCATCTAAATCCCCTGCTTGGCTTCTCCTTTCATGCAAAGGCTTTTGCTTGTTTCTGGTGCTTTGTTGGCCGCCACTGGCTCACACACGTGTCCTGTGCTGCTGTTGATCTTTCAGAAGTGCTTTGTGAGGAGTTTGTGCTCTTGTCTTGCAGTTCCTCCCCTGGTGCTGGGTGTCAGTGGAGGCAACTGGGGGTTTTTTGTGTCTGGATGGAGCTCCACCTCATTATTTACTTGGAGACAGAAGTAGTAGAATTCCTTTGTATAAGTTTCTGTGTTCCACTGCACTGATTGTATTAAATTACTATCCACACCTCTGCACTTCAGCAGTTCTTTAAAAAAAAAATCTTTCAAAATCGATGGTACTGGCAATAAAGGTATTTTTTAAAAAAGGATTATACTGAGCTGTTATTTAGATAAATCTTCATCATGTCTATCCCTAACGACTGATCCTTTTGCCAATTTAATCATTATTTATCTATTTGTAGCAAATGCTGGCAATCCCTTGCTCCAAAACATCTGAAATAGATGACTGCTACAAGATCCTTACATGTGTGCACCTGTCCACTGGCGTCTTTTGGGTACAGGGTGTGCAGAGGACTGTCCAGAGGCATTTCTTTTTCAGGATCAGAGATTCCAGTTGCACCTGCACTAGGTGTTATTGCAGTTTATGGAGATATATGCATTTTTTTTCCTTCAAACTGGAGTGTTAAGGGCCTGTTAATCAAGGAGGAGCTGTAGCCAGAAGCTCAGCACATGCAAGCAGGTGAATGTGTGGGCAGCTGCTCTGAGGTATTTGCTGTTCCCTTGGAATTCTCCTGTACCATGGCCATGACTGGGAGCCTCCAAGTTATTTCCGTGTGCCTGCAGCTGCAGTTACAGCTCAAGTGCTCCTGAACTTGCCCAGGAAAACAACTGAAATCCTTCATTTGCCACACAGAGCATTGTAAATGCAAATAGTGTCACAGGAGCACAGAACACCTGATCTATTGCTGCAGTGGCATTTGGGCTCCCCCATAATTTTCAGCATTAATTTGTTTAATGATGTGTTTGTGGTGGTGTCAGCCAGCTTGAAAAACACCAGCTGCTCAGGAAGGTTCATATTCTCTTTTGTCAAGCCTTGCAGTTATGGGAGGAGTGTCTGTTCCTGTGCCCAGCCCTGGATACCTGTGGCTCTGCTCACAGTCCAAGTAGGTTAATGCACAGGCAGCTTCCGGAGCCAGCCCCACAGGTGCCCTGGGCACAGGGGTGAAGTGGAGTTTAGATCACCTGATTACCTGGGCATTGTATTTTTAGCTGGAGGGGAATGCTCCTGTTAGGAGGAGCTGAAGGCTGAGCGCCTGTTGGAAGTCTGGCTCTGCGGAAACATTAATTCATTAACTAAACCCATGGAAATTCCTGCCTTTTCTAAGCTAGCACTGCTCTGAAGAAATTAATGTTCTCCTCTACCAGCTAATGATCTGAATTGTTAGATCACAAAATAAAAACTGTATCTTTATTCATCCTTCCTACACTGAATACTACCGTAAAATTTTCAGAAAACCGCACCTTACTGTGGAACAGAAAGGCCTCTGTGCCTTCAGCTGCTGCTAAAACTGTACCAGAGGCTCTTTTATCTTGCTGCCTTTCAGGAGGATTATCCTGTTGCTTTCAACCAGCAAAGAGAGTTTCCAAGGAAAGAGTTTTTCCTTCAGAATCAGGCACATTTTGGTATAAAACAGGAGGCACCTTTATGCGCGACCGCAGAGATCGGCTCCATTGAGGTTTGGACATTGAAGAAGGGAAACAGCTGCTGCAGGTGGTTTCTTTGTGAGATGTTTAACTGGGATATTCTCCTACAGCCCCAGGGAAGTCACTGTGGGTGTTTTCACTTGTAGCTGAGATTTGACCTCTGTGTGCACAAATCAAGGATGGCCAAGAGCCTTCGATGATGCCACTGAACAAAAGCAAATGTTTCCATGTAAGGAATGGCTTTAAACTGACAGAAAGCAGGTTGAGGTGGGGTATTAGGAAGAAATTCTTGTCTGTGATGGAGACGGGCCATGGCACAGGTTGCCCAGAGAAGCTGTGGCTGCTCCATTCCTCAAAGAGTTCTGGGCCACGTTGGATGTGGCTTGGAGCAACCTGGTCTAGTGCCAAGTATCCCTGCTCACGGGAGGAGGCTGGAATGGTACTCAGCTCTGCAGGACTCAGATGGGAGGAAATTCTGGCCTAACCCTTTACCACTAGAGGGCACTGACCGCTCTCATTAATTTTATTCTCTTACTGGAAACCGAGTATTCTTCCTTTAAAGATTCCTGTATCGCTGAGGAGATTCCTGCCTTCTGACAAAAAGCTGAAGTAGGATTGGCAGGATATGCTATCCATGCATCCTAGCAGATATTGTGGAAAGCCAAGCTACCTGTATTTGTTGTGCTGCTTGTTATTTGGAGCTGACTAAAGAAATCAAATGTGTCAACACTAATACTGAACCCACTTGTTGTTCTTGTTTCGTGTCTCCTAGGTTTGGTTTGGGTGTTCCTGTTATTCTGAGGAACTCGGAAGAGGCAGAATCCAGCACAAGGGTATTGAAAAAGCGCATGAGACAAGTGAAGAATCCTTTTGGGTTGGAGATCCCTAATCCTGCTGCAGCTTCAGTAACAAGTCGGTGCATTTCTGATGTGATTTTTGTCAGTTTGGGTTCCTGAACTTGATGCTTTCCATTTTCTGCCTAGAATTATAGGATGGTTTGGGTTGGAGGGGACCTTAAAGATCATCATTCTTGCTCTCATCCATTTTCTTTATCATAATTCCTCAGAAATACACTTGTATTCCAACAGAAATAACCTTTTACACAGTTTATAAATGTGGTGTTTTTAAAAGTGAAATGTTTGGATATGTAGGTACAGTTTAATTCTCATTAATGGAACACTTCCTGCTATTACAGATCTTTAGGTAACTAAAACATTTGCAAATTACCAACCACTGTGGGCGTTTCTATAAATTTCATGGAATTGTAGAATTGTACAGAATTCATTATGGAATATGTGCCACCCACTTAAATCTAAGCCCAGATCTTCAGCAGTGTTTGGAAGTGCACTATTTTTAATAAATAGTTAAATAAATCATCACCCTCTTTTTTATCTGTGCTTCAATGGAAACTGAATTTAAATATCTGCTTGGATCAGAGTTCAAGCCATCCCTTACATCCCTGAAATCACCCACACAGGAAGTGGAACTCATGGCTTTCTGCAGCACTGGGGAGCAGTGAGCAAGACTGAGCATCTTCCACCCACACGGATGTGGGGCTTTCCAATGCATGAGAAAGGGCTGCAGCAGATTTCCCCCCTCCCTCAACATAAACCCCCCACAACACAGCAAATCCAACAATTCAGTCTTCAGGTAACTGGGATTTTTCAGGAGCTTTGAGCACTCCTCCTCCTGTTTGTGCAGGAAGTATTTAGAAGTTGATGGGTTTTTGGAAAAAGAATGGAAAGCGTAGATCCCCTTTTGCTCCTCCCTCTGCATGATCAAGAGCCTTGTTCTTTGAGACCACAGAGAGTTTTGTAGATGAGTGATCCAATTAATACCATTATCTCAGGAGGGAATGGACTTTGGGCTAAAGCTTGTGCTCTTGGATCTCCCAGTGAGTGTGTAAAGTGTTACTAGAAGTTAAAATTTACCCTTCATAAAATTCACATGATATTTTTGTGAGCTTAATCAGCCATTTTATCTCCTCACACCCACTTCCTCACCCCACTGACTTCCATAAACACTAAACTGAATCTTAATTGATAGAAGATTTGTTTATAATGACAAATAATTTTTGTTATTTTATAATGTTTATCATTTTAGGGGTGGCCTTACTGCAGCCTTTCAGTACCTGAAGGGAGCCTAAAGGAAAGATGAAGAGAGACTTTTACAAGGGCCTGGAGTGACAGGACAAAGGGCAATGGCTTCCCACTGCCAGAGGGAAGGGTTAGATGGAATATTGGGAAGGAATTCCTGGCTGTGAGGGTGGGAAAACCCTGGCACAGGTTGTCCAGAGAAGCTGTGGCTGCCCCTGGATCCCTGGAAGTGTCCAAGGTCAGGCTGGATGGGGCTTGGAGCAACCTGGGCTAGTGGAAGGTGTCCCTGCCCATGGCAGGGGGTGAAATAAGATGATCTTTAAGGTCCCTTCCCACCCAAACCTTTCTACAATTTTATGGTTCTACGATAAAAATCCGTGACACTGAAGTCGTTTTCTGCTTGTTGCTCTTTAAGCAGCTACACTTAGCAATTCCAGGATTCCTGGACGTGGCAAGTTAATGAAATCCTCCTCCTCTTTCTCCAAGGGGGTGTAACACTGACACCTGACTGTCTGGAGGACTGTGTCCTTACCTGCTACTGGGGCTGCAACGTCCAGAAACTCCACGAAGCACTGCAGAAACATGTCTACTGCTTCAGAATAAAGACTCCTCAGGCATTAGAGGATGCTCTCTACAACGAATACCTCTACAAACAACAGCACTTGTATCCTTTTTTTGAATTGTTTTGACAAAATATGTTAATTTTTTTGGCATGGGGTGTGTTGAGGCTGGTGAACACGCCACGGGTTTTGGCACAACTCGTTTATGAGCAAACATGATGACAAATATTCTTCATGCAAACGTCACGTTTGTCTGCAATTGCAGCCACTGATTGTTTTCCTTGACACAGACAAAGCATTAAAAGAAATGACAAGGCAGAGAAATATTGTCAGTTACCAGAAGATGCTCAAGTTGTGGATTTTGGCCCCGTGCCTAGAGCTCGCTATCCCTTGGTAGCATTGCTGACGTTAGCAGATGAAGAAGACAGAGAAATACATGATATTGTAAGTAATATCAGAGTATATTTCAGGGTCACTGTGTTTAAGGTCTGAATGTTTCAGGAGAGAGGCTTGAATAAAGCAGCTTCACTTCCCTGTTCCCTAGAATTTGGTCTTTCACTTTCTTATTTTCTAAAATAAAGCAGGTCAAAGCTTTAACTTCCAAACCTCAATCTTTGAAGAGGCGGTGGAGAAACATTGCTTACTCTTTACTCATTCACTAAAGCATTTAAAAGATGCTTGTGATTTTCCCAAAGCTCCTGCCTGCCAGGTCTCTGTGGTCAGAGGAAGGAGGGTTGGGGCAGTTTAGCAACCTGTTACTCTGATTTCTGGGATCATGCAGACCTGTGGTGGAGCTCTCGCGCTGATACGGACTCTTGGATTCTGTTGGCAAGGCAGGAGGATTTTTTTGTAAGTGTCTGGCACAGATATGGAGCTGATTGCTGACTTGGCTGTTACAAACATAGAAATTACCTTTCTGACTTGGCTGTTACAAACATAGAAATTACCTTTGTGCCCCAGGTCTGTGTCATGGTTGTGTCTCATAGGTGCCAACTCCAGCGCACTTACAGGAAGGGGTGAAGGTCTGCCTTGAGGCTGATAGGAGATACTCAGCTCTCCAAAAAAGGTCTTCTCCTAATCTCATACAGTTAAAGTAGCTTCAGCCTTACCCCATTGCTGTTCAGTATCCTTTATCAACTCTAAATTGATGATCTCTGAATGATTTGAGACACACTTTTATCTCTCATCTGTTCATGGGATTGATAATCTGCTTGCACCAACTCCTTGAACAGGAGCACAGCTGAACTCGGAAGCAAATTGCCTAAATCCACTGAACACTTCTCCATGCATTCATCTGGAAATTGTAATCACACCAGCACCTAAGAAATCTGTCCCCTTTCCAAGTGATGCCTGTCCTTGGCTTCTTGTCACCTGACCATAGGACTGCCCTCCTCCCTCCTGTTCCCACTTGAAATGTTTCAATGTTTTAATACATTTTTATATGTTCAGATGTCTGATTAGTTTAACATAAAGAGACTGTAAATTTAATGTTTGAATGTATTTCACATTAGCATGGGCATGAATTTGTAACACCTCTCTTTTGAGCCTTAACATAAAAGAAGGGAGTGGAAGGAGAATGGGGGAGGTATTTTTCCTTTGGTTTTGGAGGAAAGGAGCACATTTAGAATCTGTAAATCCAGTCAAGGAGTAACTCCACCTGAACTCCTTGCCAGACAAATGTCAGAATTCCATCTGGTTTGTTGAAACAAACTTGTAAAATAGAAATGGAGTGTGGAAATGGATCTTTGCCAGTGTGATATTACCATTTTGAATTATTTGAGGGGTCTGTGTGGGTGTGTGTCCATCACTGTCTCTTTCCTGGGGGGGTCTTATTTTCATCCTAACTGGTTTTGTGGCAAGATCATCCCTATTTGATTTTGTGCCATAATTTTCTTCTAGATCCAGGAAATTAGCGTGACCATATATAAGGGTTACAGAAGTTACTGGAAGACTGGCAGGGCTAAGGCAGAAGCTTAGCTCTCAGGCACTGTGATTTAGAAAAAAAAGACCCTTTTGCCAAGGAATAGTGAATTCAGTTCTTATAAATCCATATGTGTAGCTATATACACATTTGAACTCTGTATTTAATTAGCCATGTGTGGATTTTGAAGTGCAAGTCTAATTTGCCTTTAAATTTCTTTTTAAAGCAAAACAGCTTCTAAATTTCATTTCTCTTTTGACAGCTTCTGGGAACTACAATAATATTGAATTTCACTTTCTTTTTTCCCAGCTTTTTAGAGGCTATTACGTAATTTGGGCAGGGTGGGGGTTGTTAGGCACAGCATGCAAGCTTAGAGTGCTTGTATTTCCAGAGGAATTATCTAAAGTCAGCCTGTGGGGGTTCAGAATCCTTTCCAGTGAAATTTGTCTTTTGCCTGCTCAGATTACAAGCCAATCAGTGACACTTCTTAGTGATTTTTGGAGTCCAAAAACTGCAGTCTTTGTGTTTGTGAGGGAAGGGGGAGAAAGTGGAGAAGACTGCTCAGTTGTCTTTCTAGTTTGGGGTGTAATTCCATGAGTTGGGACCAGCCAGAGCAGGTCTCTGCTATAAACTGGCCACAGAAGGGCTCCATGGGGAAGCAGGGTGGGAAGCTGAAGGAGCACCAAGTGCTCTTTTGTGCCATATCCTGTTTATACCTTGTCCAGTGGATTTTTTTTGTCAGTGCTTGAAGTCGACATTGTTGAAGTCCTGATTGTCTAAGGAATTAAGCAGGTCAGAAGCTGTACCAAAACAAATCAGAGAATCATGGGATGGTGTGGGTTGGAAGGGACCTTAAAGATCGTCTTATTTCACCCCCTGCCATGGGCAGGGACACCTTCCAGTATCCCAGGTTGCTCCAAGCCCCATCCAACCTGGCC
The DNA here is from genome assembly GCA_013398055.1 of Ifrita kowaldi. NCBI lineage: Eukaryota > Metazoa > Chordata > Aves > Passeriformes > Cinclosomatidae > Ifrita > Ifrita kowaldi. Next base: position 171,708 of record VZRS01005193.1, on the reverse strand, counting down.
TTGGACACTTCCAGAGATCCAGGGGCAGCCACAGCTTCTCTGGGCACCCTGTGCCAGGGCCTCACCACCCTCACAGGGAGCAATTCCCTCCCAATATCCCATCTAACCCTGCCCTCTGGCAGTGGGAAGCCATTGCCCCTTGTCCTGTCCCTCCATCCCTTGTCCCCAGTCCATCTCCAGCTCTCCTGGAGCTCATTTAGGCCCTGGAAGGGGCTCTGAGCTCTCCCTGGAGCCTTTTCTTCTCCAGGGTGAACACCCCCAGTTCTCTCAGCCTGAGTGGTAAGTTACTAAACATAGGATTTTTTCTGTTTGCAGATTGCAATGGTGGCTGTAATTCACATTCCTGATGAAAGCTACAGACTTTCCTGCCGAATATTGTATCAGTATCTCCTCCTAGCTCAAGGTCAATACCATGATCTGAAGGTAAGCCACGCACAGAGTCTGGCTTCATGTGTATGACAGTGTTAACTTTAGCTTGTGTAGGCTTTCAGGAGACTAAATTAGTACAAGACTTCTATTGTCATGCAAAGAACTGGATGGTAGTTAAAATTATTTTATCAGTTAAGTAGTTCCACAGGAACTTACAGTACAGAAATATTGTCCATGAAAATATTCAAGATTTCCTGGAAAAATTACTTGCTTGTAATCTAGGAGTCCCAGTGTCCACTTAGTAAAGCAGTAGGAAGAAATTCACTGTTGAATGCTTCTTCTTTCCAGAATATTTATTTCCTTTCTAGTCACTCAAACAAGCTCTTTCTTCAAAATTCCCTTTCAATCAGGAAAGCCTCAGAAGAAACTTACATTTTTAAAATTCCTTTTTCCTGCCCTATTGTTAGGAATCGTGCCCAGAAGAATTTGCGCTTCACGTAAAATAAGACAAAAAATGGAGTAGGGGATTGGAATAAGAGCAAGAGCAGAATGGGTTGAGCAAATCAGATTTGACAGTGGTGGATATAATTTTGGTAGGAATGGATAGAAGATCCCTCTAGGCACAGAGACTGATGGACCAGAAACAAACCTGAGCTGCTCAAAACCTGAACACTTCTGTTAAAGTTCATGCATGATGTTGATTTGATGCAGTCCAAGATCTGATGCCTTACCTTTAATAATTTCCCACTGTTTTAAGTAATTCCATGTTTCTGAAATGCCTTTAACTGGAGGCCAAGCAGCTGCCAAGACTCACTCAGAGTCTGACACTGTTTGACCCAGTGGAACTTCCATTGCACCTGTGTGTGTGCAGGGGTTGGGGGGAGTTTGTTCACTTCTAAATATTTGTGTTTATGTGTATTTCAGCAACTCTTCATGTCTGCAAACAGTCCTGCACCCTCCTCCAGCGATACCTTCCCTGGTGAGAGCAGCACTGGCACAGGATTGCTGGAAAAGGCCGGGGTGGCTGGCGATGAACCGGAATTGCAGGAAGAAAACAGCAAAGACTGCGTTGTTTGCCAGAACGGCCCCGTGAACTGGGTCCTCCTGCCCTGCAGACACACGTGCCTGTGCGATGGCTGCATCAAGTATTTCCAGCAGTGCCCAATGTGCAGGCAGTTTGTGCAGGAGTCTTTTCCACTTTGCAGCAAAAAGGAGCAAGATGAGGATGAACCGACCCATGTCTTGCAAGATGTTCTTCCTGGAAGAGTTTTTTAACAGGAGTTAAAAATAAAAAACCTGGGTTGTGTGCACTAAGATTAAATGTGGAAGTCAGACTATTTATGGGAGTATATGTAGCATTAACTTGTAGGATTTTGCTTTTTATTGTTGGGTAATTTTCAGCTTCCTTATTTTTCCTCGCTCCATATGCTCGCAGGAGCGCTGCTTCCCCGTGCAATGTGGACAGGAGAAGTGCGTAGGATATCTCTGAAGGATGTGATTTTATTTATAACTCCTTCCTGGTTTTTCTTGGAGCACTATTGGAGGCTATTTTGACTACTAAATTTAGGCTGTCTACTAAAAAAAGAATAAAACTTGCAAGTGCAGTTGCACAAGGCTCATTCTATATTTATTGTGTTTAAAATACTAGAGCCGTATATCGTTTTAACTCGGTGTAATTTAGGAACTTAGCACTTTACAGAATGTACCATATGAAGGAAAGTAAATATTCTTCATTGTTAACCCCGTGTATGTTTATTTTGTAGCTGAAGGTTGGACTGTGGCAGGAGCTGGGGGTTGAAGGTGTGACTCAGGACGCTGTTTCTGGCTGGTTTGAAGGATTTGTGTGTGAGGGACTTCAGCCAAAGCCCTCTGGAAAGATTTTTGTTGATTATTCTTGAACTACATGTTGCTGACATTTTCAAGCCTGAGCTCCTGCAATGACATCTTGAGACAGATTTTCAGTCTTGTTGGCAGTGCCTGTAAGAACTTGTTCTCCATGCAAATGTTGGTTAATCACTCCCCAGAGTGGTGGCAGTTTTGTGGTGCTTTGAGGAGTGGCCAACTTGGATGACCAGTAACAAGTGAACCAGTTACTTTTATCAATAGTCCCAGGAAATGTACTTGCTCTAACAAAGGAAGAAGCTAAAGAATAGCAGAAAATTGTTTCCTTTCACTCCGGTGGTGTGTTGTCAAAAGCAATAAAGATGGCTGTTGAGAAGAGAAAGTGGTTTGTTTCTTTAAAGAGAGACAAATTCTCCTAAAGATGAGCGGGGTGAGTCTCACATCTGTTCATACAGGGGAAAGTGATCCTTAGAACCTGTAGAAATGGGAAGTAGCTGCTTTCTGTTCTCCCTCTTGTTCCCTTGCAGCTTTTCCTCACATCCAATTCCACGACTGCTGCTCAGGCTCAGGCAGGGAAAGCTGTCCTTCAGGATCCTCAGCTCCACTCTCCTGCAGCTCCAGGGTACACACAAGATGATGCACACCTTCAAACCAGGGAAGGAAGCTTCTCCTACTCAAAGGTATTCCATCTTCACCTTTCCATCCTTCTTTTTTTTATTGTTTGCTGTGATCCTGCTTCCAACCTCCTGGCAATTACCTCTCAGGAAAAGATTTAGGTGGTGCTGTTGGGAAGAGTAATGGTTACTTGTAAGGACAGGTGGAAGTGGGGAATTGATGCCTGTAGCCACAGATTTCCAGCCAGTGATCAGCAGGCTGGTTGTAAGATAAGATAATTTATCTGCTCTGCCTAAAGTGACCATCCTGGCCAGGGACAACTTGGGAATAAAGTACTGGACAAACCAGGCTGTTGTTTGCACTGTGTATTAACCAGGAATGACACCCTGAGGTGTCTGTGGGGATGGAGCAGTGCCTGATCTGTGGCAGCAGCTGCTTCCACACCAGCAGCTTACACAGCATGTGGGACAGTGGCTGGGCAGCTTGTTATTTCAGAGGAGCAGGTTAATGCTGTGCTGCTTCCAGCCTGGAGCTGGGCACTGATAATTAGCAGGGCCTTGTTTGCCCACGGAGATGATGAAGGAGGTGTTGTTTACTGCTTGACCACAGTAGTCACTGATATTTAATCAATTAATTAAAATCTCCCATCAAACAGTGTGATCCAAACCTGAGGGCTTATTTAATCTCACAGGGAAATGGTATTCAAGTAACCCTACAGAGAGTTGCCTGGTCTGTCTCATCCTTCAATCGATGCCAATATTAAATAATAATGGCAAGCAGGATGTAGCTGTGCTGAACTGCCAGGCCATGTATTTACCATTAAGTCTGTCCCAGCTTTTCATTTGTTACGTGTTCTTTTAATAGCATTTTCCAGAGATGCTTAGTTGCTTTCTCTGCTCTAACAAGCTTCCTTGCTGGCCCAAATGAAAGACCTGATGGAGAGTTATAAAAAGTACAGTAGCTGGCTCATTACGTTTGCCCTTCTTCTAAGAAGCCATCCCAAAATACAGATCAGGTGAGAAGGAAAAGAAGCAGCTCTAAAGCTGCCCGGTGTGTCCCTTGGTTGTCTTAAAGCAGGGATTCAAGGCTCTAAGAGAGAAATAAAACCTTACTGTGACCCACAAAAACACAGTGTATTGACAGAGGCTGTTCTGCTCTGTCACCCTGTTGTAATAGAGGTGATATAACATTCCTTTTCTGCTCATTGTAGATGATAATTAGGATTTGGTGACATTAAGGAACATGGGAAGACTTCTGGCAACAGGACTTAGTTCTTTTAGGCAGCATTGAAGTGTTTCAGATTTGTAATGTTTTTTGCTGCAGGAAAGGTTGGTTTGATTTGATTCATCAACTCTAATCAGAGCTGAGGCTTCCAAATGGGTTGATCAGACTAAGTGGTGCTATTTAGGGATATCCCAGGGTGTCTTTCCAAGTGCTGATGGACTGTGACATGGACATCTTCCTTCTGTAGGGAAAGTTGCTGTGTTAGGATCTTCCTTCCTCCTTATCTGCTTCCTCCCAAGTAGAGGGGAAAATGGTCATAGGGAAAATCCAGGTCAGCTCAGGTGGCTGCTGTACAACTCCCTGACAGGTGGGTGCAGCCAGGTGAGTGCTGGTCTCTTCTCCCATGAAACAAGGAATAGGACAAGAGGAAACAGCCTCAAGTTGCACCAGGGGAGGTTTAGATTGGACATCAGGGAAAATTTCTTCACTGCAAGTGTGGTGAAGCTGCCCACAGGCTGCCCAGGTACATGTTTTTTTCAGCTTTAAGATGAACTTCTGTGTGAATTTGAGTTCAATCCCTCGTTTACATGCTAACATCAAACTTCAGGTATGGTAAAAGCAGACAGGAATCAGGGGCTGAGTTTCTCGTGCTGATTTGCACATTTGCTGGGGCTCCCCGTGTCCTGAGGAAGCTCTGCCAGGTCTGCAGGTGACATCTGCCAGGTGAGGGAGGTCTGGGACTGACGTCTGTAACTGGAAGTCTCTGCAGCAACTGGCCACCAGTCACCACTTGCTCAGCTGTCCTCGCATCCAGAGTAAACAAGGACTGGTCTCTGTCACTGCAGCGGACGTGCAGCCCCTGCAAAGGCTGTCCCTGGTGTCCTGTGTGCGTGTAGCTGATGTAATTAATGCCAGAGATAGCTGAATTTCATCTGCAACAGCAGAAGTCCTCTGAACGGAGCTGTTAGAAAGGCTTGGTGTTGCCTTGCTGGAATATGCTGGGCAGAAAAAAAAGAGAAAAGCCAGGATTAAGAGTTTATTTCTGGATAACTTTGGTATTACTACCGCTTATGATGGCACACAATGACGCAGGTGCAAACCTGAGCACAGCTATGAGGCCACAAGTGAGCACTGGAGAGTCCCATGCTTTTCAAGATCTGCCAAAAACCACAGAGAGGGCCAGAAAGTGTCTGCTGAACACTTCAGAGTCACTTAGGCAGCTCTGCAAATTGTTTCTATGTTGCTTTTACTCCCTCTTGTCCGTGAGCAACATGGGTAAAGAGACAAGAGCTTGTAGTGCAGTGTGGATATACCTGTAAAAACGGGCTGCTACTGATTGGCTTCCATAAATTTGTGGGAATGTGCAACACCTACATAAAGGCACCTTTGTATGGACGCTGCTGCAGCTGAGCTAGAAGAGGTCCTGCCTTAATTACCCTATCTCATAATGGGAATTATTTAAAAGAATAGAAATACTGTATGTAGACACAGTCTTAAGACTAAATGAATCCATCAGCAGAGTCTGATGTCCAAAGTGAGGAGTCTTTGTGTTTCTCCCACAGAATTTTGGAAATCAATTATAAATTCATGCTGAGGTTACTGAGCCTTCATCAAGCTTGGGAAACCCAAAAAACTCCTTTTGTTCCTTCTCCCTGCATGTGCAGTCCTCAGGCATAGTAAGGGCAACACTGGGATGTTTGTCACAGTTGTTACATGAGGATTTGCATTTCTGTCACACTTCTGAAGGTGTTCAAGGCCAGGCTGGGTAGATCTTGGAGCAACCTGATCTAGTGGAAGGTGTCCCTGCCCAGGGCAGGAGATTGGCGTGAGTTGATCTTTAAGGTCCCTCCCAACCCAAACCATTCTGGGATTCTCTGATTTCCATTCTTTAGAAAACACCTGTGCTACCTGTGCAGTTCCTGGATCCTCCTGAGATTTGAGTGAATCCCAGAACTGCTTCTGTGGGACCCGCAATAATTAACAGGACAATTAGTTGCTACCTGTGTTTTCTATCCTCAGCCTGCAGTGACCTTTTATCAGCAGAAGATTTGTACTTAAAAAGCTTTTCTAGGTTTTAAATGCCTCCTCCAGCTTTTTGTCTTCATCAGCTGAGGGGTTCTGGCAGTTCCTAATAATTTTTCCTCTCCCATTGCATAGCCACTTCACATCAAATATTTCCTGGCAGATTTCTCAGTAGTAGCTGCAGTCAGGGGACTGGTGAGAGGCCTAATGCATCACTTCTCTCTCTTCTCGTGCTATTTATTCCAGTGTCTATCAGCTCCTCATGAGCAATACTTTAACAAACAGGCTGGAGGGGAGGATTGCCAACTTGTGAATTATTTTGATAATTATCCTCTTCTTTCTTCCCTGTACCTCTGCAGATGCTGTTGAGTTTGGAGGCAGAACAGAGCTCTACCAGGGGTTACCATGCATCAGCCTCCTGCCAGCAGAACTGTGAGATGCAGATGTTGTGCCTTCCCTGGTCACGTGCAGCACAGACACTGCATTTGGTTTTTCACTCCAGTTCCTGAGGGTCCTCGATTTCAAGGATTTTCCCTGTAGGGAAAGAGCAAGCTGAAAAAGCACCAGCTTGGAGGGAGCCTGGAGTGGGATATTGCTGGCAGCAAGGCTGAGGATGATCACAGCAAGTAAGGAGCCCCGAGGGAGTCAGACATGGCATTGTCTCTGCTTGCCAGGGTGAGCAGAGCCCTGTGGGGCAGCACATTCCATTGATTAAAGTAAGACCAGGGTAGTGATTTATGGCACAGCACAGCTTGAAAAGCAATGATTTTCATTCACCAGATGCTGCCATACATGAGACAAGGTTGGTGACCCTGCCTTTCCTTTGAAAACCTGTCTCCTCCCAGGTGGTCAGTACCAAACCCTGGCTGGAGTGGCTGCAACATCATCCAAACCATCCTCTGCTGGTTCAGCTGGAGGGACACAAGAACTTAGCTTTATATTTTGGTTTGCCAAGAGCTGGTGGATTCCCATTAAAGAATGACTACAACTTTCCCAGTCTTTCAATCTCTAAGTGTCTTCCCAGGGACACAAAAATGTGTGAATGAGTCTGCCAGCTCCAGTTTTCCCTTTTGGCATCAACATCTTAATGAAAAAGTCTCCATCAAATTTCACAGCATTCAATGCTCTGTCATTAGGAGGGCTTGGGCAAGATGCAGAACAGCCCTTAGAGGTCTCAGTGGACCATCTCCATTTACATCTCTTCCAGCTGTGCCCACACATGCTTGTTAGTCCATGCAGCCATAGATGTCCCTTCCCTGGGTTTTGCTGAAGTTTTTTGGAGCCAAGAAGATCAATGAGGGCTGTTTTCCTCCACATTTATCTTCCACATTTGGATCCCCTTCCATTTCAGCAAGTGGGAGCATTGAGGTTTTCCTCCACCCCAGCATGCTGGCTACATCTAAACCCTCACCCAGCCTAGAGACTCCTCCTCTCTCCTTTAAGGATATTCTTAAATTACCCTAATTTTGTCAGCTGCTCCATTGTTAATAACTAACTAGGAAAACTGCCACAGTGTCAGTGCTGCTGACATGTGTCTTGAGCTGGAACTAGGCTTCCAAGGAGAATTACTTGAGAGGGGTGGTTAGGGAAGCAATTTCCTCGATGGTGCATGCTAATGCACATATCTGAGCCTGCCTTGGAGCTGCTGGAGCCGGGGAGTCGAGCAGCTCCGTTGCACGGTGCCTCCTTGGGGATCAGTGTCTTGTTTCATCAGGGCCATCTGCTTGCTACACAGCCTCAGTCAGCTCCAAGTCCTACAACAAGCTGCTCTGAGTGCTGGCTGGAAATGGTTGGAAAAATCAGAGTGTTGTAGGTAAACATGAGGCTGGCTATGGGATACAGCCATGCAGGGAGTTATCTGGCTGGTGTGCGTGAAGAGGAGCCCAGAGCTACTCAGGGGTGCAGACCCATGCCAGGTGTGAGTAGAGCTGTTCTCCGTGCCCATGCCAATGGCTGGAAAGGATGGAATGGGACTTGTTTTGTGTGCCCCACAATCCAGTACCAATAACCAGGCTGCCCTGAAGGCCAACACACAGAGAGATCTCAGTCCTGCAAAGGCACATTCTGCAAATACTCACTTGATGTTGATGGGACAATCAGGTTTTGCAATATTTATATTCAAGGTGTTGTTTGAAACTGGCAGAGCCCAGTGAAACTCACTGGAAATCCTTCACATCCACTTTTGCATCCCCTTCTTCCTGGGCTGCTCTTCATCACCGATTCCGTTGGCATCTCCAGCCGTGAGAGCAGCCTGTGATACATTTGCCAGGGGCGATTTTTTGAGGACCATTAGTTAAGCTGATTTATTTTGTTGGCTCTGTGTCCATGGGGTCCCTGTGAGCCAACTCATCAAGCGTGCAGGGCAGAGCTGACACTGCTGGAGAGGCAATGTCCCTGCTCTCCCAGCATTTCAGAGAAGACACGGGATCTTCTCACAGCAACCCCTCGACAATGGCTAAACAAATACAATGTGAGCAGCCCTTCCATGCTGACCAGTATTTCCCAGTGCTCCTTTCCCCAGGTGTTTGAACCCAGGTGCTGCCACTTCTTCTCTTTCCCTTTCAGATCTGCGGTCGCAGCTCAAGCCAGAGGGTTAAATGTGCTTTTCCTACCAGCCCTCATCCCCCATCACCCAGTGATCACTGCCTCTAGCATCACAGGAGTCAGCCCCTGCTGCTCTGATCAGGGTTTGGGCTGTGCAACACTTAATTTTCTACTAACAGGGCTTAAGAAGCAGTGGTTGTACATCCACACTGAGAGCTGATCCATGTGGAGGGTCACGTTAAGGCTGGAAGATGGTCTTTAAGGTCCCTTCCAACCCAAACCCTTCAAGGATTCTGTGATTTTTTTTAATGTCTACCTCACCCAGTTTGGAAACACAGACCCACATAGGTTTTATTGTTTACTTTTAAAAAAAATTATATTTCTTTTTTTTAGTGTGCGTTTGCTTTTGGAAGGGCATTTTTTTGTCTGAATTTTACAGCTCCACTTCACCACCCAAGGTAAGGGAAATGCTTCCATCCCAGTGGCCAATTCCCACACTGTGTTTAGGAACAAATGAAAGAGATGTTGTGTTTAATTATCTCAGCCTGCCTACCACGGTATTTTCACTAATATTTGGGTTTAATGAGCTAGGAAATCTGGGCCATTGTGTGCTGGTGGATACACTCATCCTTTCTTCAGCTAAATATGTTATCAGATAGCTTCCACAGAGATGAGCAACTGCTTCCTTTGAACTCGGGAATCTTCAGGATTCACTAATTTGCTTAGACCACCTGCTTGGCTAATATTACCACAGGCCTCTTATTTTCCCTCTGAAATGGTAAACAGAAATCTAAATGTTGCTGTACTGACCCTGGAGAAGAGGAGGCTGAGGGGAGACCTCACAGAAGGTGCAGTTTCCTCATGAGGGACACTGGATGGGCAGCTCCGATCTCTGCTCTTTGTGACAGTGACAGGACCCAAGGGAATGGCTGGAGCTGTGCCAGGGTGGATTTAGGCTGGATATCAGGGAAAGGTTCTTCCCCCAGAGGGTGCTGGGCACTGCCCAGGCTCCCCAGGGAATGGGCACGGCCCCGAGGCTGCCAGAGCTCCAGGAGCGTTTGGACAGCGCTGCCAGGGATGCCCAGGGTGGGATTGTTGGGGTGTCTGTGCAGGGCCAGGAACTGAACTCGATGATCCCTGTGGGTCCCTTCCAGCTCAGGAAGGGACCTTTCTATGACCCACCCCATTCCAGTATCTCCTCTGCCCCAGTCCACAACACAGACAATGCACAGCCCCACTAATAGCCTCTGCTTCCCACCCAGGGACTTGCAGCCCTGCAGAAATGCTCCAGCTGGATCTGCAAAGATCCCAAGGTCCCACAGGAATTACCATATAAAATAGAATTATCCTGCTTCTCCACTCACTCTGCCTTGTGTTTTGCATGGGGTGTCTTTGCTCCCAGGACACGTGGGCTGCACTTTGGATTCCCCATCGGCAGGGAAGAGAGCTGGCCACAGGGGTGTTAGTGAATCCCCCCACTGCAGTCAGGGAAGGAGATTTGCTCCCAGCCAGCTTGAGGATCCTTCCATCACACTGATCTGCACGGGCACCCGCCCTGCAGAGCACGGAATGCAGCAAGGAATTTCTTCCTCGGGTCACAGATCTATTTTTTAATTACCATAGAAACCTCCAAACATCAGGCGTGTGCTGTTACGTCAGGGTCTCACTCCTCCACAGCTGCCTCCTTGGGACACTCTGGGGAACAGGAACTGTGGGGTCCTAAATGGCAGGTGATTATTTTTGGATTAATTAGTAAATGTGGTCTTGGTGTCTCCTGGAGCACAGGATAGAAACTGTGGCTTTGGTCCTTTTACTCCTTTCATCCACGACTTGCTGGTGTGGGGGGACACCATTTCCCACCGCCCTACCCAGCCTCACAGAGGGATGGATTTGCTGCTTCAGCCCTAAATAAATATCCTTCCCATCGCTGCTGTTCCCACTTTAGACATGCAAAATGCAGAACCTGGGAGGCGTTCTTGGCACAGCCAGCTTGGCAACCCTTAAATTAGCGGGGTGTGAGTGCGTGGTGTTCCCACCCGGAGCTGCTCGTGCCGCCGGAGCCTCGCTCCGCATTCCCGCGCGAGACGCGCACCCGGCGCGGCAGATGGTGCATCCTCCCGGCTCCAAGGGCCATCCCAAAGCACACCCCGGCAGCGGGAGGGCTGTCAGCACTTAGGTGAGGGGAATGGGGCTCCTTGGTGGAGCATTTATTGGGATGGAGCCGGAGGATGAGGCAGTTGGCCGGGGTTTGTTGGCAGGGAACTCCTGTTTGTTTAATTAGTCACCAGACAGACTGAGAGCTAAAGGCAAACTCCAAGTGTGATGAGATGGACCATTTGCCCTTGATGTCTACCTGGTGATCCTCATCTCATCATCCTGCTGTGGGATTGATGCTCCAGCACACAGGACCAGGTGTTCCCGCTGATTTTGGGTGGCCTTTGTTTCCCCCCCTACTACTTTTCTGCAAAAGGGACAGATTCAGACACGTGTGTTGCTTCAAAAAGCAACCGAAGGATGCACAAACAGAGTTTTCCTTTCTCCAGCCCCCCCCAGAGCACAAAGCCACTTTTGGGGAATGGATTTCTAAAGCAGCTCCAAGAGAGCTGGAGAGGGACTTGGGACAAGGGCCTGGAGCGACAGGACAAGGGGGAACGGTTTCCACTGCCAGAGGGCAGGGATAGATGGGATATTGGGAAGGAATTGTTGGCTGTGAGGGTGGGGAGGCCCTGGCACAGGGTGCCCAGAGAAGCTGTGGCTGCCCCTGGATCCCTGGAAGTGTCCAAGGGCAGGTTGGACGGGGCTTGGAGCAGCCTGGGATAGGGGAAGGTGTCCCTGCCTATGGCAGGGGGTGGAGTAAGATAAGCTTTAAGATCTGTGATTCTGTGACTCACTGGTGGAGGGGTTCAGCCCCCTCTTTGCCATGATCCCATCGTGTCTCCCTCCCAGACCATTTCCTGACACCTGGGCATGTCTCCTAACTCTGAGCTTCCCTGTCCTCAAACTAATGAGGACTGGGATATGCTGCAATGGTGGAATTACGGAATCACAGAATTGTTAGGGTTGGAAAAGCCCTCTAAGATCATTGATTCCAACCATACCCCCAGCACTGCCAAGCCCAGCACTAACCCATGTCCCCGAATGCCACATCCACACAGCTTTTAAATCCCTCCAGGAACAGGGACTTCACCACTGCCCTGAGCAGAGGTACCAGTGTCACTTTTTCCTGAGCATGGATCAGATATTTTGCGGAAGGGATTCCTAAAGGGGCTCTGAGAGAGCTGGAGAGACACTTTGGACAATGGCCTGGAGTGACAAGACAAGAAGAAATGGCTTAAAATTGACAGATATTCCCACAAATAAAAAGCCCACAGATAAAAGCACTTTACACCTTTATTTTTGCTTCATAAAATGTTTGATTACATTCAGTATTTGTTGCCTTTTGCAAACATTTGTGCTTAGGGTTTTTTCTCCCCCATTTCCCTTGCTGTGTATACCTGTATCACTCACCCCTTGCAATGGGATGGAAATAAATGAAAAAATTAAAAAAAAAAGAAAGAAAAAGAAAAAAGAAGGGGAATAAACGAGAAATGAGAAAGGGAAATAAAATGTGCACAGGAAATGATAACCCAAACACAAATCCTGCCCCTCTCTGGGGAAAGGGATAACCCCAAACTCAAATCCTGTCCTCTGCACACTTGGTGCTTGACAGGGTTAAATCCATGTATATTTAACACGTATATCTAACACGCAAAACTCTGAAAAAAAAAAAAAACCAAAAAAAACCCAAGTTTAAAAAATTACCATTTGGGGACGAGACCCCATTGACCAGAGCCCAAAGCGGCGTTTCCCCCCCCCGCCACAAAACATCACCCTCTGCCATTACCCCGCAGCCCACTAGAGGGTGGTTTCCTCCAGCGGGAGCTCCGCAGGCCGGCTGCGGCGCGGGGAGGGGACCCGGAGTGTGTTTTCCAGCATTCCCTGAGCAGGAGGAGCGCCCAAAATTCCCGGGGGGAGTGTCGGGAAAGGGGAGGGGGG
>VZRS01005193.1:65481-157721 GCA_013398055.1 Ifrita kowaldi | reverse complement strand
AATGTGGCAATTCCTATTTCATCATTCAGATCCTGTTTGGACGCATTTTTTTCCTGCGGCTCTGAATACCCCCTTGTGTTTCAGCAGAGCTCTAAGATAATATGAGTGGACTGTTTCATGTTACTGAGCGTGCAGGGTGCAGGACAGAAAATGTGCGTGGCTACCAAAAGTGTATTTTTCTTTTATTTATTCGCCATTACAAGTTGCTGAACTCCTCCAAAGTAAATGGGAGTTGGAGCAGGATGGGAATGGCACAAGCGCCGTGCGAATTGCACCGTGTGTTCCCATATTTATTTATGGGGGTGTGTTACAGATGTGTGTGTTCCTAAGTGTGGATGTACACAGGGATGCAAGTTGCTTAAAGAAGAGTTTTTGAAATACAGAGGGTCAGTAGGGAAGGCAAAATGTCATTTAGTTGCGTAGTTCTGTTTCTCCAACGCCTCCGAAAAAAAATACCCCAAACTAAAAAAATCCTGCAACCCATAAAAAGCAAAGCAACCCCCCCATTCCTAAGCACCCCTTTGGTTTGAAATCCCAGGGGACTGGAAGCTCTTGGGTTTTGGGCTGTGCACGGCAGAGCAGTGCCGGGGAGCAGCCGGCTGCGTTCCGTGATGGGTGGAAATCTTGCGGCCGGATCCCGAACGGAGCCCCCGGTGTGGACGGGGCGGGAGGAATGCAGGGTCCTTCTCCAGCTGTTCCCTATTAGAGCACCGAGCCGGCAGGATTTGGCAGCTGCCTGTGCTGCCATTTGATGACAAGGTCCAGCGCAGCGCCGTGCTCCACCGAGGACGGATTTAAGTCCTTCTGCAGGAAACCAAGCCTGGAGCTGCTCCGGCGCAAAGGGATCGGGGCTGGCTACAGGGGAGCGAGGCTGGAATTGGCCGTTCCCTTATATAGCTCGCAGGAATGAGAGGGAGGAATGCTGCCGAGTGCGTCTGGGCGCAATACTGCTGCTTTTATAAACAGCTGAAGGGATGAACCTCATCCATCCCTTTGGGTGGGGAGGCCCCGGGGGGGGGCCGGGAGGGAACACATTCTCCAAACTCGGCTGCTCCAGGATAAATCTGCGGCTTCCTGTGCCAGCCTCAGCACGGATTTGCTGCGATTCCCTCTGTGAGTTGGTGTGAGCAATATATTTTTAATTTTATTTTTTTATTGGCATCGCAGCTTTTCATTCCAGCTGTGGGCTTGGCGGTAGCCGTGTCCCCTCAGTTGGCCAGAGGATTGGAGGGGAGTGATTGGTCTCCTGCCATCAGGAAAGGCGAATTGTGAAGGAGAACAGGGCTCTGAAGTGGTCCTGGACACAGAGTCACGTAGGGCCGCCTGTGTGGCGGCGTTTGCTCGGTGTAAGCCAGGGTGCAGACCTGGGCTTGGGCCCTTCCCATCTCCACTCGTGCGAGCAATCCCTGCTTGCCCCTGTAATCCCGTTGACCTTGCTTGGCGTGAGGATTTCTCCTGCGTGCGGAGCTTGGCATCCAGCCTCCTGCCTGGCCCTTGCTGCGTTGGTGGAGCTGCCTGAGCTCTCCCTGGCTTGCCTTCCAAAAATGATCTCTTCCTCCAGGGCATTTGAAACTGATGCCAAAACCTGGATCCATTGAGTTCCTCCTTCTCCCCAAACACCCCTCTGTGTGGCTTTCCCATGGGATGGACATATCCATGCATCCTGCAGAGCAAGACGCGCACTTTCCCAGGCAGTCCTGTTGCAGTGGAGGGAAGGTTAGCTGAGATTTGTAACTGGGCTCAGTTAGGAAATAGCATTTAGTCTCCTGTGTTAGTGCTGCCTTCCTAAAACCACCTGAATTCCTTAGATCACTCCTGTTCCACGCCTGCTTGGCAGTCTGGCAGTTGTCATTTGCCTGGCAATGGAATCACACCAAGTCCTGAACAGCAGCGTTGTCATCGAACCTTGCGTTACTCATTACTCTTTGAATTCTGCTGTTTGCATAACTAATTTGGGCTAGATTCCCTCCTGGGCTGGGGCCTGAGGTGGCTCCTGGTACGTTTTCTAGGTGTTTGCTGACTTGGAAATGCTGGCTCCCTGCTTGTAGATGCCCCACTGGTACCCTTGGTGGGGGCTGGCTGTAAGGCAGGGGATATTCCCTTTCTGTGAAATCCGCTGTCTGGGAAGGGGTGTCAGCAGCTGAATGTAACATGCTGGGCTAATGTACTGGAGCAGGTGTTGGAATTACACTTGGTCCTCCTGAGAACTGAGCTCTTTCATACGTGCAGGACCTGTTGCGTGTCCCAACACTGCGGGGAGATGGGAAAACTGGAATGTTACCCCTAGGTGGTGGTCCTTAGGAGGAGGTGGCAGCCCTGCTGTGGTCCGTGGTGGATGAGCACCATCCTTGGAAATATCACCAACAACAGGCATCAGGAGGGGGTCCCAAAGGGAGACCAGAGCTTTGAGATCCTCTCTGACTGGTGGTGCTGGGCTCAGAGCCTTCAGGTGTGTGGACCCGGCACGGAGGAAAACCCATTTCAGTAAAGGTGTCCAACTTGTTTTTTGCCTGGTAGACTCCAGATGAGTGGTCTGATGAATGGCAGATGTTGTGGGAAAACTCAAGGAAGAAAAATAACTCTTTTTAACTAGTTAATTGCCACGGAGAAACAAGTATATTTCATTTGAAGGACTTCTGTCTTGGTTTTTTTTTCAAGTGTGAGGGCATTTTCATAATGACAGCCAAGCCCTCCTCGTTAGTACTGCAAACCCGACATGGTTCTGCTGTGTACAGCTGTGTATGACCCTCAGAAAGCCCTGAGGAGCGTCCTGATCCCATGGTTCTCTGGATCCCTGATGAAGGCTGGAGGGATGGATGTAACCTTGTTGCCAGCCTCAGATCAGGGATGTCTTGCAGGAAGCTGCACCAGTGTCTGGGAGAACACGGTGGTGTGGGGGCTGCTACAAGACCACCCACAATCTGTCGCCTGGTTATAAAGGGAAAACAGGAGTGGGAAGCAAACATGGAAGGACATCTATATGTTCTTCATGAGGTGAAATGCACAGCTTGGGGTTGTCCTACGCAGTGGCTTCACTGAGCTTTAATGGTTCAAACTGGTGAAGAGTGCGGGTTGTTGTTAATTCAATTTGAGCGTGAACGGCTTGGTCTGCTGAGAAGGAGGAGAATATGGAAACCATATTATCTGTGCACAGAAATAGAAGTTTCAGGTATTGCATAGCACTATTTAAAAGCCTGCTATAACTTCCTTCCTTCCTTCTAGCCTGGCCTTGCTGGGCAGCTTCAGTCCCAGCTGCTCGGAGCCGTCAGGACGCAGTGACCTCCTCTAAGCTACCAGTAAAGGTCAGGCAGGAGTGGGGTGTGCCTTGTGGTGGGAATGGGACCTGCACTCCTCCTGAGGCACCCAGGGGCGCTGGGTATGGCTGCTCTGTGGGCTGCAGACCCAGTGGGGAGATGTGGGGGCTGCATCCACGAAACGTGGTCCTTAGGCTTTGGGCATTGAGTGCAGAATGTGCTTTTGCTTTCACCTCCTCGAGTATCCCTCTGGGGTCTTTTTCCAAAGCAGTCAGTCCCACATCCCACCCCATCAGCCGTGGCTTCCTCGCTCCTGTAAGGTTGACAGAATTGCCCAGAGACTCCTGTAGGTCCTCCAGGTGTCCAAACACCGCCATGCACTGATGGAAGCAGTGGCAGCTTCAAGCTCTTGGCCTTAAAGGACAACAGGCTTTCTCTGACCTGTGCACAGGACATTAACTGCTCCTCATGTTAGGGCCAAAATCTTTATTTCATTTCAGCAGGCTGTCAGGTACCACAAGGGGAGCATCAGGATGGCCTAGATTCCTCATCCTGGGAAGGACTGGCCAAAGGAAGAGCCAAGGGTTGCAGGGAGCTGTAATGTCTTTTAATAGACCAAGTGATGCAGCTGGAAAAAATGGCCAGGCACGAAGGTGCACCAGCTCAAAGGAGGGCTTGTGTGGTTGTGGGGGTTTTTTTCCCAACTGTACCAGCTGGTCTATTAAAAGGTATTACATATTCCTGCAGACCTTGCTGCTTGTATCCTTAGCTCCCTGTGGCTCCAGCCCTACATCTATTGCTGCCACCCCAGCCACAGACAGTCTCCCAGCCTGTCAGGAAGCTGCTACCCCTGCACTGTGCAAATTTTGTAGTTCATCCCCAGTGACCCCACTGATGGAAAATCGTCCCAGTGCCCAGTGTGAAGGTGCTTCCCATTTTTAAAAAATTTTTCTTGGCTTACAGTTGCATTGCAATGCTGATCTCTGGTTTAAATGTCCTTGGGCTGTGTGAGGGCATCGCTGGGCTGTCACACAGTGGGACTGGAGGAGCCCAGGAGGCATCCCAGGAGGAGGATGGGGTGAGCCATCCTAGCCCTAGCCTGTGCTTAGTGGATGTGATAGGGAATTCTAAGTGCAGGGCTGGACATTGGCATTGTGTGGTCATTCCACACACTTCTCTCTGCCTGGAGAGGGATGTGAGCAGCCCTGCCAGCTCTGCTCATTAAAAATTAGGGACTGGGACTCCCAAGTGGAGAGACCATAGAATCACAGAAGGGTTGGAAGGGACCTGAAAGATGATCTCATTCAAACCCCTCAGACAGGGTCACCTTCCACCAGACCAGGCTGCTCAGAGTTCCATCCAGCCTGGCCTTGGACACTTCCAGGGATGGGACAGCCCCAGCTTCTCTGGGTGACCTGGGCAGACCTCAGATCTGCTGAGCTGTTGGACACTTGCTTTTAACCTGCCTGCTGGTGCTTGACCTGCTGCCACACATCTTTCCCAGGCTTTGTTTGCAAACTTGAGCACTAAAAGCTATCAGTGTTGGGATTTTTGGAAAATACCAAGGGGAGGGGTACAGAAGTACAAAGTGGTGTTAGCCAGGGGCTTTAAGCCAGGCTACACACCCAGTGTTCTCTTGTGATTCAAAGCTATTTTTATTTTTAGGGATGCTTTCCAGAGTGGCTGTGGGAAACTGCAGGCTGGAGGAAGGTCTGTGGTGTGTGGAATTACAAAGGCTCCCCTTTGCTGTCCCCCTCACCCCAGTACTCTCCTAGAGGAGACTTGCACTTTGCTCTTCTGTATTTTCTCCTGTTTGCTTAAAAATTTCTTCCCTTGTCGTTCCTGGCACGTGTCCCTTGCAGTTACAGGAGTAAGGAGATACTCCCTGTTCTTGCTCCCGAAATTTTGGCAGCGTGAATGACAAGGTCTCCTCCATGGGCAGAGCTAATGAGGGCCAGGTCATTTGGATGGGGGGTGGCAGAGCTTGCCAGCGTAGTAATTTTTAGGTAGTAATGCTTAAAATGGGGAGGAAAAAATTGACTAATGGTAAGAGCATGGTGTGGTGCAGGAGGGTTGCCCATGGGTGGGCTGCTTTCTCCCAGAGGCCTTTCCATACTTTACAGTGTCCTTTTAACCATTTTCTCAGGTAGTTCATGGCTCAGTGAGGGGCCTGGTGCCAGGGTTCATTTCCCCACTGACTTCAGTTGGGAAAAATCCCACTGTCGAAGTGCATGTGAAAGATGCAGAGAACCATTTCATGTATCACCACAGACCTGAGCTGGAATTCTCTGCCTGGACCAGCTTGTTCCTTGATTCCTTCTGTGTAGGTATCTCACGTTTGTGCTCGGAAAAGCAGCAGAGCTGAAGGTCTGTCCCCCCAGAGTGGGTGCGGGGAGGATGTTGGTAAAGGAGAGGAAGCACACAGAGCATCACTGTCAAGATAGGGATTGATGATGGAGGTCGAGGACAGCTTTAGATCGAGAGCTGAATTGGAACCAGCTGTAGAGCCATCAATTAAAATAATCTAGTTTGTGAATACGCTTATCTGCAAACAAAATTAAATGGATGAGTGGGGAAAGTGCTCTGCTCGTAGCTTGGGCCATGGCTGGTGGATGATCCTCTGCACAGTTGCATCCTTTGGCGTGTTAGACCTCAAAATCTGAGCAAAGCTGCATGCCCATTTCACCATTTATATTTTACATCTGCAATCAGACCGGTTGCTTTTAAAGTAGTTGATATACTGGTCAGCCAAATTTTCGTGCAGAGTTTCCCTGAAGCAGTTGATGAAGGTTGTGGATCACAAATTCCCATCTCCCTACGATTTCTCAAGCTTTGCCCTCTCTTCTTCTCATGTTCCATCAAAAAAATCACCTTTATTTCATTTGTGGCCCATGAAAGCCACTTTTTACCGAGCTGGGAGTTACGTTTGCAGTCAGCGTAACTGAAATAGTAATTAGTGTGAACGCCAGCTTTATTTTAGGATGCATCCGTCAGTGCTTTGGCACTCCAGCATCGAGCTCATGTCTAGTGTTACCACAGATAACTGCTGGGAGAAAGGGCACCCCTTGCACTGCCAGTGCACCCCAACCTTGGGGATGGATTCATCAGAGAGAGGAGAAGCTGCTGTACTGCAGTGCCGTGTTTTGGAGTTCCCACCCGATCGCCCCAGTCTCCTCCCCACTTCTTCCACGTTCCAGCTAAGTGCAGGAGCCCACAAAAAGCACAGGTCGTTGTGTTTGAAGCCCTTTTTGTCTGCAGAAACGCCCCAAGGGTAGTGGGATGAGCCCTCACGTGAATTGTGTGTTTGTGCAAATCTACCTTTGGGTGTGCGTGTGCCCTTTGTGTTTTCTATTTTCACTGAATAAACAAGACCATTACTCTTTTACTAACTCTTGGTTATGCAAGAGCTGCTGAGGGATCTAAAAGGGGCTGCAGGTCTGATGCAAGGGATCCCCAGGCTTGTGTGTTCATCCCTTTTCCCTTAAAAAAATGGTGTGTTTATCTTTGCAGTGCTCTGGCCCTAAGAAGAGACCCAGAGATTTGCAGAGGTCACTGCTGAGTGCAAGTTTGGCAATGGCAAACAGCCAAGCCAGTGGCTTTCCATCTTGGCCCAGTAATTACAAATAAAGTTGAGGTTGGAGTGAGCGGATCCGTTCCCGACTTCCTGTTCCGCAGCAGATGCTTGAGGTGGAAGGGCAGGATCTCATCAAAACAGGGTTGGGATTCTCTGTTGGAGAAGGTGTTGCTGGCTGTTCTTCGGAAGGGGTTCTGTGGGCAGGGGGAGTTGTGTTTCTGACACAGAGGGGGATTGCAAGATGGATTTTCTGTGATGGAGCAGACCATGGGATGGTCTCATCCATAGTGTGACAGCCCTGCAACTTGGTTTGCTCTGGTTCTGGGAACTGAGCAGAAAATGAGCCTGGCCAGCTCCAGAGGCAGAAACCCAGTTTGTTTTGCACCTGGCAGGAGTTGGCTGTGTGAGGCAGGTGCATGGGCTTCTCCTGGCCTCTTCATGCAGGAGACAAGCACATCTGGCTAAAAAAGAGGAGCTGTAAGTGAAGGATTTACCAGCACAGGGTCACCTGTCAGATGCCCCGTTCACAGTGTGGGGTTTTATTGATGTGTTTACATGCAGTGACTCCATGGCAGGGCTGTATCAAGGGTTTTGGTAAAGGTGTCTGAATTTTAGCCTGGTTTCTCTGATGGACTCTGTGCAGGTGTGTGGTGCAGCACCTCAGCTGAGGTTTCCTGGGCTCAGCACTCCTGCCTGGAGCTTGCTGATGATGCCTGTAGATTCCTGCTCTCTGTGTTGAACCCAGGGTGTAAACCACGTATTTCTTGTATTCTGTCAGGATAATCCACAGGGCAGAGAAAGGGGCTACCACAAACTCAGGGTCATTTTGTGTTGTGGACAAGGGACTGTCTGTGATGGCAAACGTGGATGGATGGTACTGACGGCCCTGTTGCACCAAGGGCTGAACCAGCTCCTGCCACAACCCCTGCAAGCCTTCCCTGTTACTTGCAGGAGCTGGACATGGCCGAGCTTGTTGAGCTATCATGCCTGGAGATGTTATTTTACTTAAAATGATGTTAATATTGTGACTGTTGTCTGCAGGATTCAGCAGCTCTGCTCCACTCTTTGCTCTCAAGCAAGGCTACCCTGCTTTAGAAGCACAGGGTGCTTCAGAAAGCTTCTCTTCTGTTACTGATCCTCACGAATAATTAATTCCAGATTGCCTCTTTTTTTGGATAAAACTTGTTTGGCTGTGGGAACAAACCTGCCTGTCTTTTAACCAGTTAGTTCTCCTGCTCCTTGGCTATGCTGTTGCCTGGTGGGGAATGGGCATGTGTTGTGTTTGGAGTTTTAATTGTTGTTACCAGAAAAAATTGAGTGGGTGGATAAAACAGGGTTTAACCAGGTTTAGCTGGAGGCATCTTAAAACCTCCTTTCCATGCCGCTGCATTCTTTTCTTTCTTTTCTGTGTTTTTAACCCTGGACATCACACATCAGTTCTTCTTGTCATTGGGTTTTTTCCTGTTGTCCCCTTTTCTCTGTCCCCCGTCAGCAATGGGAATTGAAGAAGCAAGAAATTCAGGAGAGAAATGCAGAGGGAAAAACCCAGAACTTTTGTTGCAGCGAAACTTGGCTGATCTGACATTTACAAGCAGAACATGGTGTTTCTGCAGCAGCTGCAGTCTGTGGCCATGCATTTTCCTGCTTTTCAGTTTTCCTGTTGGGATATTCCTCTTGTTTCTCATGCAGCAAACATCAATGTGATTTTTCTACCGTTTTTCTCTCTGTTCCCCAGTGTGCTCAAATTGCCACGGGGTCAGCTTGGTTCTGGGTAGTTGTTTTTTTTCTTTTTTTAATCTTATAGTTCTAAAGAAGTGGATTATTAAAGAAAAAAAACAAAGTCCCCTGGCTGTTTCCCTCTAGATAATGCAAACATAGATGAAATGTTGAGTTATAACTACCTGAGTGACCTTTTAAGATAAGAATTGTTATTGACTGGTGGTATTATGTTAAACTGATAAGAATTCTTTTTTAGAAGAGGAGGGGAAAAAAGCCCAGCAAACCCTTCAGTAACCATAACAACTTACTCTGCAGCACAGGGACAGCACACAGCTCCTTCCTGACACTGCTGCTGGGGGCTCAAGGGTGGCACTGTGGGGATCCCATCCAGCAGCCCCTTGGGGGACCTGGGAGACTTCCCCAGAGCTCCAGGTCGTGCTGTGAAGGATGCCCGAGGTCACTTGGCTCTCCTGCTGCTGTCAGCCCTCTAATTTTCGTCATCTGAAGGGAATTGTAGCTGGAGAGTTGTGCTGAAGCTCAGTCTGGTGCTGGGGGTTTGGCTGCAGTCGGAGGGAGGGAGGGATGGATGCAAGGGTGCTGGGAGCAGGAAGGATCACAGACTTCCAGAATGATTTGGGCTGGCAGGGACCTTAAAGCTCACCTTGTTCCAACCCCTGCCATGGGCAGGGACACCTTCCACTATCCCGGCTTGCTCCAAGGCCCATCCAGCCTGTCCTTGAACACTTCCAGGGATCCAGGGGCAGCTGCAGCTTCTCTGGGCACCCTGTGCCAGGGCCTCAGCACCCTCATGGGGAAGAATTTCTTCCCAATATCCTGTCTACCCCTGCCCCCCTGGCAGTGGGAGGCCATTGCTTCTTGTCCTGTTGCTCCATTCATTGTCCAAAGTCCCTCTCCAGCTCTCTCATAACTCCTGTAGGCACTGGAAGGGACTCTTAGGTCTCCCTGGTGCCTTCTCTTATCCAGGCTGAACAGGGATGCTTTTGGAGGTCAAAGGAGGATGCTTTCCATGGTCCTTGCTTAAGAAATGAGGAACGAGGGAAGGAAATCCCTTCTTTACAGTGACTGTGCTGGCAGGCTCAGGGCAGCCCTTGGAGCCCTGTGGGGAACTGGATCCAATCTCTGTGTCCTGGCAGAGGTGCCAGCTCCTATCTCAGGTTATCGCAGTAGATCAGGAGTGTGATGGGAACTTACAGGTACTCAGAGCCTTTCTTGGCCCAGCTGAGCCCTGTGGGCTGTGTTTGCATGTGCTGCTCCTGGGAATTCTGTCAATTTAAAGCAGAATTCACACTTTGGTCACTGTCTGTTAGCAGGGGTTGTCACTGAGACCGTCAGAGCTAAAGAAAATCTGCTGCGAGCGACTGGGTTTTTTTATCACCTTCTCCCTCCCCATCCCCTTGCACTTGCATTACCTGTGTGCCATGGGGTCCCAGTTTTCATGGAAAATGAGCTCACGGGTGGGGATGAGTCTAAAGGCGAACAAGCAACAAGCAGCAGCTTGGAAAGTGCAGAGACCATAAAAAGAGAGAGGATAGGCCTGATAAAATACTCTGAATATTTTAGAATTAGGGATGAATGCATTTGAATCCATAGCAGAAGAGGCAAAGGTGTGCAACTTCGTGTGTCTGCTCAGGAAATCAATTACTTAAACCTGCTGGCTTAGGAGTCATGGCAGCAGCAGGGAAGCTGTGTAAAGGTGTCTGCTCAGCTCGTGCTCACCAGCCTCTCCTCACATTCTTCTGGAGCAGCCAGTTGGATGCTGAGTGCTTTTTGTAGCCGATGTCAAATCTCGGTCAGCCGGAGAGCCTTTATAAATAAAGGTGTCTGTTGGTATTCAGGCATACGTGGATAATAGCTGCTGTAATTCAGCTGTCCAGCCTGGCTTCCCGGCTTTTATAAATGACTGATCAGAGATTCCACTGAGAATGAGGATTTAAAGGGATGGAGCTGCTGGAAGTGGTCTCTATGCTGGTAAGTATAGCGAGCCCATCTCCCCAGGACAGGTGGCCGGTGTTGCCCTCTGTCCACCGATGTCCCGGGTTTGTATTTCACACAAGGCAAATGTTGTATTAATAAAACTTGTGTTGTGGTTAGATGGCAGGGCTCTGCAGTCATTTTTTGCAAGCTGCACTCGAATCTTTGAGTTTGTCATCTTTTTTTTTTTTTTTCCCCTTTTATTTATGGGAGCGGGTAAACACTCGGAGATCTTTCTGGACAAGCCACAGCAGCTGGAGGATACTGGTTTCTCTATGGAGTGGAGGAATTTCATCAGAGGAGCTATTGTTCCACTGTGTTCTCAGCATTTTGGCAACTGTTCTTTAGATTAACCCTACAGAAAGGGGAGGCTGCTCTCTGCTGGGTCTGAAAAAATTGGAAAAATGTGGGCAGATGCTTTTGCATTGTTAGAAATCGATCCTGGTTGGTAGTGGGGAAGCGTGGTGTGGGATTAGGGAATGAAGAAGCCCAAGTTCTTTAAATCCCTCCTGAAGCCAAACTGGATGTCAGCGTTGATGTTCAGTTGTTTTCTGGTTTTAAAGAGGAAATAGTTGATGTCTTCTCCCACTGCCCTGAGCAGTCAATAATCTCAGTGTGTGATGGCTGGGGGTCCAGCCCACACCCCTGCTGAACTATTACAGGATCTTCACTGGCTGGATAATCCGTTTTCCTGGGCTGTATTGACTTTGCTTGGCAGGGTTTTGGTAGCAGGGTGGCTTCTGTGAGAAGATGCGCGTGATGGGGCAGCCACAGCTTCTCTGGGCAACCTGTGCCACCACCCTCACAGCCTAGAATTTATTCCCAATACTCCATCTAACCTACTGATAGGTAGGTGAAGAACCCAGGTAGTGAGTTAAGGGGATGGCTTGAGACAGTCCGACTGGTGTAAATTTGGAGGGATGAGCAACTTGAGTAGGGCCTGGAGCAACCTGGGACAGTGGAAGGTGCCCTTGCCCATGGCAGGGGTGGAATGAGATGGGCTTTAAGGTCCCTTCCAACCCAAACCATGCTGTGATTGCTCATCCAAGAGCTGGTGTGGTCCCTTGCAGGGGACTCAGAGGAGAAACTAATCCCTGACTTGTGGCCAAGGGCTGATGAAGCTCCTCGCTCACCCTGCAGCAGCTTCTCCTTCTGCCAGTGCCTGCAAAGCTGAATTCAGCCCCCAGGTCTGTTAGTTGCCAGATCTGCAAAACATAACCAAATTCAGGGTTTTTTTAATCTTGTGTGCCTATTTTGATTCAGTTTACCCATACAATTACACTAATTTGCTTTATTACATGCAAAAAGATTAAAAATACATCTGGCAGAGAGGATTAAAAGCTGGTAATCTGGCTGCTAAGAAGCACACGATGCTTTAGGATTTCCTTTTGAGGTGCATGGAGCTCTGGAACATGAGCAAATGTCATCCTTTGTAGCTGGAGTTTTCATAGGGAGAGCTCATTAAAATTGGTGTGATTGTTTGAGTGAACGAGAAATTAATGAATTTAAAATATAAGACTAAATCCTACCACATTAAAGCAGTAGTTGTGATTTAAGAGCTCGTTTTTGGTTTGGGTTTGTGTTTTTTGTGTGTGCAAACCTGGAGCAATGGGGTTGTTTTACCTTTTAAGGGATTTAACAAGTCTCCCTAATTTTCTTTTAATGTTGCAGAGCTTAAAAATAATGCAAGGTCAGGATGAGCGTAACTAATTCTAGTGTGAAAGCAAAGCCTGTTTCTCCCTAGACTTAAAATAAGTGCAGCAATCCTCAGTACAGCCTTTGGGAGGGATGTAGCAGGAAAAGAGACTGCTGGAATCTTGATAAATAAAAATACGTGCTTGGGGATTTTTTTTTTCCCCCTTTTTTTGTCCAAGGAGAAAGGGGAGCCCTATAAAAGCCAAGGTTTAATTTAGTTTTGCTTGCTTTCTCACGTGCCCCAAGAGGGCTCGTGGCAGGTCAAGGTGTGGTGAAGGTGTCCTTGGATCCTTCAGGGGCTGGCAAGCCCCTCTGGAGGTTCTGGGTTTTTGAGTCCTTATCACTTGATTTATCTGGGTTTACCCACGGCAGGGTCCCAAGGATGCTGAGAGCTTTTCTCCCAGGATCTGAGTTGGTCTGTGTGAGCTCTGCTGCTCTGTCCCAGTTTGGTGCTGGCATTTTGTGGGGGATCCCCTTACTGTTTCACAAAACCTTTTTGTTTCACTATTAAGGCTTATTGTGGTGAGTGTTACCTTTATCATCTTTATGTCAAAAACCCACAAACTTAGCTGTTCTCACGCAGCTCTGGGTGTGCTGCCCGTTCTGGCCTCCTGTGTAACAAGAAGCCCAAAGCATTATCCTGCTTTTCCTGCAGCAAGCCCACAGCATCTGTGTGACAAAAACACACCTTGCTTTGGTCCGGCCACCCTTGGGGATCCCACGGCGTGTCCTGGCAGCTGTGCTGCTGTGACAATAGCAAAGAGGTGTCACCGTGTCACCTCAGCGCTGCAGGGGATGCCCAGGGCCCTCCACTGCCATCATTAGAGAGCTCTTTCCCTAGTTGTCCCTCACCACATGTGTTAACTTTGCTTTCCAAGTCTGGACTGCTGCCACAGCCCGTGTGTGTCCCTTCTTTCCGTGCATTGTGGTCTCCTGCTGCTGGAGGTGGCTGGGAGCCTGGTGACGCTGTGAGGACGCGTGGGGGAAGGGGAATTCCCACGTCCTTGCTCCTGTTTCCCTTCTCTTTCCTTGACTACAGAGACTGTTTTCATGGTGTCCAGGTTGCTGGTGCTGACAGTGAGTGTTTTATGCCGTGTGCCCCAGGGGAGACGCTGAGGACAGGTCCCATTTCCCGCCAGCCTTTCGGCTCTCGGGGAGTCCCGGGGTTGCCCCATCACTGCCAGGATGCAGGTGCTGGTGCCTGGGCTGCTCCGACTCTTCCCTGCGTGGGATGCAGCCAGCAGCCTCCCATCCCCTCCGTGCCAGCTGGAGCCCTGCCCGCAGCACCAGCCCTCCCTGGGCATCACCTTCCCGCTGGCAGAGCCGCAGCCAAATAAAAAGCGTTTTCCTCTCTCCATCTCCTGTCTGCTGCATGACTGCCTGGCCCTGGGGAGGGAGATGGGGCTGTGGCTATCTCTCCAGAGCCAGGATTTCGGCTGTTTTCCTTTGCCTCAAAATGTCTGCACCCCCTGGTTTGCAAACACAGTCACCTCTGCCTCGCTCCATTGAGGTTTGTGGTTTTTTGTTAACTCCTTATATGCCCATGGCTGATAAAATTTGGCCTGTTGTAGTAGAAATCCCAGCATGTGCTACTTTGTTTTTTCCCCAGCAGAATCCATATGTTGCAGCTTTCAGGAGAGAGGAAAGCAGCATTAACTTTTCATGTCTAGCGTCGCTAATTTAAGGGGTGAGAAATTGGCCTGGGTCTCCTTTTTAAAGAACTGAGCATATACTGATAGTAGCAGTGTTGGTACTGAATAACTCGATAAGCTGAAGAATGCAGCAATATCTAAAATTAAATCTGTTCTTAATTGCTGGGTTATAAATGGCAGTGTTTTCTCCAAATGGAATTAATTTATTATTTTTCATTTGCCGACACGAGTCTCGGCAGCACAAACCCCGCATTTTGCATTAATACAATAATAAGGCACTTCCAAAAGGTGTGTTTGGCATTTGTAACACACAGCACAATCTAACAAACCATAAACTATGTCAAAATACCCCTAAAGTGGTAATTAGAACTTTTTTTAAAATGTAGAATAGATGAATACATTCCAAATTGTGACTTTTCAATGAAGCTCTTTCATAAAAAACATTGTTTCTTGCCAAAACAAATTCAAAGGCATTTTTGTAATTTCTGCTGGGGAAAGGAGGAGTGTTTATCCAGCCTTTCATGTTGGCTGGGCTTTTTGACTTTTATTTAATTTTTTTTTAAAAAAGGCTGTGCAAAAGAAGGGGTATTTTTGTCTGAATGTGCATTAAAAAGTCTCGTTCCTGTCCTCTCCGGAGCAATGTGCAAGGAAGGCTGGGGCAGGATGTGCCTTGGGGTGCAAGGCTGTCTTTAGCATCCTGCCTGAAGTTCAGTGGTGATGGGATCCCATGGCATGTTGTATTTGGGGCAGACACGGATCCCAAAGTGGTTCCTGGGGTCGAGGATCCAGCTGACATTGGTGGCTCCTGCCTTTGGAGGAGGGAACCCCCCACGAGTGCTCGGGATGGGGATGGGGTTCCCCTGCTTGCTTTGCAGAGCATCATCTGCAGCCTCAGGCACCCAACCAGCGCACAAAGCAAAACTGCTCGAGGTGTTTATAGCTTTTCCTCCTGATTTTTTTTTTATCACTTCCATTTTGAACGTGTTTTTGACAGCTTTTACCTGCTGAGTCACCATTTGTCCTCGTGCATGGGAGCCGCTCCTGACGTACCAAATCCCCGAGCAGGCTTGAGCAACCATCATTTAAAAATAAATCCTGTCAGGGAAGTGGAGTTTTTTTCTCCTCTTTATTTTCTTCATACCACCAACTGCTTTTCCCACTGTGTGTGTGCTCTGTTCCACGAGGCGGGTGTTTCATAGAAGCGATGCCTTCACGTTGCTAAGGATGGCTTTACCATTTATCACATCCCGCCACCGCGTAGCCCGTGGAGGAATTGTGTGTTGCAACCAGATAACGGTGCAGCTTCTGGAGATAACTGTATCTGATTCTGCACCCAGCACTCTGCTTCTCCTGAGGTGGATCTTTTTGGTGGTGAACCACAACTTGAGCACAAACTGATTCTCATAGCTCGGCTTAATAGATACAAATCCTTGCTTGCTGTTACTTCTGGTGGATGGGAAGGGACAGTTGGTCTTTCCAAGGGTAATCCCAATGTCCAGGTTAGTTTTCTTTCCCATTTACCAGGTTCAACCAGATTCAGATGGCAGGTGTGTTTATAGGTGGTTTTGCAGTGTTGGTGGGTACTTGATCTGCATCGCTTGCAGACAGCCAGACTGCAGCAGCCACCTCTCCAGAAACTGTTTGGAAAGACTTTGGATATGTGCAGTGACACTCATTTAGGGTATTGAAACACCTGCCCTCTGGTCCCCTTCTGCCCCAAAAATGCATCTCAGATTTGCTTTGATTTATTATCTGTAATTTTGTGCATTGGATGGTAAATGACAAGAATACTGTTAGCTCCTTGCTGTTTCTGCATCCTCATGCTCCTCCAGCGTTGATGTTGCAGGTGGAGACTTGCAGGATGGTTGGGTTGGAAGGGACCTGAAAAATCATCTTGTCCTCACCCCCTGACCTGGGCTGGGACACCTTTGGCTAAGCCAGGTTGCTCCAAGCCCCATCCAGCCTGGACTGGAATGCTGCCAGGGATGGGGCAGCCACAGCTTCTCTGTGCCAGGGCCTTACCACCCTCACAGGGAACAATTTCTTCCTGATTCTTCATGGTGTGCACAGCTGTTCTGCCTAGGTGGTGTATTCCTTATTTTATGGGTGCTCCCACCTTCCTCCTTTCTGGGGAATTCACTGCAGAAATTAAATGTTCAGTCTATTTATAAATTTCAGTCTCTGTATTAATCCATCCATATATTTATTAACCCTCCAGGTGGTTGCATTTCACTGTAATACAGCTGCTAGTGGGATGTTAATCTTAGTGAAAGTCTGTTTTAGCTTTCTTCTGATATTGCAGCCTGCTGTCATCCTGTGGGGCAAATCCTCCCCTAGGAAGGAGGAAGGGAGACTATTTAAGGAGGAGCAATTTGTGAGGGAACAACTGGAGCTGAAACCAAAGCCAGGTTTGGGAAGAGGAGGAGGAGGCTGGGAAGGAGCTATTTCAGGGGATGGTTTGTCTGGCCACATTGGTCTTGGGCATGGAGGTGTCCACCCACTCCTTTGTGTGTGATCAGCACTTGTTTTGGCACAAGCTGTTTAATGTGTGGCTCGTTTTCTCCATAATTAAACTTCTCATACCCTGGGGATACACTGTATTGATCAGCCAGTAAATCCTTGACCTCAGATTCAGCAAGGCAGCCCTGGTTCCTGTGGAACCCATTCCTGGAGGCTTTCAGCATCCCTGGAGGTGTTCACCATCCTTGGAAGTGGTTAAATGTTCATTCACATCATGACTGGTTGTGGCATTCAGTGCTCTGGTCTGGTTGAGAAGGTGGTGACAGTCAAAGGTGGGGTTCAGTGATCTCAGAGGTCTTTTCCAACCATTCTGTGATTCTGGGAGTGGGGTTTACATGTGAATCCCGTGGGATATATTTGCCTCTTGTCCTTCCCCCTGTAGTTTGTCAAGAGGACACAGAAGATGAGAAGCTTTGTACTTGTGCTGCTGTTAAATCCCAATGAGTAATTCAATAATGAATAGCTATCAGTTCGTTGCTTTCATATTAAGGAGAAATCCTATGCTTTTAAAGCTTTTTTATAAGGATTGGATTGTGAGCTAATTTCTAATCTTGCACAACTAACGGGTACTTGAACATAAGGCTTCCTTTTATCATTGCAGTCTCTTTTGTTAGAGCCATCACCAGCATATGGTTTTGGAGGATTTAACATCTCAGACACATGGTGACACTCTCTTAGTCCTCTCTGTGCATGCAAGTCTAAAAGTCTTTTTTTTTTTTTTAAGTCTCCAGGATGCTTGTGAGTACTTGGAGCTAGAAAAGAAAACAGAAGGCCCACCAACACCCAACAGGTTTTGCAAAAGAAGGTTTCTAAAAATGCAACTTACTGAGGAGAACATGTGTGTCTGGGCTGTAACATAGAACTTGTTGACATGTTTTGCTAAATTTGCTCTGGGTTTTTTTATTTTAGCAGTTGGAAAAAGCTTGTAAAACTGGGGAATGTGTGCAGTGGTTTTCCCTCCTTTCTTAGCCCTGCTGGTTCTTGTTGTGTTCTCCTGAGGCTGACTTGTGGGTGGGTCCCAAATCATCTTCTTGGCATCTTGGGGGGGTTCTTGTGCACCCAGCCTGGGCACAGCTTCCCTCTTCCATCCTACATCTCTCTGCTTGTTTAGGATTTTGTAACTGTGGATTTTCCTTTCCTCCCTATCAGCCTACACAGGGACTAGAGGGCAAGTGGCTTGCTATGTCCTGCATGCCAGGGAGGGAGCAGGGATGCTGCAGCCCCTCTTCTCTCAGGCATTAGGTGCTTTTGGCAGGGTGGAAACCCTAAATCACATTAGGGATGTGTTTAGGGAAATGAGGGCCATGGTGGCATGAGCCATGCATCCCCACTCCTGAGCAAAAAGGGTTTGTGGTTGCAGGAAAAACCTTCAGGGTTGTGAGATGGAACAACAGTTGGGGCTGGAGCTGCTGCAATTCTCCTCCCTCTGTCCAAATGATTTTGGTTTCCCCTTATCTATCAAAGAGAGGGTGAATTGGGCTGTGCAGTATTCCAGTTGCTTTTGAAAAATCAGCTTTTTTTTATCCTTCCTCTCAGATGTCCCTTTGGCTGGTGATGTGTGGTGATGAGGAGGAAAAAAGAAGGGAAATCCTCCTTAGGGATAAAGAACAGTGTTGTGTCCCTAGTGCCAGAGCCAGGCAGTGGAGCATGGGAAGGGCTCGCTCGGGATTCATTGCGGCCTCACGTTTCTCAGCTCCAGCCATGTTCCTGTCAAAGTAGAAGCCACAGAAATATCTCATTTTATTGTGTTGCCATGAGAGAGGAAGCATCTTCTGTCTGAAATAACAGCTGGAGCTGGGACTTGGAGCGACCTGGTGTGGAGGAAGGTGTCTCTGCCCAAGGCAGGGAAATTGGAATGAGATGATCTTCATGGTCCCTTCCAACTCAAACTGTTCTCGGACTCTTGGGTTCATTTTTCCTTTTTTCCAGTACACCCCCTGTTCTGTGCATTTATTTATTTTTTCTAGCATACATTGGTCCATGTGCAAGCCAAGATTCCTGTGGAAGGTTCCCGATTGACATCCTGAGAGGACCAGGATGCATCAGCCTAAGTCAAGGGATTCCCATGTGGACCCCACTTCTCCCTCCTTTTGCTCAGCAGAGGGGTCCCCTCTGGCTCTGCCCTGGAATCTTTTGGAAACCCTTCAGGAGAGCATCAGCTCAGGAGACCTTGTGCAGCCAGGGGGGATGGTTGAATTCCAGCTTCCATCTCTGGAAGTACTCTAGAGATGTGTAGATGTGGCATTTGTGGACATGGCTTAGTGGTGGCTGTGCCAGTGGTAGGTCTTAAATCTTTTCCAACCTAAACTGTTGTGTAATTCCAGCCTGGAAGCAGTGTGGATGGGAATTCCGAGTGTGTTAGGGTGAGAAGGTGCCTGCCCACCCAGACTGGCTGCGAGATGGCCCCAAGAGACCATGAGATCCCACATATCCCATGACTGGGAAGTGATGCCCCTAATCCAGACCTCTTAGAGCTGCTGCCGTGCTGTTTTTGGCAGGCTAATGGGAATGAAGGCTTTGTCTGGTGGGTGCCAGAGCTGCTCCCCACATCCCAGACTGCAAGAGAAGCTGAAGGAAGGAGTGGGGATGTATTCTCTTCCTCCTCTGGCACACACATATCCCCGAGGCTCGGCTGTTGTTTCAAAGCTGCTCTCTGGCTGTTTTAAATTTAGGAGCTGGCTCCTGCAGGCACA
The DNA here is from genome assembly GCA_013398055.1 of Ifrita kowaldi. Lineage (NCBI taxonomy): Eukaryota > Metazoa > Chordata > Aves > Passeriformes > Cinclosomatidae > Ifrita > Ifrita kowaldi. The sequence continues at coordinate 138,622 of VZRS01005193.1, read as the reverse complement.
GGATAAGTGGCTGTGCTGTGGGGCAGGAATGGGACAGGGCATCTGCAGTGACTGGAGCTGGTCCTCTTGCTCCTCCTCCCATTGGATCTGCTGCCCTGTGTGTTTCCACCTCACCTGTGACAGCCCTGCTCCTGCTTCCCAGTCAGGTCATCAGGAATTGCAGGGTTTTGGGGGGAGATACTCTGATACTGCAGGGAGAGAAGCAGCAGTGAGAGCAGCTCTTGCAGGGTCTCAAGATCTGTGACCCACATCCCTGCATCCCAGATAGCCGACCTTGTCCTGTACTTGCATTCAGGTGGTAAAACCTGCTCTTCTGGGCTCAAAAGGTCACATTGGCATGGACATGCAGAGCACACAAGCACACAGCTCCTGCCTGGGCAGGCACGTGTTGAAGTCAGAGCGTCAGCATCTGACTTGATACTTGACCTTTTGTGTGCTCCCTGTTGCAAACAGTTCTCTGCAGGTCTCGGGGAGAGAAATTGAAAAATGCATAGGTTCTGTGCTGAAGGCAATCCCGGTGGGATGGTTTCAGCTTTAGCCCAGGTTTGTTTCTTGGTCCTCTCCTCCCTCTGTAAGAGGAACTGGGAAGATGAATGGATTCACGCTGAGGTCTTTTGACAGAAAATGCTGCAGTAAGCACAAAGTGTGGTGTGGGCACAGTGCTGTGCAGCACTCGGATGGTGCCTGTTAACCTGCACGTAGAAATGTGCTGATATCTTTCAGTGTGGCTTTAAAAGGCACCTGTACAGCTGGAAGTGTGAATGTAGGAAGAATATTCAGTCTCCAGCTTTCAAAGCAAAGCCTTGTCTTTCCCATCCTTCTGTATCGTGGGCTCATCATGGGCTAAACCATCCAGTTGTTTTAAACTGGCAGAGCAGGTTTAGATTAGATGTTAGGAGGAAATTTGCTCAGAGAGTGGTGAGGCCCTGGCACAGGGTACCCAGAGAAGCTGTGGCTGCCCCTGGATCCCTGGAAGTGTCCAAGGGCAGGTTGGACAGGGCTTGGAGCAGCCTGGGATAGTGAAAGGTGTCCCTGCCCATGGCAGGGGGTGGGACTGGATGGTCTTTAATGTCCCTTCCAACCCAAACCATCCTGGGATTCTGTAGTCATGCATTACAGGTCCCAGCTCAGGTATTTGCAAGACTCTTTATTTTTCCCTATCTCACGGTCACAGAGGATTGCAGCTCTTCATCAGGAGCCCTGACTCCCCTCCTGTCATCAGGCAGGTTTAAATAGAAGGAAAATTTCTTTGGGTAGGAAAAAATAAATAAAGCTCTACCTGAATTTTCTGAATTATTTTCTATTTGGTCAAGAATAGCTTGGAAAAAAGAGCTGAGGTGTCTGAGCTGAGTACAGTAATTTATTTGGATGGAGTATAATAATTTATTTTGAGCTCTCTGTGGAAGTAGAAGGCTGCAGTGGCTTTGCCACCCTTCATGTGGGTAGAGGAGGGAGAGATGAGAGTGAGGGTTTCTGCTTTGGGGGGTGCCTGGACGTGGCCATCTTGGCCAAAACATGTGAGTCCCCCTTTCATCCTTCATGCAAGAAACATTTGCCTCACCCATGCAGATGCGGGTAGAGGGGGAAATGCTCTGCAGACCCCTCTGCCCTGAGGCTTCCTTGCAGGAGGCTTGGAACAGCTTTTCGGCAGAGGTGGGAATTTGTCCCTGTAGGAACAGGGCTCTCCTTAACAGGAGATCTTTGAAAATAAATGTGTATGTTTTTGGTCTGGAAAATACTTTGGTATCCTTAGATCCTCCAGCCAGAAGGGAGCATGCTGATCCTCTGGTCTGGCCAGACAGTTGTGCTCCCTCGTTCCCGTAGCTGAGCTCCTGCTTTCTGGGTTAGCTGGATTTGATTTTGGCATTTTCCATCAACTCCCTGAAATGGGGTCAGCTCTTGCCTGCTGTTCTTTCCAGTAGGTGATGTGCTCCTGTGCCTGGAAATCCTCTCTCCCATGCCTAACCTGGTGCACGTGAGCAGCATGCAGGGATTTTATCCAGAGGTGAAGGCAGATGCTCAGCCCTGAGGGGGAAGGTGTTTCCTACATGTTTTGCTCCCACCATCCCTCCTCCTGCCCCGTGAAGGGACAGTGATGGGCAGCAGCATCCCTTCTCCTTGCCCCTTTCCAGTGGGTCCCGTCTACATCACGAGGAGGAAGGATCACTGGATGCAGCCGGGGGTATCCCCAGTCAGAGCCCGTGGAACACACCAGTTGCACGGACTCCAGCCAGGGCCAGCGGCCTTCCCTGTGCCAGGTTGAGTGATAAAGGCCCCCTTGTTAATGCATGTTGCCTTAAGCTGTGTTTCCACAGCTTTCCATCTGTTTACCGAGAGTATTCAGACATGTAATTCCACCGGATCTGGCTGCTTACGGAGAAGGCTGGATTATTTGTGTTTCACAAATAAGGCCAGAAAACACAAGGGCTGGAGCACTGAAAGGCAGCTCTGCATCGCTCCTGGTGGGGTTTCTTTCTCGGTCCCACTCTCCTGCCTTTTCCTTTATTTAATTTATTTTTAACCACAGACCCCTTTTTCTCTGGCCCACATGTTCCCTGTTGTCCGTGTTCTCTCCTGTTCCCTTAAAGTGTTCATGGCTCTGTAGCTGGATTGCTTCCCTCTGGAGGGGAGTCTTACCTGGGCTTCCTGCTCCCCTTTCACCTGGAGGATCCTTTTTCTAGTGGTTGTTTTTTTTTCTTTCATATGGTAAAACCTTATTTTGAGAAGAGCTGGGATTATGTGTAATGAGACCTGGATGCCCTTGAGGAAAGAAAAAGTGATCCATGGTGAGCCCAGGATGCAGAGGCATCCCTTGGCAAACCCTTTTCCTGATGTGGCTGTGGGATTGGTAAAGCTGCTCTTGTCTCAGTGAACTTTTGTGTTCCCAAATCTCCTTTTTGTCCTCCTGGCCATAAAACCATTGGAGAAGCTGGTTTACACTGGCACCTGTGTGAGCTGACAGCTCTGCATCCATCTGTCCTCACAAGGCGCAGCATCTCTCCCTCATCTCCAGTGGAACCCTTGGGAAAAGCCGCTCTGTAAAGGTAAACGAGCAGTTTGGTTAATTAGAGCTCTCTGGACCTTTTCCAGCTGGATACCCAGGGAAGCAGGGGACAGCTTGTGTCCTCAAGCCAGGCATCTGCACCACAGCTCTAAGGCTCATACCCAGACACTGCAGGGATGGTCAGGCTCTGCAGGGGGAAAAATAAACCCTAGGGCCTATTTTTTCGTAGAAAGGTCTGTACTGATCCTTTTGTGGTCCAGCCTGTCCTTAAAGCACCTTGCAGGAACAATTAAAGCAGTGCTGGTACAAATGCAGCCATATGTTCATCTGAACACGGAGGTGTCGTTTCAATCAGCAGGAGTGTTTGGAGGAACATCTGTGAAGGGGGGGGAGGGATTTCCCAGACCATCAGCACAGCAAGTCCTGTTCCTGTCGGACCCGTGCGTGGTCTCCAGAGCTGAGCCAGACTCCTCCCATGGGACCATCTCAGTGAGATGCTGCTCAAAAGGATTAAAAAAAAAAAGAGCATTTTTGCCGTCTGCACGGCAGCTCGGGGCAGTTTGCAGGACAGCCGACGTGCACGGGAACAGCAGGGCCTGTCCCTCAGCCAGGGAGCCTCGGTTTTCCTAAGCTGGAAAGAATTGCTTTGGATAAACTCTGTAAAGTCTGGGTTTGTGTCATGTTGGAGTCGGTGAACAGATGCCCGTTGTTTCATGGAGCTGTGGATGAAAACCCAGCAGCTTTCCTTTGGTTGTAATGGATGAGGCTGATGGCTGGGGATGCCCCAGGGATGTGAGCAGCACGGAGCCGGCGTTATTTTAGGGCCGCAAAGATGATAAAAGGTCTGCAGCACATCTCCTATTAGGAAAGACAGAGAATTAGGACTGTTCAGCCTGGGGAAGAGAGAAGACTCCAGGGAGACCTCAGAGCCCCTTCCAGTGCCTAAAGGGGCTCCAGGAGAGCTGGGGAAGGACTTTGGACAAGGGCCTGGAGTGACAGGATAAGAGGGAATGGCTTCTCACTGACAGAGGGCAGGGCTACATGGGATATTGGGAAGGAATTCTTCACAATGAGGGTGCTGAGGCCCTGGCACAGGGTGCCCAGAGAAGCTGTGGCTGCCCTTGGATCCCTGGAAGTGCTCAAGGCCTGGTTGGCCGGGGCTTGGAGCAACCTGGGATAGTGGAAGGTGTCCCTGCCCATGGCAGGGGGTGGAATGAGAAAGCATCAGGTCCCTTCCAACCCAAACCGTTCTGGGATTCTCTGATTCTGTTTACCTGCTCTGTCTTCTGAGTCTCTGGGACACTGGGTGCTGAAATTGGGGAGCTAAAGGTCGTCTGTGTGGACCTTGTCAGACTCCTGCCATTCCCATGTGGTCGCTGTATCCATTAACCCATGACCTACAGAATGCCACATCCTCAGCCTGATAGGGAATTTGTGCTGGGATCATTGCAAGGGGGCGTGTGGGAAATCCTCTCAGTTGCAGGGACTATAAAGTGATGCTTTCCAAGTACAAACTCTCATTTTCCAAAAGCCCAGCATTTTTGGGAACTTCCTTGGGTTCCATCCAGACCCAGTGTGCTGAGATGTAAGTTTGGGAAATGGACCCCAGAAGCAGGAGAACAATGGGAATCTTTTTGGGCTACTTCTTCTCTAATGGAAAACAGACTTAAGGACTTTGTGTCTTGTTCTGGGGGAATTAAATGAATCTTTGAAGCTGTGCTTGCTCTCTGTCTGACTTTTCAGCAGAGCAATTAATATCAACCCCATTTTAAATGTATCCTTGCAGAAGAGCATCCACAGTGCTGAGCCATGGGTTTAGGGATGATGGATCATCACAGCCATGGTGGTTTGGGTTGATGCACTTGGCAATTCTGCCTTTGCTGGTCAGGGCTGAGGCAGGGTGGGGCTGGGACTGATCTCACAGAATAACGAGTTCTGAGCTTTGTATTGTCAAACCATCACACAGCTGTGAACTGGTCGACGCCAAACTTTCATCTGCTCAGTCACAAAACTGTGGGCCAAATTGTGAACCATGAGGGAGCAACCCAGACCTCAAGTCTTGCCCTGGCTTGCTCTTACCCTGGCTGGATGCACAGCTGGATGTTAGGTCACATCCCGAGTGCAAGGAAATGTTCAAGTCCATAAAATGTTTGTCACCAGAGATGTGTTTAGGAAGATGTGGACCCCCAGGTGACGGTTTGGTGCTGGTTTAAGTTGTGTAGAGCAGCATGTGAGCTGTGTAACCAGCACAATCTTCAAGCTGGTTACACCCAAGAGAATCCAGATGCTGATAATAAAGCAAATTGGACTTTTAGAGTGTTGTGGTTTTTTTAATGCCCCATGTGATGTTTCCAATGGCATTTTATGTTTCAGACTTCCTTGGTAGGACAGTGGTAGGATCTAGAAATATCCAAGGCATCAACAGTATCTCTGTCTGTCTCCCTTTTCCCATCCAAAGATAATAAGAGCTGCAGGGCTGGCCCTTCCCCCAAAGCTGCAGGGCTTGTGTTGCTTTTCCTTGCATATTTTGGCAGGGAAAAAATAGCCTTGAAGTGTGGTAAAAGACAGAAATATGCTGGAGCATCAGGAATCCAACCAGCTTCTTTGAGGATGGAGTAAGAGAACAGAAAGATTTTTTTTTTCCTTCCTTTCTGAAGGCGTTACAAGCAAAGCTGTTGGGTTTGGGGATGGAGGATCATAAAGCACTTCCCTGATCTGGAGAAATGATTCAAACTGACAGATTTCAAAAGGAAAACAAAACTGGAGAAAAGCTGAGTTTTTTTAGAACTTCTGCTTGCACAGCTTAAAAACAAAAACCTGCATTTGCTTTGCAGTTTTGCTGACATTATTTCTCAGGCTGCGCATTGATGATTTGAAAGGAGTGGTAACTTCTTGACTGTTCCATTGGTTTTTAGACCCGTTTTTGCCGCATGGGGTGGTTGTTTTTTCTTCCCTTTTGTGGCCATTTACAGCAGAGTGGTGGCTGTGCCCTAAGGGAGGGGGACCAGGAGCCTGGTTTTGGCTGCCGCAAGGCTGTCAAGGTGTCCCAGGGTTTGAAAAGCCCTCGGGGGCACGAAATGCAGGATTTCAATCCTTTGTGGCATGTGCTGATGCCAGGAATCTTTCAGCTTCTTGTACTGAAAGGTACAAGCAATTCTAAACCATGCGTAAGTGATTTTAGAGCTGATAGTGTCACTCAGAGGGTGTGGAGACAACATTCCCCGAGGTCTGTGCTCCCGGTGTGCCTGTTTTGGGCTCGGCGTGGGTGTTTTCTTGGCTGTCAGCAGCCACCAGTCCCCGTGCGTGTTCCTGGGTAAGGCACTGATGCTGTGCCACGGCTCCCGCTGCTCCCTGCGAGCCTGGCTCAGCTCCGTGGGGAGCCGCTCGCATCGCCCGGGGCTCCAGCCTGCTGCAGCGGCACGGAGCTTAGCCCGGGGGGAATACGGAACGGACTCGCACCAAGGAGTCACTTTGCCGCGTTGTTTATCGGATATTCTGGGTTTTTTCTACAACTGCATCTGTCACCGTGACCCCGGAGTGGCTCCGCTCAAGCAGTGAGTGCAGGGATGAACGTCAGATCCTGAAGTGAGCAGGAACTCCCTGTTCTCAACAGCAGCAGCTGTGATGTAAACCAGTGCTCTGTTGGGGTTTTTTGGGGGGAAAAAAGGGGTAAAGCAGAAATACGTGATGTATCAGTGATGTCTTAATGGGAAAAAAAAAATTATTTCCGGTTGCAAAGTGGAAGGAATCTGTGCAGAGCGTTCTGGGGCACTTCTTCTTGCCCCCTCTCTGCTCTCTGTTTTGGTTTCCCTGCAAATATCCCCGGTCCAGATTTTCACCCAGGCAGCACTGAATCGCGCCTGTCTGCAATTTGTCTTTCTGCAGAAGGATGTTTTTGCCAATTTTATACCAGATCTTCAGTCTCTCAAAGCTGAGGTGGCTTCGGACGCCCACAGGTTTTGTTGGATTCTTTTTTTTCCCCCCTGGCATGCATGCTTCCAAAAATGAGTGGGAATCCTTCCAGAGATGAGCACTGTAACTCCAGGTTTTGGAGAGCTTTTTTTTCCTACTTCTATACATATTTTCTCTCATTAGTGGTGGCAGAGAGCCTACAGGTATTTATCACAGCGTCAGCCATCCGGTTTCTCTGCAGCAGCTCCCAGCCTTTGCATAATGCTGGGAAACTCAGGCAAAGTGTAGGATGTAAATACAGAACAGGGCAGATGAAATAAATAAAAATTAAGAAATCCTTATTGTTTAAAGCTTTTTATTTTTTTATGAAAAGAATGAAAATGAGACTTCACATGATGACAACCTATGTTAGTATAAAAGCATACCACGATGAGTTGCTGTGCTTCATATTAAATATTCAAGTGCTGCTTGTTTGCTGCCAGAGTGTTCGAGTCACGCTCTTGGGGGTGGGGAGTTTATAGCAAAGTATCTGTAAAGAGGTTATTGAAATGCTAGATTTTGCTCCTTCTGGGTTGAATTGACCAGTTCTGTTCCATGGCTGGTCCCTTAAAAGCAGAGAAAGTCGTCGGAGCTGAGACAAGGATGGGGACCCCGAGGTTGAGGAAAGATCTGTTGTTTCTAAACTCTTGAGACTGAGCAGAAAAAAAAATAGAAAATAATAATAAAAAAAAAATTTAAAAATTAAAAAGCACAATACAAGCAAAATAAGCTTTGATCCCATTGTTTTCTCCATAAATATTCCGCAGTGCTGAAGCCACCTTGTCATTCTGCTCTTCGGTTTCCACTTGAGCAAAGTTTAACACGTTGCTGCAGAGAATGAGCCTGTAGTAAATAAAATGATTCATCATTCCTACCATAGTGAAAAAGGGAGGTGGGGAATGTCTGTCAAGTTCTCCTGAAGTCCTTGAATCAAATGTGTAGGGATTTTTGAATAACCTCAGAGTTACCAAATAAAAGCATTAATTTGAGTGTCAAGATGATGTTTAATTGGAAAGCAACCAAAGGGACAGATTCATTTTTAGGCAACTAGCAAAAAAAAAAAGTATAAATACAAAATAAGTTTAAACTAAAGTAATTGGAAATTAATTGAAATTTAATTTTAATTAGGTGCCTGAAATTGGATCATCTGGATCCCTGGGGTTCCTATCTCTGTCTCTTCCCTTTTTTTTTCCCCTCTGTAAGGCAAATGTCAATTAATATTTTAAAAGTGCTTTAAATAACTTCATGTCTGCAACTTACTGCAAGTCAGTGGGACTCAAGTGTTGAAAGGTTTGGGAACCAGCGGGCAGTTGTAGTTACAGAATAGCTGCACAGGGGAAGAAGCACTCAGGCCTTTGTGTGTCTGAGATGCCTGGTTTTCCTTAAAAGCAGAAGGAAAAAGAACCCAATTTTGCCGTTCTGCTTTGAAATATCACCTGGACTGGTTTTCTCCTGGCTGCACAGAAGAGGTTACAGGTCAGACTTCTTAGAGAAAATCTTGTGTGTTTTTCTCTGAAGCTCTGGATGTCTGGAGATGCCATGTCTCACTTTTCCTGACATCTCCAGCTGCCATAGCACCTTAGGGCTGGGCAGTGGTACAGGATCCATCCTTTGCTTGGGGTCTTGGTTTCATGGAATCACAGACTGGTTTGGGTTGGAAGGGGCCTTAAAGACCATCTCATTCCATCCCCTGCCATGGGCAGGGACACCTTGAACTCGACCAGGTCACTCAAAGCCCCATCCAGCCTAGCCTTGCGCACTTCCAGGGACATTGCCACCCTAGCAAGGGTCCTCTTGGGCATCTAGACAGGCTTTGGCTCTCCCAGGTGTCAAGGTGTCTTGCCGGGTGCTGCTTCTCCGTGAAGAGCTCCTGGGGCTGGCAGAGATGCCTGAGCATTCTGCTGAATCCTTCTTGGTCCAGGGAATTCAGGTGCCAAAACACCTCTTGAGGCATTGTTCACTTTCCTGGGAGCATTAGGATTCTGCCCTGAAGGATTTCACCGTGGTTTCTGCCCTTGACAAGTGAGGACACAGTTCATACCAGGCACTGGGCTGCTGGAGAGTGAGGAATGTCCTCTGTCTAGACAGATGTCTCTGGCTCAGGAAGCAGGAGGTTTTTGGGAGCAGCCTCACCAGCTCCCTAGGGGCAGGGCTCAGGTGCACCCAACCTGTTTTCATACCCACGGCAGTGGGAGGCTCGTGGCTCCTTGAGGCAGCCCAGCAGCAAGATGGACCGAGATGCTCCAAAGTCAAAAGGAGCCAGGGAAAGGACCTGCACCTTCCCCATCTCTGTTGTGTGCCTGGCCTGAGTCCCTGTTGCGTCCTTCCTGCTTGGGAATGCTGGCAACACGTTCTGGCTGCTCGCCGAGGATGTGTCGTGATGCTTTTTGACTCCAAGGTGCCTTTGCCGTGCTTGGCCAGAGTAGTGGTGCCTAAAAGACGCATCATTAACGTATGTGAGGAGCTGTCACTTCATGGCTTGAACTGCAAACGTTGTTGTGGCATAAAAAGAAAGAAGGGGTCAGGAAAATAGGAAACCCAAGTTTTTTTTGTCTGTGTGGTGCTCTGCGTGGCAGCTGGTGTGTGTCACATGTGCCCGAGCCGGCACATGTGGGACGGGGGGACGGGGACAGCGTGTGGAGGAGCCGGTCCGTGATCCCCTCACCCAAGTTTTGTGGAGTTCCGCCTCCTGCCGTGAGCTCCCCAGCCCACGCCATTTCCTTCCACCTCCGGGAGCTCTGGAGGAGAAGGGTTTCGCTCAGGAAGTCGGAGCGGCCGCGTTATTTATAGAAGAATTATTTGTTTGGATGTGAATAACCTCGGCGTTCGTTGGCAGAGAGTTGGAGGTCAGCTTCCCTGTCTGCTGCATTCCTGCACCTTTGCTGCCTGGGGAGACCCTCTTGGATCCCAGGGTGTTTTCCTGGGCTGGATCCCTCGGTCCCCACGCCTGCCCATCCTGGGGCTCCCCTGCACCCTCCTGGGGTGTCTCCTCCGTGCTGGCTGTCCCACACCATCCCTGATGATCCCTGGTGGTGGTGCATTAGCTGGCACACAGTTGAGAAATCCTCTTTAAAAGCATCTCCCACTTGTGTTTTGAGTATTTTGTCCCCCAAAAAAGTGGATAAACCCCCATTTTTCAGCACAGGCTTACAACAAAGACCTCAGCGTATGTTCAGCTGCATCTTACTCCTTTTGCTGGTTTCCCCATTTCAGCTCTGAAGTGAAATCATCCCTCAGCCTTTCACTAATGGAAACTTGGTTTTGGTGCCAAGATAGAGGCAGCAGAACCTGAAACTATTTTTCCAAAGCGCTGGAAACATTGTGCAGCTCCAGCGACCGTAGGGGAGGCAGGATGGAAACAGTCACATCAGGTTGGTTACCTCTGATCCCAGTTTTCCAGAGATAAGGTTTGAGTCCCCTGAATCATTCTGCAGCAAAACAGGCTTGGTTGTGTCTTTGCTGTAAGGATTTTTGTGTTTAAGCTGAAACATCTTATTTTGGCTGACCGAAGGACCCTCAGAAGATGAATGGGTTTCTTCTACACACTCCCCCGCACTCTTTTTCATTGTCAGAGTAATGTAAAGACTCCTTGGAGTAACCTTCATTTTCCTTTTTTCCTTTTAAAATCAGGACAGAGGGCTCATTCCTCCTATTCAGCTGAGAGTCCACGTGAAATAAAATCTCCCAGAGTGTAGCGTAGGGTTGGGTAATGTCATGTGTAACACTGATTTAAGCATACCCTAACAGGCAAATCGAGAGCAAAACATTTCTTTTTTGTCTTTTTTTTTTTTTCTTAAAGGGATGTGTGGTTTGTTTGTGGAGGGTTTGGAAAACCCTCTGGAGCTCCTTTGCATGTATATGCAATCCTCAGGCATCCTTGTCTGACTGTCCTAGCTGCTCAGTTAAAGGTCAGACTCTTGGAGGTTTCCCAGCGTATATCGTCTACTGCAATTATTTTTTCCATATTAAAAAAAAAAATACTAAATTTCTCAGTAATGTTTAATTATTTTCCAGTTTGTTTAAGCTCTTGTGGAGAGATCCATGTTTGCACTGGTGAGCCAGAGCAGCGTGTCCCACTGGAGCTGCCTCCAGCACTGGGGAAGGGCTTTTTTTATTTGAAATTCCTTGAACACGATTTGAATCTCGAGTGCGATGGTCTGACGAGGGGAAATACTGCACCAGAACATTTGCTTGTGGTTTTTGCTCTGCTCTCCCTCCCTTTCCCTGTGCGTGCCTGTGAGACAGGGAGAGCGAGGGTTTGTGTGGAGGGAGGGGGAGGCACCAGCCAAAATTTTCCAGCGGGGAGCTGTTGAGGCTTGGCACGCCCGATGTGCCGGCTCCTTGCTGGGGTATTTAGAAGGAGGTGGAATAGCTCAAACTGGGGTAATTGGGGTTTCTCAACAGGAGCAGCTCTCTCTGCCTCTCTTTTTGTGGCCTTTCCTCTGACCCTCTCTCCCCACCCCATCACCTCCAGCCCTTGTGGAGCTTTCCTTGATCCCAAGTGGTTTTGTGTTCGGGACAGATGAAGAGGAAAATGGTTGTCACTGTGGGATGGGGAAGGAGGTTCCTGCGGGGAAGGAGGACACCAATTCTGGGTGACCACCCCAAGGTGGATGGTACCACACTCAACTTAGCTTGGGCAAGATTAAAGGAAAGGCTGCTTATCTCATTACCCCAAAGATTAATTAGAGCAAGGAGCAGAAGTCAAAGGAATGAACTTTCTAGGACTGACTCATCCACTTTGCTCCTCTCTGGCAGGGCAGAGTGGGTGGGGATGTCCCCAGAGATGCTCCCGAAGCGTGACGGTGTCCTTGGACGTGGAGCAGTGGCTTCACCCCAGCTGTTCGCTGGGTTTCCAGAGCTACAGGATCTGAATTCAAGCTCATGGCCCTTTGGCTCCAGCAAACTTTGAGGGGCACAGCACCTATGCTGGGTCATGTTTGTGGTTGGAATTGATGATCTTAAAGGTCTTTTCCAATCTACATAATTCTGTGACTCTACTGTACAGCCCTGGGAGAATCCAGGAAAGTCCCATTCTGCTTTGAGGCATCAGTTGGGGTTTGGTGTCCAAAGGGAGGCAGAGTTTGCTGGCATGGCCCTTTGGGTAGTGCAGGGCTGCAGATCTCCCCTTGGCAGTTCCATGCCTGCTGCCTGTTCAAATTGAGCCATCTACAACTAATTAGGGCAGGGGTTTCTTCCACGAAGCTCGTTCTTGAATGAATGCTGTTGAAAGGTGTGTTCCTTATAGAAGTGCTCATTGTAGGTCCTCCCGGGCCATCCCCAGGAAGAGCCTCCAGTGAGAGATACCCCATCACCCATCCAGTTATTTCATCTTCATTTCATTCACTTACCCACTGGGCTACCCCAGCTCTCCCAGCCCCCCTCCTTAAACACCAAAAGAATTAAAAACGTCAGCTATCCCCCCCCCCCAGCCTGATTTCCGTTGCTGTGCTTTATGACTGGATAGCAGTGATGTACCCACGAAGGAATGCCGGGAACCGCTGCTGTTCGGGATCTTCTCCCGGCCCACGGAAACTCCGCATTCTTGGGCGAGCTTGCGGCACGCCAGCGCATTCCTGCTCCATGAGGTGGAAGCAATACTGGTAGTGTGAGCTGTGATTTCTGCGGCTGGGGTGGGGAAGCGCTGCTTTAAAAAGCCTCTTTAATTATATTCTTTCTCGGCAACGCATCAGCGCTGTTTTTAGCCCATTACGAACGCTGCGATTTCTCTCTTAAATCAGCCCATTTGCTGATTGACCCAGTTCTGCTTCTTTTACTTTTTTTGCCATTACAAAATGTTCTATTTTCAGGCACTTCACAGCCCTTGAAGAAGAAGGGGAGGGGGGTAAGGAGCCCAGCCCTGTTTCATCCCTGTCTCCCCGCTCGCCTGTGGATGGCGGCGTTCAGTTCTTCACCTGGAAGCGCAGATACAAAGCAAGTCCCTGCACAGCCTGGTTGTAGCTGCTGCTTTGGAGTTCTCCCTAATTCCCTAACTTCCAGTGCCAGCAGGATGTGCCCTGAACCGTTCTGTTGCTGTCCTGCATCCATCCCTCACTGGCACCCGGGGTCATAACTGTGCCCTTGGCTCCCTAGGAGCCAGGAGCAGAAGGGTGCAGCTCCATCACCCACTGTTCAGGAAAAGACAGGGAGCTTGGGATGGGGAGGAGATGTGGGGGTGCTCATGGAGGCCGTGAGGGGCTATGCAAAACGCTCCATCAGAGGAGAAGAGAGAATTCGAATTTTCCACGTGTGTGCGGAGGTGGGAGCAAGGTTTTCACCTCTCTTTGTGAATTTCTCTGCAAGCATCTTTTTTTGGCAAGCATTTGAATGGGCTGCCCAGGGCAGTGGTGGAGTCCCCATGCCTGGAGGAATTTAAAAGCCGTGTGGATGTGGCACTTGGGGACATGGGTTAGTGGTGGCCTTGGCAGTGCTGGGGGAATGGTTCCACTCAATCTTAGAAGGCTTTTCCAACATAAATTATTCTGTTAATCATCATGCCCCCATCAGGGAAGAATGGGAGTGCTCTTCCCCCCTCATCTTTTAATAAATTCCCTCGCAGCAAACCCAGGCTTAGGAAAGATGTGGCTGCAGGTTAGGAGAGGACCAGCTGCTGGAGACACTAATCTGGAGAGTGACAGACCTGCTGGGTTTGTGATCAATACAATGGGTGTTGTTTATCGGAATTCCTCCCCTTATCCTTAGACCTGTGAGTGCAGGCCCTGCTGTGCACAGCATCGACTCACCCTCATTTAAATGCTGATGAACTTGGATGGGAAGTTGATTGGTCTGGTTTGCACATTAAGCATCAGTTCCTCGGAGGAAGATGTAAGATGTGGCTCGTACCAAAGATGTGGGAAGTCCGGGTCTCTTTGGACAGGGATAGCACAGAAAATAAAAGATGTGCTGCATGGAGGATAAATCTGTGTTAGTCCCTGTCAGCAGGTAGTGCTCTGGGAGAAGTGCTTGTGGCAGCCTGTGTTTGGGGGAATGATTAAGGAAACTCAGTGATTTAGTTTATCCAGGAGGACACAAGGAATTGATCCATCCATATATAAATACCGACGTGGGCGCTCTCAGTGGAGGGTGGTAGCCGGTTTTAGAAACTCACAGGGTTGGAAATGGATGCTGGAGACGTTCAGGCTGGAGATGGGGTTTGGGTTTTTAGCTTGTGGTGTGATTAACCTTTGCAGCAGCCTATGAGGTACTCAGGTGGACTCTGCATGGGGTTCAATTTGGGAATGTCAGCTTCCTGCAGGGTCTCTGGTGGAGGTGCTGCAGGCCAGGGTGCAGGGCTCCCCAAATGTAAAATTCTCTTTCCTCTCCTAATTCAGTCACTCGGAGTAAATGACCACAGTCCAGCCCCGCCCGACCCTTGCAGTGATGAATGTGTGAATAGTCTCACAGTGGGGGGTTTTGGTGGGTTTATTTTTTGTATCTCTGTCTCTCCCCTGACCTGCTGTGTTTCTTCCCTGTGCTCCAGCCTTGTCTCAGAATGCACATTCTGAAAATACCAATGGGTTTTCAGGGAGGAGACGGGATGTTCCAACCTCGTGGCAGGCCCTTAGGTTACCTGACAGTGGCTGTGATCTCTCTTTACTTCTTCCCTATGAAGTTCCCTTTATGCAGCGCCTGGAGGGACCTTTCCTGGCACTCTGAACTCAGCTGTGCATGTTCCAGACAGGTCGCACACTTTTCCCTCCCTGTGCTGCAACAAGCAGATCAATAACTGGGCTTTCAGTAGGGGTTTTGATCTCTTCAGCCAGGGAAGACACTCAAAGTAAAAGGTGTCACAGGAATCATCAAATCACAGAATTGTTTAGGTTGGAAAAACCCTCCAAGGTCATCGAGTCCAGCTGTTCCCTCAGCACTGCCAAGGCCAACATTAAACCTTGTCCCCCCAAGTGCCACATCCACATGGCAGTGATGCCCAAGGAGCCTGTCCCAGTGCTGGTCCTGGAAGCAGCAGGCTGCCCTGGTGCTGCTGGCACCACCGTCATTCCCTGGGAATTGCCATTCCCTAGGGATTGCCCCCTGTGGATGGTGGTTGGAGCCAAGCACGAAGACTCACCCCACAGGGTTAATCTTTCGCAGTTGCAGCCTTTGGGAGGTGTGAAAAGATAAAACAAAGAAAATCCTGTCAGAACGGCTCCATCCGTGCCCCCTTCCTGGGCTATTCCTGGCCTGCCGTGATACCAGAGTGTATTTTTAGAGCTGTGGTCATGTGTTTGCTGTATCTGATGTGCTGCTGTGCCTCCTGCCCGCCTGGTCACAGGGGTGTGAGCTTCACCGACAGGTTCCTGTCCCTGGTCATGGATGGCTGGTTTAAAAAAAGTAAAAAAATAAAACCTTAAAGGGCTCTTAGCAACCTGTTGGGTTTTTAAATGGCCTGTGAAGACAGAAAAATCCCATTTGTAATAATGCATCCTGCAGTAATGTAGTGTAAGTGTACAGTGCAGTACATATGCTCTGTCTTCTAGATCTTCAGAACAATCTTTTCTTGCAAAACCAGTGTATTTATCCAAATACATACTTACAGAATCAGAGTTTAGGTTGGAAAAGACCTTTAAGATCATCAAGTCCAACTGCTGCCTTAGGCAACCAACACACTGTAAAATACTCACCTTTAGGTCACAAATTGTCAACTATTTCCTGTGCATATGTGGATTTAGAAAACTGGAGAACAGGTCCTTCAGCTGTTGAGAGGAATCTAAACTGTGCAACTTTCCTGGTTCAGAAAGAACCTCGGTACCCAAATTTGAATAGGCCAATTATCAAAATGGGTAACATTCTAAAATATAATATGTGTATTTTTATATATACAGCCTGATTCCTCTCTTATTGAATACATGAAGTCACTGGGATGGACACCCTGTTTTTTCCATGTGGAGTCTTACCTGCAGCTGCTCTCTTACCTGAGCACACATGGAGGTATTTAGGGCCAAGGCAGTGAGATAACAATGCGTATGTGGCTATAAACCAGAATAAATCTGCTCAGAGTGATGGAAAATCATTCACGAATCACTGGTCACACATTGCTGCCCTAGACAGGCTTCCCACACGCCAGACAGATAGACAGGAGTAGGACATTTGCTCAGGAATAAGAAAGGGAAAGACAGCACCCCAACCTTTGAGCTTTAACTCCTCTAAATCACATTCATATTGACTTGTTTAAAATACGATGCAGGCAAAATCTGTTTCTCAAGAGCGACTTATGCTGGAGTTAAAAAACAGAAAGCAAATTTTGTCTGCCAGCCAAGGAAAACTTGGATTGGCTATTAAACCCAGGATTTTGTTGGCTAGCATTGTATCTGATTACATGAAAGTGTGGGAGCTAATGCTTTCTAAAGCTATTTTTCCAGCCTTTCAGATGCTCGGTCGTATCACCTACTGTAGCTGTTGAGCAAGACTCCCCTCCCCGCCAGCCCCGCACCTTCCAGTCAAACCCTCGTGCCTTGGGAAGCTCAGGAAAAGCACTTTTTGTCCTACTTGTTTGTTTTTAAGTAAACACTGCTGTCTGTGTTGTTCTAGACAAAGGATCTTTAAAACAATTTCAGTGAACTGCAAAGGAGGGGGAGAAACTTGTTGACTGTAAACTTCCAACTGGTTTCAGCTGCCAGAGGTGAGAAAGTGTCCCAGCAGGTGTGAATTATCCTGTTTTTGTTGAACAATAGGGAACTGGAGCCACAGTCCAGCTCAGCTGAGGAGGTTCTCTGCACCTCTCTGTGGAGTAGAGCTTGACTTCACCTTTGCAGAAGATCCATGGGAAGATGGATAGGGATTATTTAGCTTGAGGAAGAGAAGGTTCCAGGGAGACCTCAGAGCCCCTTCCAGTGCCTAAAGAGGCTCCAAGGGAGCTGGAGAGGGACTTTGGATAAAGGCCTGGGATGACAGGATAAGGGGGAATGGTTTCCACTGACACAGGGCAGGGTTAGATGGGATATTGGGAAGGAATTCCTGGCTGTGAGGGTGGTAAGGCCCTGGCACAGGGTGCCCAGAGAAGCTGTGGCTGCCCCATCCCTGGAGGTGTTCAATGCCAGGCTGGACGGGGCTTGGAGCAACCTGGGACAGTGGAAGGTGTCCCTGCCCATGGCAGGGGTTGGAATGGGATGGTCTTTAAGGTCCCTTCAACCCAAACCCTTCTGTGATTCTGTGATACAGCCCTCCCTTGCTTTGTAGGGGCAGCATCAGCTGATGTGTGCAGGACCCTCAAGAAGCACGGGCAATGCAGATGTCCCTTGAACTGGTTTAACTTTGGATTTTCTGAATGAGTGTTTTTGTGTGTATGTTGTTTGTAGAGTTACTGAAAATATCTCCTGTACAGGTCCCTGGAAGGAGCATCAAGGTGACTTCTCTGTCTTTCTCCACTGGTGGTGTTGGGCCTGTTTGGACACATTTGTCTTCTCTGCTCCTAAACTCTTCCTGTGAAAAAGATTGTCCTGCCTCCTTGGCCCAGTGTTTGGCACCCTTATTGCAAACAAATTTTCCCTGATGTATAAACCTTATACTCCTTCCACCACTTTGCCCTGAGCCCTCCTTATTTTCTGGAAGCCAGCCTGCCATTGCAAGAGAAGGGAAAGTCCCTGGGAGCCATGGTTTCTGCAGAACACCTGGGGCTGTGGGTGGGAGAGTGAGGGGGCTGCACTTCTCTACCTGAACTGGAAATAATTCTGTGGAAGCTCTGAATTTCACTCCCATAGTGAAATAGTTGCCTTTCTGTCCAAGTGTGTGTGACAACACACTTGGCAACAGGGAGTTCTGGGCCGAAGCAAAGGTTTTGTTTTGCTGCAGTTTTGCAGTGAGGGTGATGAAGACCTGTGACACACACTTGGCTGCAGGTCACCAGTGTTCAGATAGCTGAGCTGGTGATAGCTGGGAAGGAAAAGCAAAGTTTGGGTTGATACTGTGAACAAGCTGTTTATTTTGGGAAATTCAACAACAAGCTGAGATGTTTGATTATCCAGTTTATCCCCTGGGCTAGGATTTGTTGAGGGGATACAGGTTTCATCAAGGAGATGCTGCAGGCAAAACCTGAGATCAAAAGCAAGTTCCTGAATGCTGGTTGCTAAGGATCTGTGTTTTCATACAGTGACAGAGGTATTTGCTGCCTTCTTCCCTGCCTGTCCTCTGCCAGCACTGAGGGTTTTCTTGAGCTCTGAATGTGCAGGTGATGTGATTCTCTGAGGTAGAGTGGGGTTGGTGGTGGGTTTCTCTTGGTGTGATGTGTGTGGCCAGTGTTGCACCAGGGTCTGGTTTTGGGCAATGCCGGGCAGCGTTGCCCAGCTCCAGGTCTCCAGAGCTCTGTGATCAGGGTGGGGTCTGTGTGTTCTGCACTGAGAGGGTAACACTGACCTGGTGGGCTTCGTTTGGACATTCCTAAAAAAGTGGTCGATCAGATGGGTCCTGTCTCCCCACATCAGCTCAAAGGGCACAGCACTATCATACAATAACTGGTTTTTAGGGTGTACAGAATTGAGGCTCTGATTCAAACATGCAGCAAGGTTGACTTTCCTGTTGATGGCTCTTGGGTGAGGTCTTGGTGCCTGTCAGTGTTGAAGTTTCATGGGATTTGTTGCCCACAGCTTTGATTCCTTGTAGCCAGCTGCAATCACCTCCCCAGAGCTTGGGACTTCTGCTTTCCCTTTAAGGCCTCACCCCATGAAGGTGCCCAGGGCAGGACAGTAGCCACAAAGCTTGTGAAACAGGCCAGTAAGAAATGACAAACACATCCTTACTCAGCATCACACGTTGGCTGATCAGATGCAACTGCTCGTGTCAGCAGCCTCAGCTTCTCATAGAACTTTGGGAAAATTTGCCTGGCAAGATACCCAGAGTCCCCAGCATCAGACTGTAGCAAAGGTCAGACACTGGAATAGGCTGCCCAGGGCAGTGGTGGAGTCCCCATCCCTGGAGGGATTTAAAAGATGTGTGGATGTGGCACTTGAGGACAGGGTTTAATGGTGGCCTTGTCAATGCCGGGTTAATGGCTGGACTGAATCTTAAAGGATCTTTTCAAACCTAAATGATCCTTTAGGAGTGAGCTGGAAGATAAACCCCGGGGTGAAGGGCTGAGAGACTTCAGGGGAAAAATTCACCTGGATAATCCCAGAGGAGCTAAACTGCCCTGTTCAAGAAAAGGAAGTGGGTCTGGGTCTCCTCATCCCACCTGGAGCAGCCCACTTAGGAGGACACTGCTCTGGGAAAGGCACTGCAAAAGTGCTCTGTTGTTACCAATGAATAATGCAGGAATGCTGAGCAAGCAGTACATGTATGGGAAGGATTTGGAAAGATGTTTTATCTTTAGAAGCAAGGACGTTTCATTAATCTCCCTGAATAGTGCCAAGCCATAAATCATATTGCTAATAGACATATCTACGTAATGAAAAGTAGCTTCACTTGGTCTTTACATGAAAAGAGGTTGGAAGCAACTGTGGTTTCAGGCAGTCCCATCATGTTAGAAATTGTGTGCTGAGAGTCAGGGATGGAAGGACCCAGCTGTGTCCAGAGCCACCTTTGTGTCCTGTCACATCATGGCTTGTGTCTCTTCCACAGCATCATGGAAAATGAAAATCAAACAAAAAAAAGGTTAAGAAAATGGCTGGGACTTGCAGGGAACTTGCCTTGCTTCCAGCATCCGAAAATATTAAGACCAGCAGCCCGTGAAGTCCAGACCACAACAGAATTTAGAGGCTGTGGTGCAAGTATCCAGGAAACTGGGTTTGTATGGTAAGGCCACAGATCTGTAACCCAGTAATCCCCGGCCCTGGGAGAGCTGGGAGTGGGTTTGCACTGCAGTGTGGTGAAGTTGTTTGGCCAGCCTGGGGAAACCAACCTTTTATTTTAAGAGCTGGGGAGAAGAAAAACCTCCTTGAATGCAAACTTTGCACAGGAGCAAAGCAGCTGCTGGGGCTTTGGGTGCTTCTGATTCGATGGATTTACCCAGAAAGTGCCTCAAACAAAATAAAAGTAGAAGTGTTTTCAGAGGTTGTTTTGTTTTCATCCAACATTTGAATGTTGTTTTCCTTTCTCAAATCCCAAACCACCCAAGTCCCTTTGCTCCTTCTGCGTTCCTCTCTCTGGGGAGGTGGTTTTTGGTCCATGGCTGGAAGGGATGGGCTGCTGCGTGGGGCTGATGAGCACCCATGTTAACCTGGGCAGGGAGGCTGCTTCCCAATCCCATCAGCAGTGAAGCACCGGTAGTGGGTGACACCGTGGCCAGCAGTCCATGGGACCTCCTGGATGTCACCCACCTGGAGGCAGATCTGAGTCACAGGGAGATGATTCTCCACTGCCTCGTTCCTTGCACTAGTGATAGTTGGGTTGGTTGGGGGTGAGGGGATGATTTTTTAAACCCAATTCTGATTTGTTTGGTGTAGTAGAAAATCATTGGGATGCAGAGCAGTGGGAGATGTTAACCTCGGTGTCGAGGAGGACAACCGGGCTGGAAAAGCTCTGACTTTGCCACTCATCTTCCACTGAGAAGGTGTCCTGCCACACCCCCTAAAGGTGCAGGGAGCTTTAAACTCCTGTCAAAGTTACTTGAAAGAGTGGAAAGGCCAGGCTGAGGATAAAGGGAATTCTGGCAATCTCCAGCCTTGCAGCTCCAAGGTTTTTGCAGCAGGATCTGTCCGTCCCTGTCAGCCCTGCAAGGAGGAATCCTCCCTGCTTGTGCTGAGCTCTTATTGTGGTGGAGGAGAAAAGACACTTGGAAGTCATGCTGGGAGTGAAAGTCCTCTGGGATCTTGGGAATGGCTGGATTCTGTTCTGTTCTGTTCTATTCTGTTCTGTTCTGTTCTGTTCGACTCCACTCTATCTCGTGTTCAGCATGCTGATCCCACCCAGGTTGGTGTCAGCGACACGGGCAGGCACCGTGTGACACAGAGGTGCAGGAGAGGGACAGCAGGCAGTGCCAGCACTGTGGTTCAGGCAGCTCCCTGGCAGCTCAGGGAGAGCAGCGAGACGCTTCTCCCGGCCTTTGTGCCGCTGCCCCAGGAGCTGATCAGGTTTCACCCCGAAATAACTTCCTTCTGCAAACAGTGGTGGCCATTATAAGGTCTGAAAGCTGAGCACGGCCTCACACTGGTTGCTTTATCAAGCCAGGAATTTACTGTATCTCTGATTTCCCCCCCAAAACTGTTTTCCAGTTTTTCCCAGGGCTGTGTGGTGTGAGTGGGAAGCCAGGGCTTCTCACCACCTTCCCCGGCTCCTCCCTGTGCTGCTGTGAGTTGGTCCTGGTGAAGCTGGGGCGCTTCCATGGCCTGAACCAATTGTCAGCATCTGATGGAGAAGCATCTCTGCGAATAACACTCTGTCCTGCTGTGTTGCTGTATAAAACCCTCAGTGTTGGCTCTGCAGCTCTCCTTGTCACACTGCTTCACATTGAGAGTTGCAGTTTGTTGTCCAGTGTCCGTGTGTGCATATTCCACAGCAGCAAAGGGGCTGTGGAAAGTGGCAGGGCAGGGAATTTGTTCCTGGTGCCCAATTTTCTGCCTTTAACAAGTGCCTTGCTGTGTTGCTGCTTGTAAAGTGGCCCAGAGGAGGAGCAGAGGCTTTGCAGGCATTACCTGTGTGAGTGCCTGTCTTTAACAGATTGCCAGAGGGCTGCAGCCTCTGATTCCCCTCTGCTTAAGACATTTCCCTTCCTAATACTGGGAGGAGACACAATGGGAAGGTGGAGGAGGCAGAAGATAACTCAGAGTTGTGTAAAACCAAAAGTCCTGAATTTTCCCTTCACACCACACAAAGAGAGCTGGAAACCTGGAATGCCTGAGCAGTTGCTGGAATCCTTTTGAGCTTCGAGCTTCACTTTTCCTGTGGGGAGCTGGGATGTAAACCTCCCCCTGCCATGGAGGTTGCAGATGTAGTGCTGAGTGGGATGGTGCTGTTGCTGTATCATGGCACAGTAAAACCTTTCCCAGTCTCTTCTATGCCGGGTGGGTGCAGTTTGCACCTCTCCAGACAGGGTCCGAATTGCTGGAGGTGTTCAGCAATCAGGCCTAGTTCTGCAGGGTTTGCCTGCAGCAGAGCCCAGCTGCATGGAACTGCATGAGGATGGAATGGAATGAAACAGAATAGAATAGAACAGGACAGCTTATTTCAGTTGGAAGGACAAGGAGTAATGGCTTTAAAGTAAAAGAGGTTTGGATTACATATTAGGAATAATTTCTTCATAATGAGGGTGGGGAGGCCCTGGCACAGGGTGCCCAGAGAAGCTGTGGCTGCCTCTGGATCCCTGGAAGTGTCCAAGGCCAGGCTGGATGGGGCTTGGAGCAACCTGGGATAGTGAAAGGTGTCCCTGCCCAAGGCAGGGGCTTGGAACTAGATGGACTTTAATGTCCCTTCCAGCCCAAACCAGTCTGTGAATCTGTGATTTCTTTACCAAGTCGGTGGTCAAAATCTGGGACAGGCTTCCCAGAGGTGACTGATGCCTCAAACCTGTCAGTGTTGGAAAGGCATTTGGACCTTTAACAATATTCTTTAAATTTTGGTCATGCCTGAATGGATCAGGCTGCTGGACCACAACCAGTGTTGTGTATCTCTCCGAATTTACTGGATTTCTGCACATTTATTGCTGTGTTGCTGTCAGCTGGCTCAGAGCCACTTGAGACTCCAATTAGCTGGAATCAGTAGCCTGGAGGGCAAGAGAGGGGTCGTCAGCTTCCAGAAGTCCTGTCACTCCTCCTGTTCATCTCTTCTGAGTGGTGGAGGTTGAATCCTTCCGTGTGAGTAACTGCAATGTGTTGCTTCTCTTCAGAGGAAAACAAGATGCAGGGGAGGGAATTTTCTTCTGCAGGGAGGTCTGTTCCTCCCGCTCCCCCCACAAAAATACAAGGTTTTCATTTTGTTGGTCGTTTCTTCCCAAATATTATGGAATTTGGTCAAAAAAATGAAATCTCAGATTCTCCTTGTGGCTTTTTTTGATAGCTGAAAATGGACATTTTAGCCAGACAAGAGGAGGAGAATTGTGGTTTGAGTGAAAACGTGAATTAGTGGGGAAAGCTTTTCCTGTTTCAAGCACTAAAAGGTGTCAAACTCATCATTGCTCAGAGCTGGGACAGGAGTTAGGCTCCTCAGCATAATTTTGGTGCCTTTGATGGGCATCAGCAATTATGGGAGAGGAACCAGGCATGGCCAAACCACCCAGCCAGGCAGTGGGAACGTGGAATTTCCAGGGCCGGTGTTCTTTGTCC
The DNA here is from genome assembly GCA_013398055.1 of Ifrita kowaldi. Taxonomy (NCBI): domain Eukaryota; kingdom Metazoa; phylum Chordata; class Aves; order Passeriformes; family Cinclosomatidae; genus Ifrita; species Ifrita kowaldi. Next base: position 115,480 of record VZRS01005193.1, on the reverse strand, counting down.
TTTAAGTTCAGTGTCCACGTTGACCCATGTCATGTGTTCTCAGTGAAAGGGATCATGGAAGCCTTCCCAGTGAAAAAGCTGTGGCTGGGACACATCGTTTTAGCCTCCCCCCCCAAACGAATCCTTGCAGCTCCTGGGGTGTTTTTGTGAAATATCAATAAAAACTGGGCGAACAGTGGTTTTATTCTGAAGGAACAACGTCGCTCTTTGTTTTGAGGTCCTGGAGCGCTTCGTGGGTATATGAGAAACAAAATGTGAGGCTGGTTATAAAGGAAAGACAAGCCAGCTGCTGCAGGCAGCACTACAACACAGTGAATTCCACAGGGAAAGGTGAATTACCCAGGGAAAGGTGTGCTTTAACGTGGTGTTTCTGCCTTATGAGTGCTGTACAGCTGGGAAAGACACAGGGAGTCAGCTGAGTGTTGCTGCTCTGGTACAAACTGGGGATAGTCAGTTCTTTGTGTCACTTTTTTTGTGAGGGTTTCCTAAAATCGAGGAGTTTCACTTTGCTTTGAATGTCTCTGTTGTAGATGCACAGATTTTCCCGTCCTCCCTGGCTCAGCCCCAGCTCTCCCCTCCCTCCTCTTTGACGTTGGCACTCCAGGGCAGGATCAAAGCGGGTGAAATTAGAAAGTCTCCTCCTCGCAGTGACTCATCCCTGGCTTTGGTCAAGTGCTTTGCTCTGGGTGATGTGAGCAGCAGAAAGGGGAGCGGAGGGATGTCTGCATCCCCTAATTCCTCCTAGGAATTCACCCCAGCATGGGGGTGAAGCTGCTTGTCCTCACTTCACAGCCCAGCTAGTGTACTTTTCTGTTCATCCTACCTTAAAGCCAAAGCAAAATGGGTCAGTTTTTACCCAGGCAGGAAATCTTGTCAAATCTGAGATCTGATCAGACCCATTAAGTTGCTTTTTCTTTCATTTACTGCGGAGAATTTGAAGCAATGAGCAACCAGGTGTTTCCCCAGGCTCCTGCAGGGCAGGGAGTTGTGGCCAGCCAAAGCCAGGGCTTGATTTTAACACCTCAAGCATTGCACAGAAATTTCCTTCTTTGAAGTCCTGGGTGTGTTTTTCCTGTGAGGGGCTTGGCAGCATAACAGGCTGGTGCTCTTCAGCCTGTGGGGTGCATGCAGCAAGGGGGGCTCCCCTGTACAGATGTTCTCTGGTCTCTGATTTCCAGCAATGGGCTCCACATCCTGTAGCTCCTGGAGGTTCATAACAGAGCTGAGAACTGGCTCAAACTGCAGACTGAACCTTCCTCATCTTAAAAAAAAAAGAAAAAAAACAATTTTGGTGAAGTTGCACAAGCTTTGCACAACCTGGATTTGTACAAAGAAGCCAATTGGTCTGGGTAGGGGTTACCTGGAACTATTGTTCCCACCTGTCTCAGATACTTGTGAAAATCTTAAAAAGAAAGAAAATCAGTGATTTTGTGGCTGGTAGATGCACAGATTCAGCCTGTTAGCTCACCCTGCCTGCATCCTCCCAAGCAGTCTGGGATGCCTTTGGCTGGGACATGGAGGAGGACGTTCACTTATCCCAAGAGATGGATCCAATGTCCGTCCCTAAAGGTGGGCTGAGCCCCTGGCATGATGGGCTTGCCCATGGCCTTGCTGTGATCTCAGGGCTTATCCATGTGCAGCTTTGGCTGGGAGCACCCATGTGGTCACCCCAGCCAGGAGCATTTTTTGCAGCATTTTTATGCAGTGTTTTGCTAATTACTGTTTTCCATAATTGTGACAGTGACTTTCATTCATAGCACTTAGATGCATATAAAAGCAAAACTTTCCTCAGAACTGCCTTTTTCTCCAGGCATCACTTAATATGTGGAAATTACACTATTGGCTGGTGTGGTTCCAGCATTTATTTTTATTTTTACCATTTCCATGTCTTCTGTGGGAAAGGAAGCAATGGTAGCAGTCTTCAGCATCCAAAGATAGGAACCACTTTGTTTTAGCTTTACTTTGGCCACGCTGAATTTTGCTGAGCACGTCTTGGCCGAGCTCCAGGACGCTGGACCAAGCCCACCATATTCAGAGAGAAGTGAATAATTACTACTTTGTGGTGGCAACACGGGCAGGAAGGAAAAAAGTGTTTGCAAAGTGCTTTGAAGATAATGACACCCCCAATTTGACGAGTGACAGCGGCGCAGAACATCCTCTAGATAGCTCGTTAATGCCCCGTGATTAGAGGACCAGACAAGGAACACTGTTCCCAACAGTGCCTGGTTTGGACTTCCTTTAAGGAGGGAGTGGTGAAAGGGAGGGCTCAGCCAAAAATAAACGAGCATCTCAAAGGCAGATGGTCCTATTCACAGACCTAAAATTACACCAGCGGAGGGCCAGGCAGGATGAAAGGAATTAGCATCTGGTGGCGAAGGGAGGGCAGTGTCACTGAGGGTGGGTGACCAGATGGCCCGGGTGCAGTCGGACGTCCTCCTGCAGGCAGTTGCAGCCTTTCCCCACTTGTAGACCTCAATATATTATTTTTATAGTTGTTTGGTTTTTTTTTCCCCAGGGAGGTGCAGATTCCTCCAGGGCAAATGTAGGCTCACTGGCAGGAGGCTCAAGTCTCCCAGTTCCCTTTTATGGACCTGTTCACACCCGGGGCTCCTGCAGCCACTGTGAGTGCTGAGAAGCCTTCAGCTCAGGCTGGAATCTTCCAAAAGCACAGCGCTGGGGATAATCCCTGGGACAGGCACATCCACCCCGAAGGGGAGGAAGTCCAGAAAGGTTCAAGCACCCAATTTTCTAATAAATGTGAAGCTGGTCACCTAATTTCTTCTTGCGAGATAGGATTCAGTTCCTAGCTGAAGTGAGCTGCAATGAGCCACCGGTTGTGGCCACTCCAGGTGCTTGGGGTACCATCCTGCATCCTGGGCAGATCACAGAATCACAGACTCGTTTGAGTTGGAAGGGACCTTAAAGACCATCCAGTTCCACCCCTGCCACAGGCAGGGACACCTGCCACTATCCCAGGTTGTTCCAAGCCCCGTCCAACCTGGCCTTGGACACTTCCAGGGATGGGACAGCCACAGCTTCTCTGGACAACCTGTGCCAGGGCCTCACCACCCACACAGGAAAGAATTCCTTCCCAATATCCCATCTAACCCTGCCCTGTGGCAGTGGGAAGCCATTCCCTGTGTCCTGTCCCTCCATCCCTTGTCCCCAGTCTCTCTCCAGCTCTCCTGGCGCCCATTTAGGCTCTGGACGGGGTTCTGCGGTCTCCCTGGAGCCTTCTCTTCTCCAGGTGAACACCCCCAGCTCTCCCAGCCTGGCTCCACAGCAGAGGGGCTCCAGCCCTTGGAGCAGCTCCGTGACCTCCTCCGGACTCATTTCAGCAGTCATGTCCTTCCTGTGTTGGGGGTCCCAGAGCTGGGTGCCAGACTCCATCTGGGATCTCACCAGAGCAGATCAGAAGGATGATGCTCACCCGGTGATCCCCAGAGCAGCGCTTCGGAGGGCGCAGAGGTGCCAACTCTTTTTTTCAGGTTTGTTTTCCCTTCTTAGGTGGAGCACCAAAAGACTTTTGAGAACTGTGCTGTGACTCCCAATCCAGGTTAAAATTACCTTTTTTAGTTTATTCTTCCCCCTCACATTGTTATTTTTGGCTTGAAGGAGGGCAATTTGATTTGACCTGGTTCATGGCACAGCCCCGTGGAAGGGTTGTGTTGAAGGGGTAGGGTGCAGAGCCTGGTGCTCATGCTGGCATAGGGGGAACCCCTGGCACCCCATTCCCTGGGGGTCGCTCCAAGTGCATTCCTGTAACGTGACTTCAGACAGTATTTGAAAACTCATAAGGTTTAAAGCACTGTTGCAATGCAAGAGCAAACCTGAGAACTAAGATTTCAATCCCTCCCCGCTTATACGAGGGATTTGGGGACGGACTGGATTTGGTCCAGGGTTTCTCAATGTTAATTCTCCAATATCTCTGACCATTCTGCAAAGACCAGGACAGAAATCTCTGGAAGAAGCCGCTGGCTGGTGTGGGGGTTTGCCTTGCTACGTAGCCACATTTATTTTTATTTTACTTTTGAGCTGGTATTCCAGGAAAGCCCATTAAAAGCTGGCAGCCGGCTGCCGGGGAGCAGCTTGCCGGAGCCGAGCGCCGACGTGTGATGCCAGAGGAGCCACGCCGAGGGTTGGGGATGACTGGTGGTGTGAGGTGTCGGTGGAAAGGAGGGGAAAAGGGGGATGTTCTCACTCCGCTGAACTTCCTTCCTTTGTGTTTCCTATTAAGCCGAGGGAACCGCGCTGATGCGGCTGCTTTTGCAGCCTTCCAAGCTCCCATTTAATTGTGGATGATTTCATCCCGGCCTTTTTTATGCTGAAGCCAGTGGCCTGCGTCATGCAGCAGTGAATTTAGGCAGATTTTATTTGCATGTGAGTCATTGAGCTTTTCCAGCTGAATGTCACCAACTTGGAATTTTTGTCTGATTTTGTTGTTGTTTTTGTCTCTTGGTGTTTTTCCACCGGTCTTTTTTCCCCTGCCCTTTGCTGCCTGCACCCCCTCGTCCCTCCGCAACCTCCCCCCAGAAAAAATAGGAAAAGACTAAATGGGAGTTTGAGTTGGCAGTGTGAAAGGACGGGATTAGGAATGTTCGGGGAGAGGGGGGGAAAAAGGATGCTTTATGTCGCTGGGAGGGAAGGAGCAGAGCCAAGTCAAATTGAGGGCTCTAATTTGGGAGCGGTGTTATTACAGGTCAGAGGGAGTCAGTTACTGGCTAAATTGGGAGAGCTGTCACATGCCCGGGCTGGAAATGCTGCTCACATGGCTGGGGCACACAGGCTCCTGGGCAACTCGGTTTGATTTTGTTGACAACGCTTTAAAAAAATAATAAAAAAAAAAAACTTGTTTGTTTTCCCTCAAATATAGGCTCCGTAGCAGCGTCCCTCTGCCTCCACTGCTGGCTCATCCTGGCCCTCGCTGCCCTTTGCACAGAGAAGTTTATAAATAGAGCAACTCCTCCATTATGTGCAGCTTCAGTCTCTTTATTTTTATACTGGAATCTGTTCAATGATTAACAGTTTAAACCATGTGCTGTATATCAATACCTTGCATACCCTTCATAACTTATTTTTAGTATTATTTTTCCCCCTTCTCAATCCTTTATCCATTTTAGGCAGCACCGTTATGACATTCAGATAATTTTTATATATTTATTTTAGCCTTTGAAGGAACTTATCTGCATTTCAATTAAGCTTTTGGTAAAAGGCTTTTTGCAATTGAAATTAAGAAGTCAGAAGAGTATTTCCTCCGTGCCTGTGGTTGTGCCTGTAGTCTCCTCACTGAAAGTCAGGAAGATTCGGGCATTTTTATGGATCAGGCTCAAAGAGATACAGAAATTGCATGTTTTATTTCTTTGGCTTCCTGCATCCTAGGAAATTCCACTGAAAATCTGGATTTGAGGGCGTGTTGAGGCATGTGAGCAATATAACCCTGGTGTAAGTGAAAGCAGGCAGTGAACTCATTTCCCACCTGTACCCTAGGTCCCAGAAGCAGCAAAACCAGCAGGGTTTTCCCAGCAGCTGAGCTCACGGGCTCCAGGGGATGATGGGACTTCTGGAAGCAATCTGCAGCCCCTGTTTAATTATGCTTTTAATCCTTGCTGACCCATCCCGTTGCCGTGGGCCGGGCTCTGCGGGCCGGCTGAGCTCAGCTGGCTTTGCACAGCAACCAACAAAAGCCACTTGACCCAGGATCTCGTCAGGATATCTTTGTCCATCAGACCTGGCACGGCTGCTCTGATATTCCTGTCTCCTCGTTGCATGCACAAGGGCTGATGGATTCCACGATGATGTCCACGAGGGACATCATTTTGGTGTCATTTCTGCCATGAGAGCCTTCTCCACCCACCTGTGGGCTGTCTCCTGCTGTCCTGCCCCGGTGGGCAGAGCTGGAGCAACACCCCACCTGACAGTGTCCACAGCATTGATGGGGCTTTTGTACCATTGCACACTCTCTGTGCTCAGGTGGGACCCTGGCACTATTTTCCTGCACTTCCCAAACCCCATCCTCCCCATCTGAGGTTTGGGAGCAGGATGCCCGTGATGCCCACGAGCTCGGGTGCTCCAGTGAGTAAAGGGAAACTGGCACTGAGCATCCTTGTCCAGTGTCAGGTTGGCTTCACTCTTCAGGACAACTCTCATAGGAGGTTGGTTGTTTTGTCTGCCAAGCATCTATCCTCGTCCTGACCTTGGGGTGAGCAGCAGGAGGTGGCACCTCCTACTTGTTGATGCCCCCCCTGGCTCTGAGCTCTCATTTCTGACACTGAACCATTTCCCACATTTCTCTGTCCGAGCGCTGAGCACTTGTTGGATTTTCCCTCTTGTTTCCCACCCGTTGGCACTGCTACCATCAATGTAGACATCACTCCATGCTGGCTGGACTGTGGCTTGTGAAATGAGTGAAGCAAACTCCTCTTTCCCAAGGTGTTCTCTGTGCCAGTGCTGGCCACGTTGCGTTGAGAAGCTTAAATACCATCATTCATGTGGTGTAGATTCCCTTGGCACCCGTGGGGCTTTTGATAAGGCTTCCCAGCGTGTCATCTTTGCTCTGAGTCAGTGAAATGCTCTCAGCATTGGAAATCTCTGCACTAAATTAAAGTCCTGTTGCTAGGGAGTGTTGTGATAATACAGGGTATTATGCTCCGTAGCAAAAGTGTGCAACAGTAGAGCCTAGAAAACAAATCCATAAAACCTCCCCTCGGATGCACAGTGTGAAAATCGAGTGTACTTCAGCTCAGTATTAAATATGTCATGGAAAAAGGCTCCCTCTCCTCCTGAATTTCCTGAAAGTCTGCTTTGGGCTGAAAACTGTAGTGGCTGGAGCCAATTTAGAGAAGGAAAAATCCCTGCTCTTGTTGCTGTCTGCAGAAGCTCCTTAATGATCGTGCCATGCAATTCTCCAGTGCTAAAAATACATCACTTCTGGGTTTGTACAAACAGCCTCCTAATGACTAGAGCTCTGGCAAGCTCAGGAGGTGGAGGGGGAAAATAGTGGCAAAAATATGAAAATCTTACTCATTTCTACTCAGAGTGGAGCTGGGCTCTTCTGTCCTTGTGGATCTCAGTGGGAGTTAAGGGATGTTTTGGTGAGAGATATTCCAGTTTGTTCTGCGTCTGACCCAAATAATGGGCATTCTGCTCCCAATTTGAGTTTACAAGTTGGGTGGAGGGTGCTGAGCTCCCTGCCCTGCTGCTCTGTCTGCTGGTGGGGTTTCATCAGGCTGTTTGGGGTGACAGGATGGGAAGATCTGTTCGAGGGTCGTCCTTGAGCCTGGCTTCAGTGCCGAAATTCCCAGCTCCTGCTGACAGTTGATGGGGCTGCTGCTGCTTTGGAGAGCATAATGGAGAGGGGAGCTGCCAGTGATAAACAGCTGAACTCGCTGCCCAAGGAGAGCTGCCTTTAAAAGGGCAACAGGTCGAGTAGGGCTCGTGTCTTATCTCACACAGGGGTTTTGGAGAGGGGAGCAGGGGCTTGTTTGCTTTTTATTTCCCCAGAACTTACATGTCATTCAGTCACCTGCTCCTTGCCTGGCGTCCCAAGAAGAATAGCAAGAAATTGTTGGAAGAGTCGCCCAGAGAAGCTGTGGCTGCCCCATCCCTGAAGTATTTAAGGCCAGGTTGGATGAGTCTTGGAGCAACCTGGTCTAGTGGAAGGTGTCCCTGCCCATGGCAGGGGGGTTGGAACTGGGTGGTCTTGATGGTCCCTTCCAACCCAAACCATTCCAAAATTCTATGAAACTGGCTGTTCTTCCAAGATGAAGTGCAGCAGCCCATGTGCCTCCTGCCACCCAGCTGTGCTGACAAACCCATCCCTCCTGCCTCGGCCCTGGGTGGTGAAGGACTCTCGTGTTGCCCACAGGGGAATGCTGGGAGCTGTTGCAGGAAGGTTGTGTCTTTGGAACAAAATTGGTTTTGGTGGTTAAATATTCACTGCTGCATTTAACAAGGAATATTGTGTAGTTAATTTACATGGAGCTTCTTAATCTCGGTAATTAGAAATGGAGGAGATGTTCCTTCCTGAATTCTTCTGTGCTCTTGTCAGTGCTGAAACACAGAATCACAGATTGATTTGGGTTGGAAGGCACCTTAATGACCAGCCCTTTCCAACCCCTTGGCGTGGACAGGAACACCTTCCACTAGACCAGGTTGCTCCAAGTCCTATCCAACCTGGCCTTAAATCCTGCTCTGTAGTCAGAAACACTTTGCTTTTCATCGTTACGTGGCTCTTGCCTTTGTTTTTCCAAGGAATCGGCATTGCCTGCAGCGGGGATTTCCCCGGCCACCACCTTTTGTGGGACATGCTGTGCTTATTGCTCCATTTTTTTTGCCTCTCTTCTCTGCATCCACTCTGGTCTGTTCACCTCCCCTCCCACTTGGAGCTTCTCTGCAGCAGCCGCTCCGGTGGAAAAGAAACATTAAGTACTTTCCTGATGTATTTTTAGCCTCTTAGTGTGTGACGTTGCTGCTGGAAACACGGAGGGGAGCCAGCACCATGTGAACCCAGAGGTTGCTGCGCATCACTGGCAGGTTTTCCGTCGAGCACGGTGCTCCCTGGCACCGTGAGGGAGCCGGGGCGTGAGGTGGGATGTGGGCGCTGGAGAAGGGAGATGGTGCATGTGCCTTGTGTGATGTCTGTCTGTCCTCTCCTCGTGGGTGCTGGTGGACAAAAGGTCTGTCTGTCCTTCAGGGAGGTTGTCCACCTTTGAATCTGCACATGAAAGTGACCAGTCAGGGAAAGGGGAATTCTGTGGTTGCCTTTTTATGCCTCGTTATACACCAGAGATGCTGGGGTAGCACTGCTGAGCATGTTGGACCTGGAGGTTCAAAGCTGTGGGGTTGGGTGCTCCAGGAGGGGAAGTGCAGAGCTCTTAATCCCACACATAGCAGTCCCCAAGCCCTCCGGGTGCCCAGCTGTTTGCTGGCTGTTCCCAGCTCCTAGCAAAGGCTTGTTCCAGGGAAAGAGCTTCACCACTGCTTCCCAATTCCTCCCCAAGTTGGGCTGTTAGACCTCAATGGGAGGGAGTGACAGCAAAAAGCCAGCCACGAGGGTTTGTTGGCTTTACCCCTGTCAAATCCCGCATTATCCGCTGGGGTGAGCGGTTTTGGTGACCTGGGAGGAGGCTGTTCCCAGGATGCAGCGCTGGCCTCCCCCAGCCGCTGCAGCGCCGGGAGCCGCAGGAGGTGCCAGGCAGCCGTGGATCCAGCAGGCACGGTGCTGCTTGGCACGGCTCCCGCTGCCTTCAGATATGTGGGATTAGGTCCTCCCGCCCCGCTGAGGTCAGCGCTAGCGCAGGCACAAATTCAGACCCGTGGCAGGGGGAGGTTGGTGGGATTCACACACCGCGCCGCAGCCTCACGGGCCTGGAGGTGCTTGGAAACACCACCAGTGTCTTCTCCCCGTGTTGGCTGTGATTTTGCATCGATCCTGGGGAGATGAGGAGCAGGATTCAGGTTCAGCATCGTTTCAGTGTCAGCCTGCCTCTCTGCCTGGTGCAGTTGGCAGGTCTGCGATAACCTTTATCGTTGAGATGTTTTTCCTTTTAATTAGAGTTGGTTGCAATAACGAGGAGGCACATGCTGAAATTCTGATTATTTGGCCTCTGGTGGAGGGAGAAGGCTGCCAGGTTTAACAGCAAGGGTATTGATGTGCTCTGGATGGGGTACAGAGTGTTTCCAACGGGGTTCTCACTTTGTTTTCCTTAATGTTGGCCTTTTGAGTGAGGCTGATTTATGAAGGGAATGATGTCAATTCGCCCAAACAAAGTATTGTGACTGGGCCGTCGTGCAGGTGCTAATTACTGCAAATAATAATTTAAATCCCTTCAGCTGGAAACACTTTGTGCTTCACCTTCAATGGAGCTGCTGCAGCAGGAGCCAGGGCAGAGGTTTGTGTCTGCAGTACTGTTGGAGAGTGGATTTTTGTGATGGATGGTGGGGAGCTGGCTCATCACACAGACCAGTAAACCCAGTTGTGGGAAGGCTGGGGTTGGCAGCAACCTGCCCTTGGTCGATACACTTGGTGTAAATTCAGACTTGTGGGTGAAATCTCTTGATTTTTTTGCTCTTGTGCTTTATCTTTGCAGCAAACTGTCCTGTGTGAGGTGGGGTGTGGTTTCTCCACCCCACTCATAGCATCACTGAATGATTTGGGTTGGGAGGAACCTTAAAGGTCATCTAGTTCAGAATCTGAAGTCAGATGAATTCAAGCATAAAACCAGATAAATTCAACTGGAATCGAAGGCAGACTGAAGTGCTTGGGAGAAACTGGAACAAGTAGACATAGAATTCAGGTTTGTCTGATGATGGTCACTCACTGGGAGATGATGTTGTGGCCAAGCAGAGGTTGTTGGGCTGTGTTCATATGCAGGGCCAGGTTTCTTGACCCCTTTTGCCCTGGTGAAGGCATCCAGGCATCTGGAATAGGTGTGAGATCCCGGGGCTGACTGGAGATGACCTCGGTTACTCCAGATTTGGGGGATTTTGATGGAAGCGCAGCATCTCCTGTGGATGTGTGGAGAAGCTGGTGGGTAGTGATGTGCTGCTGGGTCTTTGCACAGCAGGAGGAGTCCAGGTGCTGATTTTTCTGCCCCTGACAAAAAAAAGTGGGTGCCATCCACATAGCTCTGCCCGTCACCCAGATTCAGTGTCACGTTCATAATCCCGGAAACGGCGAACAATGGGAACCTCTTCTGGGAGCTGCTGAGGAAGCCTCTTGAAAAACCTTCCTGCAAACCCAGAAATAGCCATCTCTTGCTCTGTGGCCACTGATTCCAGGCTCACTGGAAGCAGTTGCCAGCTGCCTAAGCATGGATTGGATTTCTCTTTTGCTGTTGGCCATCCAAGGCATGAAAACCTCGGTGTTGTCCATCCCTAGAAATGCTTGACTGCCATCCAGGAGCACCCAGTTCCTCCCTCCAATCCCTAATGCTGCAATATGTCACTTTACAAGATCAAGGATCCCAGCCTAAACTTCTAGTACAGATTCCTGGCTTTTCTCTCCAGATACATCTGAGAGTACAGTTCATTTCAGCCCTGCTCGGAAGGTGCTCAGAGGGTGCCCTTCAGATTTGAGCATCTGGTTAATGGTTGGACTCAATGATCTTAGAGGTTTTTTCCAACCTTAATGATCCTGTGATTCCCTCTCTTAGTCATTTCTTGCTTGGGCAAATTATCTGAATGGGCTTTTGAGAACTTTTTATGGAAAACAGAAAACAAGGGCATAATAAAACTGTAATTTAAGAGCAATTTGCTGACAATTGGAGCCCTTAAGTGCACTGACTTAGCATTGAGGGGCAATGATACCAAGCCTCCTGTGTGAAGGTCCTCTTTGTCACTTGGAAGATCCTTGCACGGTTTTTAAAACACTTCTAGTATTTAAATTGTTGTCCTTGTTGCTCAGGATAAGCTGTTGTCTGTTTCATAAGTTACACATCACTCATCTCATTCGCTTCATCAAAATCACAATCAGCAAACTCCGGGAATCCTGGAATGGTTTGGATTGGAAGGGACTTTGAAGACCACCTCTTTACAACTCCCTGCCTCAGGCAGGGACACCTTCCATTAAACCAGGTTGTTCCAAGTCCCTCCAACCTGGCTTTGGACACTTCCAGGGATGGGGCAGCCACAGCTTCTCTGGGCAGCCTGTGCCAGGGCCTCACCGTCCTCCCAGGGAAGGATTCCTCCCCAGTATCCCATCCATCCCTGCCCTCTGGCAGTGGGAAGCCATTCCCTGTGTCCTGTCCCTCCATCCCTTGTCCCCAGTCCCTCTCCAGCTCTCCTGGAGCCCCTTTAGGCCCTGGCAGGGGCTCTGAGGTCTCCCTGGAGCCTTCTCTTCTCCAGGTGAGCACCCCCAGCTCTCCCAGCCTGGCTCCAGAGCAGAGGGGCTCCAGCCCTTGGAGCATTTCTGTGGCCTCCTCTGAACACTTGTGTTGTGCTTCACTGTGAAGTGTGATAAGTCATATATATCACAGCAGGAGAGAGAGGAGAGGAGAACCCAGTTTCTGCTTTCAAAATGAAGTGTTTTATCTTGGATGGGTTTGGTTGTTTCTTGGGTTCGTTCAAGGGCTTGAGAGTTACTTGGCATTACCGTTGTTCCTTGAAGATGTGTCACCTGGTGAGACCCACACGTTCTTTTCCTGTGCTGACAGCTGCTCTTGGCCATCCCTCTCAGCAGGGGTGGTGTTTTTAAACTGGAATTCTCTGGTCCAGAAGTCTGTTTGCAAAAATCAAAACTAGAATTAAAACCCCTGCAGTTTGGTCCTTCAGGGCTTGTGAATGCAGGCACCAGCGTGCTCCTCATGTTGTTTTTTGCAGGGACTGTGTCTATCCCTGCCTTTGTCCATCTGGCCTGGCTTTATGTTTGAAAAACTGTGACTGTTCCCAGGACATCATAACCACGTGCCTTGCTGGTGGTTGAAATAACCCCATCATCACTCAAGGAGGCAGGTTCAGAGTAAAGGCAGGAAGGTCCCTCGTGCAGTGCAGCGTTAGAGGTGGATCCATCACCACGGGACATGGAGGGAATTAACAGTTTGCAGGGATCCAGCAGTGTTTAAGCAGATTTGTGACAGAGAAATCCCTTAATAGCTTAATAAATTGACAAACTTCACCTCTTTTTCCAGCCAGAAAGCCCTGGGTTTGGGGATGGTGTTGGTCCTATTCATAGCACAAGCACAGGTTTCAGCCTTGGAAGCAGGATCCGGCTATATTTGGAGCTGGATTTATCCACAGGCATGCTGCTCATGCATCAGCTGGGCTGTCTAGCAGCAAAATTCTGTCAGTTAAGTAATCCTACAGCAGAAGGTAGTTTCACATCCCACCTTCATTCAGCTTCTCATCCAAGAAAATGTCCCGTAATAAAAATTGGGATTTTCTGCTTTGGGGGTACCAGCAGCTCCCATCCCTTCCCAGTACAGGACCGGTCAGTTGTTATCTTAGCTCATCTCCAAAAGGAGATAGCAATGCAATGGCAGCAGTGGGCAGGACAGGGATTTTTGGGGAGTTTCAAGGCAGCAAGGGAGGGGGATTCTGACTTTGGGGCTCTCTCTATGCTCAGATTTGCTAATAGTTGTGACATTCCACAAAGCAGTGAAATCCTGAAATCCTTGTGATGGGAAGCACCAGGCATCCCTGGAGCAGCATCCAGGGGAACTAATGAGGGGGGTCATGTAATTAGTGCCTGCGACCCACTATGGGTATCATCTCAGGATCCTGGGATGTGAGATCCCAAAACACATCCTAATCTCAGCTGACCCGGAGTGCCTGTTCTGGCAATCAAGGATGAGATATCCCAGATGGCCAGGAGTGTGTGGGAGCAGGTGGGGGGCTGAAGTGGGGGCTCCTGTGTTCAGGGAGAGGGTGGGGAGGGGCTTTGGGGTGTTGCCAGCCCCTCTCCCCTGCCCCACAGGCAGCTCCAGCTTTCCCTCTCCTGCACTGCCCTCTCCAGATCCCTGTATTTTCTGGCAGATAGGATTAAGCCTGACCTTCCGCCCCATCTCAGAGAGAGCCAAACCTCTTTCGGATCTAATTATTTTCCATTTTTGTTTAATTGTGCACATTGTGCTGCTGGCTGAGAAGGAGAGCAGCTCCTGCCTGGGCCAGGCAGGGAAGGGCACCCAGCCCTTCATCAGCCACAGGCTTTTGGGTCAGTGCCCCATCTTTTGGGGTTGTGGTTTAAACCCCCAAATCTCTTGGAGGTCCAAGGCAAAGTTCCCAAGAAGCAGCTCTGGCACCATCCTGTGTTTCTCCAATGGGGTCCTTCATGCTCAGCTCTCCCCCATGTGAGGAGGAGGAGTCCAGCCACAGCCACCTGCCTCCCTCATCATTACCCTCCTCCTCCTCCTCTCCTACACCCAGTTTACACCAGGCTCTGCTTTCTCTGCGTGTATTTTGCTCCTGTGTTTAAGTGGCACCAGCTTCTTTGAGCAGTGCATTGCAGGCCTTTTCTTAATGGTCTTTGATTTCTCAGTTTATCTGAGCTGCTACAGAATCCCAGCTGGTGCCAGGCTGGGGTTTGGCTGTGCCAGCCTGAAAGTGCTGCTGAACCACCACGAGAGCGATGATAAAATATCGGGGTGTGATATCCCTCTCTGCAGGAAGGTGGGAGAAAATAAGATGTGTTTTCAACTCACCAGGGAGCTGACTTAAGAGAGAGAGGGGACGGATAAATCAGATTTATCCCAACAGGAAGCCTTGCCTGGAGCAGGGACATCTGCATATGGAAAATACGGATATGCTCTGGTGGGCCTTGAATCCTGCTCTACTCGTGTATCCTTTACAGCATCACTTAGGCTGAGTGTTGCTTTCCCAAATCCCATTTTTTTGCACCAAAACAACCTTTCAGCATTCCCATGGGCACGGGAGCACACCCAGAGTACCAAAAGTCACCTCTCTGCAGTACAGCAGCTCCTTCTCCACCAAAGCTGTGCCATGTCGTGTCCCTTGCTCCTTTCGGCGCAGGACGGCGGGCACGCTGTCGGCTGGCTCAGGAAGTGGCTCTGGAGGAGGGGGAGGTCTGTGGGGAAGTAAATACCAGTGCAGAAAGTTCCAGGGAGAGTCACCAGCGTTTCCAGCAAGCCATCTAGTGGCTTCCTGTTAAAACAGTTGCATGCCTTGGAACTGGGAAGGTGAAGCTGGAGGGGTGAGTGCTGCTCGCCGCTGCAGTTGTGTCGGGAAACTGATGTCCAGGGTTTGGTCCTGATTGGGAAGAGGTGCTGCTTTAACAGCCCTCTTCTGGGTCAGGGGTGGTGGGAGGGTTGGGTTAGCTGCTGGCCAGCAGCATGGGTCTTACAGAATCATAGAATCATGGAATATCCTGAGGTGGAGAGGACCCTCGAGGATTGTAGAGTCCAGTTCCTGGGTTACAGAATATCCTGAGCTGGATGTTGGCTTGCTCTTGTGCCTTCCCAAGAGCAAACCTGATGAATGATCCTGCAGATGGAGATCTGGGTCTGCATTTCAGTGGTGTGGGTTCAGCTACCCCAGCTCAAAACACGTGGAGGATAGAGGGATAATCAATGATTTAGAGCAGCTCCCTGTACAGAATGGATTGGAGACAGCAGACAGGGAGGGAGAATGTGAAGCTTTGGGGGGTTTTTTTTCAGCATTTTACTCGATGAAGTTTTGGGCAGTGTGTTTAAAGCAGGCAGGAGGAAGTGCTTCTCCACCGCATGGCTCAGTTGTGGCTCCTGTAGCACAGCCTAAGACAGGGGCTGAAAGTTTGAAGGCTTTACAGAGGGTCAGCACTGGAGGAGAGATTGCCCTGGGGCTGGGAAGTGTCAGTTGGCTGGTCTGGGTAGACCCTGAGCTGTCCTTGTTTGGAGTTTGTGTAAGCTCTTCAGAAAAACCTCTGGTGATGGAGATCTCACAATGCCCTAGGCCATCCTGGGACAGTTTCATCATGACCAGCTTCATTCATCTTTGCTGCAGTTCAAGCCACAGAATCATAGAATTGTTTAGGTTGGAAAAGCCCTCCAAGATCGAGTCCAACCATTCCCCCAGCACTGCCAAGGCCACCACTGACCCATATTCCCAAGTGCCACATCCTCACGGCTTTTAAATCCCTCCAGAGATGGTGACTCCACCATTTCCCTGGGCACCAGCAGATGTGGAGAGGAGCTTGTCCATGCCAGTGTTCACCTCTCAGCCAGGTGTCAGGCTGGCTGGTGCAGCTCTTCTGTGCAGCACAGTATCTGACTGATGTGGTGCTTCCCACGCCGGGCTCTTGCCTGCCCTGTTCTGCACAGCCATTTGTTCTCACCTGCATGCACCTATTTAATGTTTGCTCCTGTTAATGCAGCTGTTCTTTCACATCTTCTCTCCAAGTCTCATAGAAGCACAGAATATCCTGATTTGGGAAGGATCCCTAGGGATCATCCAACTTCTGGCCCTACAAAGGCACCCCAGAAATCCCACCCTGTGCCTGAGAGCACTGCCCAAACACTCCTGGAGCTCTGGCAAGCTGGTGCTGTGACCATTCCCTGGGGAGCCTGTTCACCCTCTGGGGGAAGAACCTTTTCCTGATCTCCAGCCTAACCCCCTGGAGTTAGCTCTGTGACACAGCTTCATGCCACCCCTTCAAGTCCTCAACACTGTTTGACTTCTAACCCAGTTTCCTGGAGTGTTTTCCTTTCTCTTAGAGTGATACCTGCACGCCGATCACATTGATCACATCACCCTTCTCACCAGTGACGTGCTGGGTGATGTCAGGGCCAGGACAGGTCTCCTTGCCCAGCACATCCTCCCAGTCTGACGGTGAATCAGCACCACCAGCTCCCTCCATATGGTTTTGGGATGAGTTGTGTGCCCGCATTAGAGCAGTTTGTCTCTGCTGTGCTGCTGAGGGAGCCATGTGCAGCAGCACCTAATGAATATCAAGATATACAGCACTGCCTGTTCCTCCAGCTATTCAGAGGCCAGTTGCTCTGTCGCAGAAGGAAATTAAATTGCTCTTGACAAATGGGTGTCGGCAGTCACTTATCATCTTGTTATCTTCTAAGTGCTTACAAATAGGTTGTTTCATTATTTGTTCCATCAGTTTTCCAGGAGTTCGAGTTAAGTGACCAGTTTGTAATTCCCTGACTTTTCCTTCTGCATATTTAAATCTAACCTCTAGGTTTGCTTTTTTTCCCTGGTCTTCTAAAAGCTCTCCTATTTGCTGTGATCTGACAGAGGAACAGGAGCTCTGGGTCTGCTTCAGCTGAGCTCTTCCCTCCTTACCTTTGGGGCTGGTGGATGCACCAACACCCTGGGTGGATGGTTGTGTTCCTGCTGGAAAGCTTCTTCCCTCTGTGGCTCTCACCTGTGTTATCTCCTTTGAATCTTGACCTTTTCAATTATCCAACCGAGTTCTCTTGAAAGGTTAGCTTTCTCCACTGAGTGCTTTTGTGTAGTGTTTTCTGTAATCTGCAACAATATGGAAAATTTGGGCCAAATCGTGATTTTGATTAAAATAAGAACAACAGCAGTGGAATAGTGTTGGGTGTAGTTTGGCTTTTTCAGTGATTTTCAGGAGCATCTGGTAACTTTTGGCATCCAGTTTGGCACAGTTTGTCGTGACCATGGTTTTTGGAGGGTGGTGACCCCCTTGCCAGGGAGTTGCTCACACTGTGGCAGCACACATGTGGAAATCCCTTTGGCATATTGTATTTACCCTACCAGGGCCTGCTTATTTCTTTATTAGCTCTCGTGTTCAATTTCTCAATTATCTTCTTCTTTTCCCCCGCCCCTTATTCCTTCAACAGGAATCATTAACCAGTGGCAACAGGAATCCAAGGATAAAGTGATCTCCCTCTTGTTAACCCACCTGCCTTTACTGAAGCCCGGCAACATCGAGGCGAAAGTCGAGTACATGAAACTCTTGCCCAAAATCCTGGCGCACTCGATCGAGCACAACCAGCACATCGAGGAGAGCAGGCAGCTGCTGTCCTACGCCTTGATACACCCCGCCACCTCCCTGGAGGACAGGAGCGCCCTGGCCATGTGGCTCAACCACCTGGAGGACCGCACGTCGGGGGGCTTCGGCGGGCAGGGCCGGGGCCGCTCGGACTCGGTGGACTACGGGCAGGCACACTACTATCACCAAAGACAGAACTCCGACGACAAACTCAACGGGTGGCAGAACTCTCGGGACTCCGGCATCAGCGTCAGCGCCTCCAGCTGGCAGGACAAAAACCTGGCCTGCGAGAACGGCCACCTGCCCCTCTACTCCTCCTCCTCCGTCCCCACCACCATCAACACCATCGGCACTAGCACAAGCACCAGTAAGTACCCACGGGAGGCTCTGGGGACGGTCCCCTCATCCCACTAGGAATTACTGCTTTGCCGTGGTTAGCAGAGGGGCTGAACTCATCTGGGCCATAGAAAACTCCTTCTTTGGTTTTTTTTTTTCTTTTTCCTTTCCTCACCTGCTTTTTTTATTTCCTGCTTGCCTTGTTGGGTTTTTTTTTCCTCTAGTCCTGTGGGGTTTTAAAAACCTGGGACCTGGAGAGGAGGGAAAACCAGCAAAGAGTAAGAAAAGGGTAGAGCAAAAAATATGCGTTATCGAAAGGAACCCCTTGTATTTCATGTAGCTCTGTGTAGATTTGCAGTTCATGTTTCAAGAGTGCCTAAAGCAAGTGGAAAGCTGATGCTTCATGTCCAAAAGTGAGCTGGAGGACTTGAGTCAAGTCCAAAAGTGTGCTGAGGACTTACTGGGAGGAAATGGGATTGGGACCCCAAGTGCAGGCATAAGTTTTGGAAGCAGGACTGGAATCCACCAGCTTCAGGGTATCTGAAAATGTTCTCTTGTATGTGCAGTGCAGAGATGTGAAGCTGGTGGTGATTGAGGAGTTTAGATGGGCAGTCCTCAGTGTTTTCCAGGAGAGTTGGGTGGTTATTTCCCCATGGAGGCACTGCCAGGCTTCGATGGACGGAGCAGAGCCCAACCCAAGGCTTGGGCGCGCAGAGATGCCGCGGAGCACCGTGACTGGAGATTTATCACGGGTTTTGTGTGAAGCTGTAGTGCAGCTGTAACTGGTGTTTAAAGCAACCATTGATGCCTGTGAGCCTTCCTGGGGAGAGCAGGAGCAAGGCATCTTCTCAGTGGGATTCAGAAGCTCCCCTGCCCACCCACGTGCTCTGTGGAGGGCTGTCATGCCTTTGGGTGACTGCCACCATGTCACCTGCGGGGCTGCATGTCCTCCTTCACTTTGGGATATTCAGAAGGTCTCTCTCCAAGATGCTTTATCAGCATCTTCTAGAAATCAGGGCTGCAGAGAGCACTTTGGGGAGGAGAGGCTTCTTGTGGCAGCAGCCCTGGTTGCTCTATCGGTGTGTGGAAAGCCACAATTAAATAGCTAAAAGCTTTAAAATGGTCACTTAAGGCTTCTGGGCTTTTCCCTCTCCTGTAAGAATTGCTTCTTTTTTAAGTGGTGTTTCAAATCAACAGCAATACAAAACACAGCTCTGGGTTTATTGCTGTAGCACCCTGATCCCTGCCCCTCCCTTGTCCATCCTTGCTAAATCCTTGTGGGGATTTAGCAGAAGGGTCTCAGCTTCTCCACAGATTCCTAACCATTGTGCCCATCCCATGCCCTGTCTGTGAAGCCCCAGCTCATGTTGCTGTGGGATTGTGTGATGTTCAGCTTCTCTGAGAGCCAGTCCCTGCCCCGTGGAGCTGTTCCAGGGTGACCAAGCTGCGTGGGAAAGGTTTAACAAGGAGGCAGGGTGAGAAAAACACCACAAATTTACTTGCAGTTGGTCTGTTAAACCTCTCCAAGGATTATTTTGGGGGGGTTTTCCATGTGGTTTTTGCAGGCCTGGTGGTTTGGAGGCTTTGCACACCATGGAGGCAGTGGGAAGAGAGGCTTCAGAAGGGGTCTGGTTCCTCATGTCAGGATCTGGAAGCAGGGAGGTGTGGTGGGTACAGCAGGTTAATCACTCACGGTGACTGGAGCTCTGCAAGATGTGTTAGGTCTTGAAGGACTCTTTCCACAAACCCCACGGTGTTTCTTTGAGCCTTTCTGTGCTCAGCTTTAGCTCTCAGAAGAAGCATTGACCCACCCCTTGCCCATCGTGGTCCCCAAGTATTGGCACAAGATGCCAAAACTGAAGCAACAGCCAAACTGTACAGCAGTGCCTGAGCTGCTGCACTGCTGTGGTTTTTCCTAAATTCTCCCAGAACCTGGTGTGTGCAGCAGCACTGGCACAGGAGCACCTGTGGGTCTGCCAACAGCCCTACTCTTTACCCAGTCTTTTGCTTGAATCCCTCCTCAATCTCTGCCACTCGCTTGGCTGCATCATCCCCTGCTAGTGATAGTTTAGTCCCACATGTTAAGCTGTTGTAACTCCTGCAGACATATTTTGGTGCCACCATGCTCAGACAACCGTGGGCTGAGCTGGAGGTGACCCAAGCACACTTCATGTGTTAGTTCATAAACTTCCTTAGCACAATATTTGGCTTGGGCACAAGCCTGGTAAGTCCACAGATAGATGCTAAAAAATAAACACGGCTGTCAGCCTTTGTCCCAGCCCCTTGACTCAATCGATATGTTCATTAATCTTTTATTCCAAAGCAAAACCCTCAACCCCGTAGTGTTTGTTTAGGTTTTAGTGTTGTTATTAGTTTTGAGTTCTCCTTCTTACTCAGAGGTGTTTATCTCTGCAGAGGCTTTAATCCAGCAGCACCCTGCAGAACACAGCCTTCCCTGACCCATCCCTGCAGAGGCACTGCCTGTTCCTGACACCGGAATGGGGCAGAGTCTTTCCCAGAGCAGTGATGTGGTGATCTTGCCTGAGTTACGTTCTTCTGGTGCTGTGGCACAATTAGGTTTAATGCCATCACGGCACAGGGCTTAAATATGGGTGGCTGAAGCTCACGTGATGTTTTGCTTTCTGCTGTCTTTGACTTTGACTCAACCTAGACCCTGTCTCTGAGATTTGGTTCAGGATTGGTTCATCTCCAGCTCTCCCATAACAGCACTGACAGGGATTAGCCAAGGTTTAGCCAAGGCTTGAGGAGATGTTGCAGGAGGCAAGTCTGGAGTGCTCTGAAGGAGTCACTCTGATTCACCACAGTAATGGTGCTCCAGGAGTGGGACCAGTGTCCTAAGTAATGAGTTTGGATCTGGAGTGATCAGAGGATATGGACTCACCCCAAACAATGGAAGTCTGCCAAGAGAAGCTGTGGCTGTCTCATCCTTGGAAGTGTTCAAGGCCAGGCTGGATGGGTCTTCAGCCTGGCCTAATGGAAGGTGTCCCTGCCCATGGCAGAGGAGTGGAACCAGATGGGCTTTAAAGTCCCTTCCCACCCAAACCATTCTGGGATTCTGTGGTGTTCATGTGCTCCTTCCCATCCACTGCATCACTGCTTTCTCAGTCATTCCGGCAAAGCTTGAGATGCAACTTTAAACTGAGCTTTAGTGTGCTGGGAGCACAGGCAGCCTTGGCATGGGCTCAGGAGCACAGGCACAGAGTAGGCTGGAGCTGCTCCAGCGTGGGGGACGGGGTGAAGCCCAGAGTCCTGTCTCTGTGGCCAGGTCAGGCAGCAGTTGCAAAATGTTGGGGTTGCACAATGCCTTTGTGATGGAGACACAGCCTGGAAACTCTGAAAGGACAGAGGAAAGCAGCTTGTTTTCAAAGCTGCCAACAGCTTCTTGCATGGGGGCTCCAGCTCCTTCCCCACCCCTGTAACTGGCTCCACCTGAGTACAGTCTAATGGCATGGCAGGATTTGTTGTCAGATGGAAGCACAGCTTAGCCCTGTGTTTTCCACCCTCTTGGAAGGGAATCTGTGCAGAGGCAAAGGAGGGTCTGGTGTAAGATGTGGTGAGGAGGAGGAATGCAGGTACACTGGTCTCATTTGGACCATAGAGTCACAGGTCAGTGATGGATAGATTCAGTCAGAGACCTTGCTAGGAAATATCCTGCAGAGCAGGAATCTGGCACTGTGTTCATACTGGGGGGGGGTGTTGCACTCTTTGGTGTTTCAGTGTCACTGCACTGCCTGGGTTCCCCTGTGAGGGAACAGAGAGAGGTCCTTGGACCAGCAAAGCTTTTGCCATTCTGGGGCCACCCTTCCGCTCCCGCACAAATGGGAAAGATGCTGGGTGCTCAGGGCTGCTACACCCTTCCCATGGGAGTCTCTGCCAGAAAACTGGTGGTGTTTGCCTGCAGGGAGAAGGAGAGCAAGCAGAGCAAGGGAGGAGAAATACTCACCTGTACAAACTTCTTGTCCCCAAAAAGAAAAATCTCCAGCTTGTCCGAGAGCTGAAGAGAAGTAAATCAGGGTTCTTCCTTCCATGCACCCCAGCCCAGTTTCAAACTGACAGAGGCTGGGGTTGAATTGGATATTGGGAAGAAATTCTTCCCTGGGAGGGTGGTGAGGCCCTGGCACAGGGTGCCCAGAGCAGCTGTGACTGCCCCATCCCTGGAAGTGTCCAAGGCCAAGCTGGGCAGGGCTTGGAGCAACCTGGGACAGTGGTAGGTGTCTGTGCCCATGGCAGGGGGTGGAATGAGATGGTCTCTAAGGTCCCTTCCAACCTGAACAGTTCTGTGTTTGTGTGGTCCTGCCCTACAGGCAGATCTGCAGCTGCTGGACTGTGTGTCAGAACGTGTGTGTGTGACATGGCTTGCAGGATTTTGCCAACATTTGCTCCATTGATGGAATCCCCAGTGAGAGGGCAGATGAACGTGCTGGAGCTCTCCCCGAGTCATCAGGGAATTGAGGAGGAACAAACAACACCAAGAAAAGGCTTGCTGTGAACGGAGTGTAGGTTTCCTGACTCTTCCTCTCCTACACTGCTGTGCAACAGCTCACAGCTTTCCACTGGAGACAACTCTGTCACCATACCTGGTATCCAGACTGAGCTGGGTGATGGGATAACTGCAAGTTTTAACTCACAGAACCACCCTGATCTGTGTTGGGTTGATGGGCAGCCCACAGGACAACCCTGATCTGTGTTGGGTTGATGGGCAGCTTGCAAGCTGTTGTCCTCTGTGTAGATTTCAACACCACCTGAAGGGAGCACATTGTGTGTCCTCAGCCTCTGTTTGCCTTACACAGGGCGACACATTTCCTCCCATGCAAACTTAGCAAAACATGCCATGAGCAAATGAAAAAGTCTTAATGAGGTTACAGCAGTGAAGCAAACAAATGTCCTGTTCTTGCCATGGCGGGGATTAGCTTCGGGAATTGCCTTCAGAAAATTGTTTCTCAGTTGGCCTTGCTGAGACTTGGCACTCTGGCACTCATCCTGCCAGCTGGGGACACCTCTCACGTCTGCTTTTCTTCTCTTTTACTGATAGACTGAGAAAAGCTTGTTGGCCTTTATTACACTTGAGCTTCTCAGTGGTGGCAGACAAGGGCATTCGTTGTCTTGCTCATGCCCTCTAGTGTCACACACAATGGGCAGAGAAGACTTTCAGAAGTCTCCCACTTTGTCGGGTTCCCAGTGCTACAAAATCTTGCTAATCCTGTAGTTTGAAATCAGAATTGTTGTACAAGAAGATCAGGTGTGAGCAGAGTTATTTTCTGACATCCATGTACCTAAATACAGCAGCAAACAGGATTGTGAGTGAGAACAGCACAGAGTCATGGAATCACTTAGGTTGGGGAAGACCTTTAAGATCATCAAGTCCATCCTTGGACTCCTCAGGACATCTGGGAGGGTCATTCTCTTGTTTGTTTGTTCAGGACTTGCAGACCACAGGTAGCTTTGCTCGGAGGGATGCCCATCCGTGCAGCCATGGGGCAGAAGTTTCTTACCTGCAGCTGTTGGCTCTCAGGGCATGCAGATGGCTCTGGGAGATATGGATGGCTCAAGGGGGATTCCAGTGCCTCTGGCAGATTGTGGATGGCTCTGGGAGGATAAGAGTGGCTCAGGGAGTGTATGGATAGCTCTGGGGGGGTTGGATGGCTCTCTGGGGAGGAGGTTAGCAAGGCAGAGCTGATGTTACCTGAGGCATCAAACTGCACAGAGACAGAGCAGGGTCCTCCCTGCCACGCCTGCTCTGCTCTCGTGTGGGAATGAGTGACAACATGGGGCATATGTGCAGCCTACAGCTTTTGGGATGTGCTGATCCTGCTGTAGCAGGGTGTGGAGCGAGTGAGGGATCCCTGCTTGCCAAGCAGAGTGAGTAGGCAGCGAAGGGAGCGCGTTTCCCATGGGTGTGCTCTGGCAAGTGGATTTTCACAGCAGCAGGATGGATCTTGTGGTTGTGCCTCTGCTTGACCCCTCATCAGCCATGATGCTTGGAGGCAGAGATGTCACCAAAGGGCAGAAGGGTCTCCAAAAGGAAAGAGGAGAGCAAAGGCTCTCAACAGGAGGCTGGGCTCAGCAGTGACTTGCACCAGGTGATACCGTGGGTGGCTCATAACCATGTGTGGATGGCACCTGGTTTAAGAGCATGTGAGTGCTCCTAATCCAGCCCTTGTGACACCAAATGATGCCTCCAGGCACTTAAATAATCCGTGTGCTCTGGGCTGCCTTAGGCCTTGCAAACAGCCCTGTGTTGGGTAAGCCATGGAGCAGGTCACGGTGGTTGGTCTGCATGGATGGGCAGGAGGAGAGGGAGCACTGGGTGCCAGCCAGAGACATGTGGCTGTCCCCAAAGTGGGCATGTCACACATGTGTCCTCTGGGATCACACTGTTCCTTCCTCCAGACCTTCTTTGCACAAGGTTTGGTCCGTACTCACACATGGAAACAGCATGAAGCTGAATCAAGGGAGGTTTAGGTTGGATATCAGGGAAAGGTTGTTCCCCCAGAGGGTGGCTGGTGAGCAGGCGTCCCAGGGAATGGTCATGGCCCCAAGCCTGACAGAGGTCAGGGAGTGTTTGAACAACAGTCTCAGGCACAGGATGGGATTCTTGGAGTGTCCTGTGCAGGGCCAGGAGTTGGACTCAATGAACCTGATGGATGCCTTCCAATTCTGCATCTTCTGTGATTCTGTGATGTTACGGAGCACTGCTCCCAAGTTCACATACCCTACTCACAAAGCTCTGCAGCTTCCTGGCTGGAATGAGGCCACCTAATTTGGGAATCTCTATTCCAGCAGCACCCGGGGATGTTCCCACCCTCTCAGCTTGTGAAATCCCAGTGCAATCACTGACTGTAGGTGCTCAGGGCAGGGAATGCCTGCCCCGGTTTTGCTGGTGATGGGTTGCTTGTCCCTTGAGGGGAGGGTAGGACACTATCCTTGATGTGCAGGCTGGAGTGGGTGGAGGTTGAAGCTTGTGGCTCTGATGCCACCTCCACTTTCCTTAGAGCGGTCTCGGTGTCTCGGGGGTGGATGTCAGGAAGCAGCAGCAATGCTTTTGTGTGTATCCTACAGTCCTTGGGATTCCTGTCACCAATGAATGGTGCTTCTGACCTGGAAGTGGCGCAGAAGCCACCAGGGCAGCTGATTGATGCTCTCCAGGTTGTGGAGCAAAGTCAGACAGCCCCAGTAATTCTCTCAGACCCCT
Organism: Ifrita kowaldi; assembly: GCA_013398055.1. NCBI lineage: Eukaryota > Metazoa > Chordata > Aves > Passeriformes > Cinclosomatidae > Ifrita > Ifrita kowaldi. The sequence continues at coordinate 90,533 of VZRS01005193.1, read as the reverse complement.
CAGTAGTCTCCTCTCTCTGGGAGGTTTTGTTGATGGATGGATCCTCCTAGACCCAGGTGTATTTTTCCAGCTGCCCTGGTGTCTGTTGGATACAGGCACAGATCACAGCAAGCTGTGGTTACTCGGTGCATGGGAGCTTGGTGCTCTCCCGAGGGAAGCTTTGCTTTTCCCAGCTCCTGTGGGTTCCTGTCTGCACTTTGCATCGCCCTTAGAGCCATCAGCAGGGGACCAAGGGCTCCGTCTGGGAGTCACAGATGTTCCTCAGCACCTCCACTATTAACTTACGTCTGTTAAGGGCCTTATGAGTAATTCCCTCCTCAAAACTTTCTTGTTTCTCTGTGACCTCGTCCCAACACCACCATTCTGCAGCCTTCCCTCAAAGCATCACTAGAATCACATTTGTGATGTTTTCCTGAGCATCTTCATGGGGCAGCAAACCCCTGGAGAGAATCCCTTTCCCGTTGCTCATCCTTTGAATCCATGCAACTCCAGCCTTTGGCAAGTAAAGGAATGGAAAGAGATGAGCTCTCCTTCCCCCCACCATCACACAGCATCTGCACAGAAATGGCAGGAGGGCACAGAAGAGGGGTGGGAATGCTGCGGTTTGGATTCATCCGGAGCGACTCCAGTCTCCTTCCCCACTGCACTGGGACTTGCTGTGTTCTCCTGACTCAGTAACACGCTGCTGTTTAATTAACTTTTGACTTCTGGTTTAAAGGAGCAGTGCACAAAATAGTTATTTACTTCATTCAGAAATTCTTTTATTCGTTACCATAATTATAGCTTCCTCCCCTTTTTTTTTTTCTTTTTTTTTTCTTTTTTTTGGGATATTTTAATTAGCAGGGGAAGGGAGGGAGGGAGGGGGAATATTTGCTGCTCTCCTTGTGGTTATCACATCCTTCAAATTACTGAAAGAGGCTGGGATAATAGGTCTGGTGATTATATATAGGCACCATCTGCTCTGTGGCTGCTTCCTATCAAAGTGCAGTTAGGAGAGTGCAAGGAGGATATTTTCTCTCCAGCTATATTAAGACTGTTTCCATCTCGGCTCCAAAGCAAAGCTCTCTGCATGCAAATGGATCAAATGTGCTGTAGTCAATGGCTCAGTTTTGGCAGCCTTGAAGCTGGCTTTTTTTAAATTTTGTTTTATTTTCCCCTCAAGTTTCGCTGTTCCCATCCGTTATGCAATTTTATTTGAGGCTGGTTGTTCTGCATTTGATGTTTTCTTGTAACCATAGTCCCCCCTGTTTGCTGAGCAATGCGGTCTCGTGTTAGCTGGCACAGGGATCTGTGTCATAACTTCAATGCGAGGCAATATCTGAGCAATCAGGAATGTTTTGGAGGATGATGAAGGCAGATTTTTAGGATGCATCTGCTGTCGGTATGTAGAGGAGGTGGAAAGCTGAGCTGAGTTAATTTGGAGCAGTAATGGGAAAGAATTAATACTTGGTTTATGATAGCAGCCGTGGCTGTCCCGTTGCTGCTGGGGATTGTTGGGGAGCATTGCAGGGCTCGGGGTTTGGGAGTCACAGAATTTTAGAATTCCAGACTGATTCGTGTTGGAAGGGACCTTAAAGAACATCCAGTTCCACTCCCTGCCATGGGCAGGGACACCTTCCACGATCCCAGGTTGCTCCAAGCCCTCTCCACCCTGGCCTGGAACACTTCTAGGGATGGGGCAACCACAGCTTCTCTGGGCAGCCTGTGCCAGGGTCTCACTTCCCTCCCAGGGAAGAATTCCTTCCCAATATCCAATTTGACCCTGCCCTCTGGCAGTGAGAAGCCATTCCCCCTGTCATGGGGTGTCCCATAGGGTGTCCCTGATGGGCACCATCTTTTGCATCTTCCCATGTGGGGAACTGGATACTGCATTTGCCCCTTGGTGGCCTTTGAGACCCAGCAGGCTTCTCTTTTCTCCTGGAGCTGGTAATATTTTATGCTTTTGAAAGAGAAGGAGGAGAAGGAATAAGACATGGCCAGCCCAGATGGAAGGGGAAGCTGCTCGGTATGGGGTTTGTGAGTTCCCAAGAGGTGGAGGCCAGAGGAAGGCTGAAACACTGAGGAATTTGTCTTGCAAAATCTGTGCCATTGGTGCCTACAAGAGAGGGGGACTAGGTGGCTTTTTTGAATGAGTGAAAGTGGCTAAAAAGAGGCAAGAGAGGAGAAAATCCAAAATAAGTCAGCAAGCAGTGAGAAGGCTACAGGTCTGTTTCAGTCTGGATGATGACTCTGGGATGTAGATCATGTAAGACACTCGTTGTCCTCATGTATTTTGTCACTGCTAAAGATGCACTGCTTCCCTGCTGTCACTCCACAGGTTTTTAATGAGTCTAGGGATTATTGGATCCCAGTTTATTGTGGCAATTCCAGAGGTTTCACATTCACCCTTTCCACTTGGCTGGTTTAAGGCCCTTTGTTTGTCACTCCCCGTTTCCCACAGGTTGCATATTGCTGGATAAAGGATGCACATCTTCCAGGCTGGCCTCCTGAAATGGTTGTAAGTGGTGGAGGGGTTTCTCCATCTGGAGTGTAATGTGTGGTGGAAGCTGTTGGAAGTCTCAGCAGGGAGATGCTCCTCAGACCAGGGATTGAGGCAGTGGAGAGCCCTGGCTGCTGCAGAAAGAGCAGCAGAAAGAAAATGTTCTTGGACATCCCTTTTGGGTGGAAAAGTACTTTGGGAAGGAGAGTTACTGCCTCCCAATGCTTGTTTATCTGGCTTCATTCGTGAACAGGGGAGGAATTTCTCCCAGGAGCCCATAGCAAAAGCTGTTTTCTGGGATAATTAGGGAGGCTTGGTTCAGCACAGCAGCATTTGATATTAATGGACTGAGATTCCCCAGGGACAAACACTGATTTTCTGTGGTTTGTGTATAGATTTAGGAGAAAAAATGCATTTATTGGCCTGGACATTGGGGCATTGTATTTACCCCAAGAGACTCGTGGCTTAGGACAGCACCTCCTTGCAACATACCCCTAATCCTCCATCCCCACCCATTCCCACCTCCCTGAGCCACCATTCCATGCATCCTTTTGTCTGTGAGTTAAATCCTGGTTGGGTTCACATCTATTCTGTCTTGCTCCCAGCTTGCTGGATGCTCTAGTGGGAAGCAAGGACCTTTCAGTACTAGAAGGGGCTCATAAAGAAGAGGGAAAGGGACTTTTTACATGGGCTGAGGGAAAGGTTTTAAATTAAAAGAGGGGAGATTTAGATTTATTTTAAGAACAAATTCTTGGCTGTGAGGGCGGTGAGGCCCTGGCACAGGGTGCCCAGAGAAGCTGTGGCTGCCCCTGGATCCCTGGAAGTGTCCAAGGCCAGGCTGGATGGGGCTTGGAGCAACCTGGGATAGTGAAAGGTGTCCCTGCCCATGGCAGGGAGTGGAACTGGATGTTCTTTAAGGTCCCTCCCAAGCCAAACCATCCCAGGATTCTATGAAGGATCTTGAAAGCAGCTCCTGAGCTCCTACTGCTTGGTGAGACAAGCTGGGCTCCCTTCCAGAAACGCATCCTGTCGGATTGCTGGAGCCACCAAGGTCTGAATTTACACATCTTTAGATGCAGCCCCACTCCTGCTGCCACACAAATGAGTAAATAACAGTCACAGCAATTCCTGCTGGAGCCACACAGTGGGTCCACGTGTGTTTGTGCCATGCAGGGAATTTCAAAACCCCCTGCAAGGGTTCCTTCCCTGCTGAGCCTGGATGGGGCCTCGCGTGAGCTGCTCAGAGAGAGCAGCAACAAACGGGTTATTGTTTCTCTGTCCAGTTTCTTGAACAGGAAACTGTGTTTAAAAACGTCATTTCTTAAAAAAAGTTTGCTTGACAGTCTTTTCTGCAGTCTGTGCTTCTTCCTATTCTTCTGCTCGAGGCAGCATTCTGCTTGTATGGGGTTTTTTCCCTAATGCAGGAGTTAATACCACTAATTTCCTAATACTACTATTTTCCATAAAAGCCAGTGGCTTCTTGCATTTAGGACCCTGAATTTCACCCCTTCATGGGTTATATCAGCCCATGGTTCCGAGGCCAGGACATGGATTATCCGTCTCCTGCAAACGCAGTTAAAGTCACAGCCACAGAACACAGGGAGATTAAAGAAAAAAAAGGCACAAAGAAAAGGCTCCAAGGGTTAGGGGATGTTGAGCCGAAAAATGTTCCATCAGGTTCTGCTCTGGCCGTGCTGGAGCTGCCTGGGGCATGTGGGGAACGGGTGAATGAGGTGCCCAGGAAGGAGGCTGGGTGCCAGCTGGGCAGTGTGACCCACTGGCAGCTCTTTCCAAGGGTTCTCGGCAAAGAAACGCTGGAAAAGCCCTGGGCATTGGTCTGCCAGCACGGGGAAGCCTTCCTGGAGGAGAGGATGTGTCGTGACTGGGATAGCAAGGAGGAGGCAGAGGGGAGGACTGAGTTGAACTTGGGGTTTGCTTTGTGAGGGGATTGCTCAGTGTTCCCTCTCCGTGGGGGAGCTTCCAGGCTGCTCAAAACATTGTGTGGATTCAAAACATCCCCGCTTTTTGGGGTCAGACTGCTGTTCCTGGTACCAAAAGACCAGGAAAGGAGCTGTATGTGATCAGATGCTGCCTGAGGACACACCATAAACAGCCTTGCAGCCAAGAAGTGCCATTTTTAGGCTGAAACAACCGAAAAAGCTCCCCAAGAGTTCAGTAGGCACCTTGCAGTGCTTTTTCCTTTCTCCAGGCATGGGGAAGATGTTATTTGGAATTGTAACCTGATGTATGGACCCCGTGCTGGTCCTTTGGGTGTCAGGGATCTGCAGGGAATGGAGACATTCTGAACTCTCTCAGTGGTGAGTCTGATTCTCGCTGGAAACTGTCACATTTGTATCCTCTCATGGACTTTTGCAACACTTCAGGCCAGATTTCATGAAGGGCAGAGGGAGAGCGAGCACCTCATCAGCCATCCCACGCTGTGTGGAGGAAGGTCTGCCTGCAAAGCCCAATTCCACAGCTCTAATTACAGGAATGGGTGGCTTTTCCCTTCTCAGGCTGAAAAAAATTGGCCCAAAACCCTGAGAAACCACAGCACAAATATCTGACGCTCTTCCACGTGGTCCTCAGCAAACAAAAACCCTCTTGAAATCAGCCCTTGCCTCCCAAAATAGGCAGCACCACTTCAAAAGGGAAGAGAGGGGCGAAAAGAAAAATCCCAAACCCAAGGCTTCACGGGGTGAGAGCACTTGCAGCCTCAGAGTTTCTATAAGTGTGTTGTGGTGCCTGCCAGCCCAGCCAGGGTTTGGTGTGGGGTGAAGCCAGATTTGCCTGGGGAGGGGGTGGTTCCCCTGGGATGCTCCCAGCGTGGTCAGCAGCCGCCTCCTGTGATGGGGAGCTCTGTGCTGCATCGTTCCCATCACTCTTTCTCCATCCTCTACATTTTTTTTTTACCTGGGAATATTACCCTGAGCTTGGTCCGAGTCTGGAGGTCATGGAGAGGTTTCTTACAAGGAAACCTGGTCTGGTGTGGGCTGAGCACAACCCTGAATGCTCAGAGCCGTGGTGGCCGAGCAAAGAGGCAGCACCACCTTGCTTATCCCAGGGAAAACCATGATCTGCTCCAACCCCTGTCCCACCTGACACGTGTTTGGAAGGAGCTGGACCAGGCAGTGCCTGTGTAGAGTCTTGCAGGGCCTAAAGGGCAGGAAAACACTTCTAAAGCAGAAGTGGGGCACGCTTACAAGCCATAGGGAATCCGTGTGCCAGCGTGGGATGCCTTTTGGAGCGGTGGTTTCCCCTCTTTGTTTGCCCAGCTCGCAGCACTCAGAAAGGCAGCCGTGCCCACCCGCCTCCTGGGAGCTTATCTTGCCCCAGAATAACATTTTAGATTTCCTTTTTAAATTAAAGCTTAGTATTTTTGTAGTAAAAGAAAAGGAGGCTTGAGTGTAAGGTGATAAACTCACACTTGATTTTCTTCTGCTGAAGTTAAAGCCCACGTGGACCATTTATTTTAGCAGGAGCAGCCCTGGATTCACCTTGGACCATCCAAAAAGAACACAGGATGGTCAAATTCAGGTCAGGACCTACAAAAAACTGATGCTTTGAAAATAATTAGCTACATCCTCTTATGTCAAGAAACCGAGGGCGTGACCACAAGCAGCAGCATTAATAAATATTATTAATACATATAATAAATATGGACATGTATTAATCCCCTGGGGGATTACAGAGTGAAAGAGGGAGAGGGGTGTGCACACCTGTCAGGTGCCATCCCAGGACTCGCCCTGTTTTAGGGCTGATGGGAACAGGTAAAAGGGTTTGCAAAAACCACATTATCATCAATGTCTGTTACAGCCAGAAAGCAGACCCTGAAGTTAGGCCAGTGCTAAGAACCCTTAAATAATCTCAGTCTGGTCCCCAGAGTAGCTGGGGTGGTTTCAAAGAGCTGGTGACTTGCAGCATCCTTTGCAGGGGGATTGTCCCTGCTGCATCTCGGGGGTTTGTGTGAACTGACTCACAGTTCAGTAAAAATTTGGCTTAGTGAAACGTGTTCTCTTGGATCCAGCCTTGCGTTATCTCGGGGGAAGAAGTGGAACTGATTTTTATCTGTTGCACTGGATGGCTTCTAATTGTCCCTGGCCATCCTTTGGAGTTCATTATTTCTCCTTCAGCCGACACCGGCTTCTAATTAGGGAACATAAAATTAAGATGGAAGAGCAGCAGTTTGCAAGGGTATTGCTGCTTGTGAAGGAGTCTGGGCTGGATTTATGCCAAAAATACCCTCTTGTGTGCAGGATTTTGGTGGGGAGAGGGTGGTGTGAGCACTGCTGGGTACCAGTGTCTGCACACACCCTGTAAGAGCTGGATTAACAGAGCAGCCCTTTGCCTCCTGAAAGGGGACAATTAGCTCCAGTCCTCCTTGCCCCTTCTCCTGCATCTCTCCTTCATCTAAGGGGCACAAATATTTCCTAAACCAGAGTTTTTCCCACAACAAATTCCAGGTGGATTCCCTCCCTATGGCGGTGTGACCATGGCTGGGGGCAGCAGCTGCAGAAGGGCTCTGGGTGGTGTGGAGGTGATGCTCAGCTCTGGTGATGCATTTTAACCAATTTATCCATTTTTTCCCCTATTATTCCCCCTATACTTTGGGGGTTTTAAATACTAAGTATGTTTTTCTCCTGGGAGGATGATGTGGCGTCTACAGAGCCCCTTTACAGTGCTGGTTTTGGGGTACAGTTGTAAAGCCAAGAGCTGAAAATCTTGGCCAAGACCTTCTGAAATCCATTTATTCCCCTATCTGGATGCATCGCATCGCAACTTTAGGAGGCATAACACTGCTCTGGAAGCAATCTCAGGATCTCATTGACATCCTTTTCTGCCAAGAGACTTCTGGAAGATGTTTGTGTAGTTTTTAAATGGGAAGGGAACAGATTCTTCCCCATAAGCCACCCCAGTGCTTCCCTGCAGAGCGTGGTGTCAGTGTTACGTGTTGGCACAAGAAAACCCTTTTCAGAAATAGGAATTATTTAAACATTACAGAAATCCACAGGTTTTTGGCCTCATCCGTCAGCTGCCTGTGGTACCAGCTGCTTTTTGCAGGTGGTTAATAAATGCAAATGTGCTCTGGTGTTTCTCTCTCCCCTCCTTTTATAACCCTGCTATTGCCTCATTTTCATCCCGCTCCTGGTCAGCAGAGATGGCTTTGATGGTGGGTTTTCCCCCAGGCTTGAGCTGGGAATTAAGCCTGGCTTAACTTTTGCAGCACAGTGCACCTGGCTGGGGGTTTTCCACCAAGACTCATTTATATTAAATAATAACATGTAGAGGAGTCTGAGTGGTTTTGGTGAACTGCTGTAAATGCAAAAAAAGGGGATTAAGGAGCTTTAGGGCTTTGGTGCTTTAGATGGAAAAGCCATGAGAACAATGAATTTCCCCCAGGTTTTGTACAGTTTAAAAATTGGTTTTGGAAAGGAAAATTGAAAAGTTTTTGCTTCTGTTTCTTATAGGCTGAAAGGTCATTCTAACCCCTCTGCCCTCAGATTTTCCTGGAGCAGGGAAATTTTCCCTGGTTTGCATCCTAAATCTGTATGCTAAATTACATACACTGTGTTTATGTTTAAACCAGCAGTTTAGTGACTGTGATTGATGGGATTTGAATTTTGTTAAGCAAACAGAACAATCTTTAAATATTTTTTTCAGTACTTAAATCAGAGATAGTCCTTGGAAGTATTTAAAGCCAGGTTGGACAGGGCTTGGAGCAACCTGGTCTAGTGGAAGGTGTCCCTGCTCATGGCAGGGAATTGGAATGAGATCTGTAAGGTCCCTTCCAATGCAAACCATCCCATGATCCTGTGATTTTAGTAGGCCTCAACAAGGCTGAGACATTCCTGTGGATGAGAATGACTTTGGCAGATGTGGAAGTGCTCCTGCTTCGGGGCACAAGCCATGTCCTACCCCAAAGGGAGAGACAGAGATGCTTCCCCTGGATCTCTGTGAGGACATCCCCGTCCTGGGGATTTTTACGCTCTGGACCTGCTCGATTGGTGTTTTTTCCCTAGAGATGGAATCCGTGCAACACCTTCCCTTGAGCAGCCCAACGTAGCTCGTGTGACCCCATCTCCTTGCAGGTACTCCCGTCCTTTTTACTTCCCAGGAGGCAAAGCAGAGAGCTCAGGGTAGGGCTCAGGGGCGCTGCAAAGCCATCAGCGAGGCACCATGGCCAACCACCACCACACATTTCCTAATTTCATTTGATTTTTTTCTTTTTCGGGGGACTCTGCTGCATCCCGGGCCGCGAGGGGGGAATAACCTCTTTGATTTTATTTTTTTTTCAGTTCTCTCAGGCCAGACACACCACAGCCCTTTGAAACGCTCTGTGTCCCTTACCCCACCCATGAATGTGCCAAACCAACCTCTAGGACATGGATGGATGTCTCATGAGGACTTACGAGCTAGAGGACCCCAGTGCATCCCTTCCGATCATGCCCCCCTGTCTCCACAAAGCAGTGTAGCCTCTTCGGGAAGTGGTGGGAGTGAACATTTAGAAGATCAGCCTTCTGCTCGTAACACATTCCAGGAGGAAGGGAGTGGGATGAAAGGTGAGTGACAAACCAGACCCCGACCCCCCAGCACCCAGAGGCAGGAGGGGAAGAGCCGCTTGCCCGGCAGCGCGGGGCTCTCGGTTGGCGGTTTTGGGCGAGGATCCTCGTAACCAAACGGGGCCTCCCAGCGTTTCTTCCCGGCTCAGGAATTTAGGTTTAGGGGAATGCGTTGGGTTTTTCTTTTAAGTAGCAGCTGGTCCTGATCTGACGTCTTACACTTGGGTGCCGTTGGGCTGGTTTTGCCCCAAAATCCTGTGAGCTGCCAGCTTTCCAAAAAGCTGGATTTTTTCCATAGCCTGTGGCTTTTGGCTGCGAGTGGTGCTCTTTTTTCTCTTTCTTTTTTTATGACAGTGAAAAATAGCTTAGAGCAAGCTTAGCAAGCCACGTGTGATTTACCATTGCAGTGTTTGGTACCCACCAAGTATTTGGGGAAGTTTTGGCTTGGGGTACTTGTTTGCAGTGAATTTAACCTGTGTGTTTCGGTTGGTTTTCCCGTTATACCTGCATTTCACAGAGATTTTGGCAATAAATGTATGTGGTTCTGGTGGTAAACAAGGCAGAAATGAACCCCACTTGCTGCAGTCAAAGATGGAGAGCAAACTTCAGGCTGAGGAGGAATAAATAGATAGAAACTGGGCAAACACACGGACTGTGTGTTCCTGGGAACAGACTGAAAATGACCCTGCATCTCTCAGACTGATTTAAACAACTCCAATTTGCATTAATGCAAAGCAGCTCGATTGTGTACAGACCAATGGTGTATTAGAATAGGGAAATAATTGTATTTTTTAACAGTCACAAAGTCTGATTTTAGTCTAATTACAGACAAATTGAGATATGGATAAATCTGTGTGATGTGGGACTGTGTTTGGCTTGGCTCTGGATGGCTTTGATGTGCATGAAATAAATGCATGAAAAACCCCTCATGGTTCCAAGGAATGTAACAGAGGCAGGTCGGATCCTGCAGTCTGTCTGGCCAGGGAAAACTTTTTGGGAGCAGGTGTTTGGGAGGGGCTGTTTAACACTACATTTCTCCAGGTTTCTGCGGAAGGAGCTGGGGAGGGAGACCATGGGGAGCTTGGCTCCCTGTGATCCGCAGCTGCAGCTCCAAGATCTGCGTGGATAGAAACTTCCCGGTGCTGTGCAGTCAACCTGTGTGGCCAAATCCACAAAACCCAGAGGCTGTCCACAAGCAATAATCCATTAAATAACCCCCACATATTAACACATCCCTTTGCTGCTGTGTGCAGCTGGGATATGGCCATCCTTCCTCAGGCCATCCCTTCCCGGACTTCCAAACATGATTCCCCCATTGCTGACTCAGCCAAATGGCTCTTGTCCCCCTGTCCAGGGACGTGCAGAGCTGATGTTCACAACCTCTGGTGTCTATGCCTGCCGTGTCCTCCCCCCTCTGCTGGGTTTTCTTCAGGCTGAACCATTCCAGTGCCTTCCCAGATGATGTTTTCTAAACTTGGGGTTGTTCCTGCTTCTCTCCGCCAGGTTTTTTTCCAAAAAGTCCGCGTTTTACTGAAGGTGTGTTGCCCAAAAGTGGACTTGGAAGCAGAGCAGAGGCTTGTTTGCCTCCAGACAGCATTCCTGTGGCTGTGTAGCTCATCGTCCTCAAATAACAAAGCACCGTGGGCTGCATATGACCCATTGTATCCCCACAGCTTTCCTGAAAAAAAAAAGGACTGCCCGTTCCCTGCACTCGGATCGTGCCGTTTCTCGTTCCTGCAGAAACGCACAACTTGGTGCATTTTTATTGGGTTGCCTCGTATTCCATCCAGACCGGCTGCTCCCGTTGCCAAGTCCCTTCTCTGAATTGCAGCCACATCTCCCCGAGCGCCTGCAGGCTCCTGTGGCTCGGTGTCACCCCTGCTTCTGGTCAGCTGGTTCCTTCTTTAACACCCTCCGGGGCATCCAGGAGGATCCAGACCCACGGGATCTGGAATGTGAGGAACCCATGACAGATCCCCATCTGGTTCAGCAGTTGATCTCCCCCAGTGTCACCTGTTTCTTCCCTTTCTGTTTGTCTTTATGCTCTCATGTCACCCATTTCTTCTCTTTCCATCTGTGTTCATGCTGAAGGGGAAATGCCTTTTGGCTTTTTCCTAGCTCTTGGTTTCTCCAGGGGAAGATACGGACACTTGGTTCCCTGTGGAGCCCGTCTGTCTGTCTGTCTGTCCCTTCCCATGTCCCTGCCATGGCAGGGGGTTGGAATTAGATGATCTTTAAGATCCCTTCCCACCCAAACCATTCCAGGATTCTGTGATTCCTGGGGCACAGTTTGGGGAGCACTGGGAGGAGGGTCTGGATAGAGCCAGGGTTTTCTGCTGGGAGTATATCCAAGGTGTCCTGTGTGTAAATATTGCAGGGTGAGCTGTTTTCCTTCTAAATTTCCTGACAGCAGTGCCATGACTTTGCAATTAGCTCCTGGTAATTGCTGATTAAAGAGTAGCTCTGCAGGCAGGTGGTTCACCCATCCATGGAGAGCCTTGGGAAGTTTGACTTTCCAAGGACCATGAAATAACCTTGGACGTCCTTGCACCTCCTGGTTGCCTCTTCCCTGTGGGAAAGGGGAAGGCCTCACCACACACAGCACACCCTCTGTGTGCCGGGGTAGCTCCTTCTCCCCAACCTGCTTCCAGGATTGCCGTGTCTGCTGGCAGGGGGCTCTGGGACCATCACTCAGCCCAAAATTAGGGCGTGATCCAGACAGGCTGATGCAAAGGTGAAGAGCTGCTTCTGCGGTCCAGACCCCTGCAAAAGTTGGAGATGGGTTTCCTGCAGGGTTCAGTGTCTACATGAAGTTGCATCTCTCTTCTGGAAGTATCCCTGTGGGCTTTGCCATCGGCAGGGACGTGTGCCAAAGGCAGGTGTCCCCAGGGGACACGGGATCAGGGAGACTTTTAATGTGCTGTCACTAGAATGGTGTGGTTTTGTGTTAAAGTGATGTTGAGATTGGAGCCTGTGCTGGAAATGGGGCTTTTTGCTAAGTGGTCTTTATTTATTTTAAACAGAAATTCAGTTTAAGAGGATGCTAGTAGCAGGCTTTGGGGCTGTTGCATGTCAGAACTTTTGGAAAACGGTGAATTTCAGCCCATCTGTGCTCAGTAATTGCTTTTCCCTGTGCTTGGTGTGGGGTCGATCTCCTGTGCAGCACTTAAGGAATTTCACTGACACGTGACTCCCGATGTGTGTCTGGGGTTTTGGAGAGTGTGAGCAAAACACAGCATGCTGGGATTGTTTGCATCCTCTGCTCGGATGCAAGGTGGGTTTAGGATCAGCCCGGGCAGCAGGAGACTTCTGGCAGATGTGTGGATTGCCTTAGGGAACCAAACCAATGGTCCCTCTTGGCCTGTCCCTTCCAGTGACGAGGCCTTGGTTCAGGAAGAGGTCATGGACGATCCTTGGCTTGCATCTGGTACTCAACAGTGTGGGACTTTCTGGACTCACACTATGGGATGGATGTCCCAGTGGTGGGAATGAGCTCCCAGGTGTCTCACTGGTGGGGAAGGGGATGAGGACTATGGACAAGGTATTGCTGGGAGGGGAGCATGTCAGCTGGGTATGCTGTGGCAGAGCTGCTGTCGGGTTGTAGGTGCTAAATAAAGCAGCTCTCAATTTGGCAAAGCATTTGAAGCCTTTACAAAGGAAAAGCATCGCCACAGGCCCGGTGCTGTGCTGCAGCACAGACACCTGCGGGGCCCCCCTCCCTCCTGGGGTGTCACCACAGACCCCCAAACCTGCAAAACCCTGAGTAGCTGCTTGCTGTCACATTGCCTCCTCTGTGGAGAACACCCCACCGTGGAGTCTGGTGGGGTTTTGAATGTCACAGAGGCAGGATTCCCCTCCCAGGTTCCTCACTATGAAACCACATTGATGTCAGGAGGATAAATTTATTTTTGGGTATCCATCCAGCCAGGCACAGAGGTGCTACACTGCAGGTAATGACTGGGAAGGAAGAAGTCATTTCAGTCGGTGCGTTTTTAGGTCCCAAGTTGCCCGTTGAAGCAGGCTGTGGGGCCATCTTTGATGGCACACCATTTTTCCATCCCAGACACATCTCTTTATTCCTGTTTAAGCAGCCAGTTCCATTTTCAGCACATGCCACCATCCCTCATGCCATAAACAAAAACATGCCATCTACAAAACAGCCCTTGCTCATCCCAAGCTCAACCACTGCTTGAGCTTCAGCAGTTCCCATGTTCCTGGGAAAACAGCAGTGAGGAGCTTGGCGTGCAGTGGCACAATGCCAGCTCCCCGTGGGCTAATTCCCAGTGGCTTTCCACAGAAACCCAACTTCTGAGGATATGTCCTCATCCAGGGGCCAGTTTCTTGTCCCATCCACCTCCACAGCACTGTGTCCTCCCAAAGGTCCGTGAAGTTCATTGAGGTGTCCGGTGGGATGCCCCTCGTGTTGGTGTTGATGCTGTTGCTCATGGTTGTGCCATTCCATGAATTCAGCGGAGCTCTCCTCTCCCTACCTTTGTGTTCCAGATGTCCCAGCCTGGCTGAAGAGCCTCCGGCTGCACAAGTACGCTGCCCTCTTCTCCCAGATGACGTACGAGGAGATGATGGCCCTCACCGAATGCCAGCTCGAGGCACAAGTACGTCCCACGTCACCTGGGGGGTGACACACCTCCAACACCCCTTTCTGTGTCTTCCCGTGGGTGGGAAGCAGAGAAAGGGAAGTTGGGTCTCGGGGAGTGAAAAAATCCCACACTGTACCTGAAAAAACCTTGTCCCCATGTTCTTACTGGAGTCCTGGCATGGAAGTCCCATCACTGGGAGCTGCGCTTGGGGTTTTTTTTCCAGTTGGGATTAAGTTCAGGAGTTTCAGGGGTACAACCTGCAGTAGCCAATTCCTTTAAAGTCAGTGGGGCTTTGATGGCTGATTGCCTTTGAAAATGTTGTAGACTCATAGAATATTGCTGGTTTGGGTTGGAAGTGACCTTACAGATTATCTTTAAGGTTCCAACCACCGCTGCTTTCAGGTTCACCTCTGCATTATCCTTGGGATGAAGAGGAATGGGCAACACCGTTGCTTTCCATCTGTGAGGTGCAACAGGGAGGGACAGACTAGCTGGAAATCTCTGTCTTCAGCAAGTCTCTGAGTGATTTTCTATGTCCCCCAGGAATCCCTGCACTCAGAAATTTCACTGATTTCTAGCAGCCCTTTCTGTTGAGGAGAGGAAGGGTTTGGGTTGACCCACCTGCCCCATGGAAGTGTTAACACCAAGTTTTGTGCTGTTTTTGCAGAACGTTACCAAAGGCGCAAGACACAAAATAGTCATCAGTATCCAAAAGCTAAAAGAAAGACAAAACCTGCTCAAATCTCTAGAAGGGGTAAGTAATCACAACCATTTTTGTATTTCTTGTGTTTTTAAGAAGCCAGGAATTAATTCTGGGGTGAAGCACTCTTTGCTTACACATGTTGTGGGGATCTTCTGCAGGGAAATCTGTTATTGGCTTAGCTGCGTGTGAACGACGCCCTTTACCAGATGCTGGGTTTATTTCACAGAATTCCAGAACGGTTTGGGCTGGCAGCGACCTTACAGACCATCCAGTTCCAACCCTCTGCCATGGCTGGAGACACCTTCCACTAGAGCACATTGCTCAAAGCTGTGTTTTGCAGAGTGGGTCCTAATGCATCTCAGACAGCAGGGATGGATGTACCCTGTAGCCCTGGCCAGCTCCAGGATACTCAGAAAGACTTGAGCTTTCCTGGAACAACATATGGGCACCCTGTCCCCTGATAAAACACCAGCCACCTGCATCAGTGCCTGAACAACGTCTTGAATTTCCAAGGAGAATAAATAAAAACTTCTTTATCACTTCAGCAAAAGCTTAAACCCTGCAGAAAGTGCTGTTGGGGAAGCAGCAGCACCACAGCCTTGCTGGGAGCAGCTCACCCAACCTCTCCCTATTTATTATCGCTGTATTATATTATATTTAATTGCACCATCTTCAAACAGAAACTTGCAGAGCCTCCCACTAGGGGCTTTTAAATACTTCTGTGGTGTGTTGCTATTTATTGGTGTTTTCCTTAGCTCACTGCTTCACTATTTATTTATAATACGGGCTTGTGCTCAGAGTATGGCAGGAGCTAATAAAGCCATATTTACCTCTGTTATTAATAATAACTATTAAATCCAAGAGCTGGATGGAGCTGGCTGCAGCTCTGTGTTTTCCAGGCGATTGCACAGCCTCTTCCCCCGCTTCTCCGCCGGGATTTGGAAATCTGGTATTGATTGAGTGGCGCTGTGCGGGAGCTGCAGCCCAGCTCAGCTGGCACAGCCAGCCACGCACACTGTAAAATACAGGAGAGAAGTGGCAGGGACTGGTTTGGAGCCCTCCTGGGGTGGGTTTGGGCTGTGGCACTGTGACCCTGTCCTGCTTTGCTGGGGCTCGGAGCTGCCTGTGAGCTGCTTTCCCTGGGAGGAGACGTCTCTGGTTTTCCAGGTTTCCCATCCAGTTTTTGCTAAACAAGAGCATGTGTGGGACTTGATGCTTTTGGGCAGTGTCTCACTGCTAAAGATTGCTGCTTTCTTGGAAAGAGCTGTTCCACCCCTCTCTGTTAGTTAGCAGGGCAGGATTTTTTCCCAAAAACATAGTGCCCAGCAGACTGACACCAGATCTTTGAGAGAAGTGGAGCTGAGACGTCCAAGAGTGAGCTGGGAATGCAGCAGGAATTAGAATCAACAACCGTTTCAGGGCTTGCACGCATCCCATGTGCCCACTTAGTGTCCCTTCCTTCAGTGCATCAGGATTCACTCCAAAAGCTGCCTGTTTCCAAGCAGTGTCCCGTGAGCCAGACCGTGCAGGAGCCTGCAGTGAGCTGGTCTGGTCCAGGCTACATTAAAAATAGAATGCAATTATTTCCCATCACTGGGACATGGATCTGACTATAGAAATGGAGTTCTTGATCCACACCAGGAGCAAGGCTGGAGTACACCCAAATTCTCTCCCTCCTGGGTGGATCTGTCCAAGGATCTCCAAGTTGAGTGGTTTTGCTGTGGGAGTATCAGTTCACCTCTTGGTGTCCCCTACTATGTCTGACCAAAAACCACCTGCTCCCCTGGAAACCCTCCCAGTCCCCTCTGCATCCACTCCCCCAGCCCATCCCAGAGTGGACAGGGATGTCCCCACTGCTGCCACAGTATAGGCTCCTGCATCCCAGCACAGTCCTGGGCTCTGAGATGATCTCAGAGCACGAGGATGCCATGGCAAGCAGTTTTGGGGCAGAGCAGTTAATGGGGAGCCAGGCTTGAAGGTGCTGGAAATGGGAAACAAGCCCACATTAGTGTAATTCCAATGAAACAGAGCTGAAATGTTCTGATTGTGGGATTGGTGGGGAATGAACAAGATATTCACTGCTCTGGGCATTGAAATCTCCCAGGCTCAGTCCCTCTCATGGAGTTGCCATCTCCTAGGGGAAATCTGGAAGCTGGATTGTTGTTGGGTTTGGGTCCCAGTGGTTGATGGGGCACATTTATCTCTGGGGATTCAGGTCTGAACACACCCGTGGATAATCAGACACAGTCCCTGCAGCACTCCCCTGATACGAGGAAAAGACTTGGTGAATGAAACGTGGCTGTTGACTGTGGAATGCAGCAGGATCCTGAAGCGGGAGCAAAGCCATTGGCTTTGCTGGGAATTCTCAGGGGGTCACGGGAGGGATCTGGTTTACAGCTGATGTCCCGTTGTCCCTGCCAAGACAAACCCTCTTCTCTCCAATCCGCAGGACATCCTGGAAGGTGGCAACTTGCGTGTCCCGCTGCAGGAACTACACCAAATGATCCTCACCCCCATCAAAGCCTACTCTTCCCAGAACTCGAGCACGGAGGACCACAGCCGGGACGTGGACTCGCACCACCCCTCCTCCCTGATGGGCTCGGACAGCCAAGGCTCCGACTGCAAGGACTCCGCGGCGGCCGGGATGCAGCAGCACCATCTGCCGGGGTGCGAGGGCGAGTCAGGGGGGGCCCCTCTGCCCGAGGGTGACCTGCCCGGGCAGTTCACCCGAGTGATGGGGAAAGGTGAGCAGCTCTCACTTGGCCTTGGGGACTTGAGGACGTGTCACTAGGCAGGGCTGCTTTGGGGCAGGGGGTGTGCGGTGGCAGCGCTGGCAGCCGCCTTCCCCTGAGCTCCTGCAGGTCCTAGTCTGAGGGGTGATAGTTTTTTGAGGTCATGTCGTGCTGGGGTTAGAGGTAAGAAGGTAGGACAGGTGGTTTGTGATTTTGGGGAGGGGCAGCAGTGGCCCAAGCTGCCTGCCTGAGGTCCAAGGTGGATAGCACGCATTCCAAGCCCCAAGTCCAAGGTGGATAGCATCCTCTCCCAGCCCCAGGTCAGAAGCAGGAATAGCAACTTTTCCTGAGGTCAAGAGTGGAGGACATCTTCTCTCTTCCCATCCAGAGCCATAGGGTCATCCCACTGATCCAGAAGTGTTTTCAGCAGCATCTCTTGGACTTATTCTGCTTGGAGCAGGGTGGCAGTGGTGCATGGGCTGGACACGAGCCATCTTGACTGCAAATCAGTGGGTCCAACCCCTTTTTATGGCCCAGTTTGGATGCAGGACATCCGGAATACTCCAGTGCCATTCCACGTCTAGTGCAGGGTGCACGGCTTTGCATCAGGGATGACACATTTGGAGGTGACAGGAGCAATCTGAGGTGGGGATCGACCTCCTGTGCCATATTCAGGGCTCTTGGAGCAAATCTGTTTGAGCTTGGATGTGCCCTAGCCCTTGTTGGTGGCACGTGAGGTGTCAGTGCTGGCTGCATGGGGGAAGATCTCCCTGGGGAAGAGGAGTCTTATCCACAGGAGACTGGTAACAGAAAGAACCTCATTGGGATGCTACAAAGACATACCAGCCTTGTCTGTATTTCCAGCCTTTTTTGCAAAAATATAAGCTGAGATGTTTTCCATACAGAAACCTGGTGCAGAGTTTGTCCCCAGCCAGTTGCAGAAACAGCCACATGTGGGCCTCTGGCCCCATTTTATTCCTGTGACAAATGCCAAAGTGTGGAACAAGCCCTGCCAAGATGTGGTGTCCTCCTGGACCTCAAGGCATCCCTGCTCAGGGGTTTGCAACAGGAAAAACTCACTCCTCTGTGAGCTCATTCCCACTTCCTTTAATCACCCTCATTCCAAAAGAGGTTAAAATTCATCAGGAAAGGTGGGAATCTACCACTCTGCAGTGGGGGCAGGTTTTGGCCATGGGAGCAGGAGCTCTCTTGCCTATGAATAGGGATTAATCCTGTGCCCCTGAGTTGCTTAGGTCTAATTTTGGGGACTCCAACGGTGTTACTCTGGATTTACACCATCATAACAGAGAACAAAATCTGGCCCTAAATATAGGAAGGCATGGCAGGAATTGGGGAAGGGCGTTTTTTCTCACTGATGAAAAACTACTTGTGGTTACCAGGGAAACAGGATGTCCAAGGTGTTTGTGGGCCCCATCTTGGTGTCCCCATCCCCATTTCCCTTCTCTTCTTTTTTTTTTTTCCAGTCTGCACACAACTTTTAGTTTCCCGACCAGATGAAGAGAATATAAGTTCCTATTTACAGCTCATAGACAAATGTCTAATCCACGAGGTGAGTCGTGTCGGATCATCTAAAACTGTTGTTCCCATCACTTGGAAACTGTTTCCAAAGTGTCTGTTTATGTAAACCTTTCGGTTTCTAACACAAATATTTTTGGGGGGTATTAATAGTAATTCTGACAGAACAGGCTTGAAGCGGGCGGTAGCTCCAACGTGGTGCATGGAAATGTTGCTTCCCCCCACGCTGGTTTAATTGCCAAGGCCTGGAGCTGGGAAATTCATCTGGCTCGTGACAGTCCCATCAGCAGCTGGATGAAAGGAGGAATCTCAGGATGAACGTGCAGGCGGTTTCCATCAGACAGAGCCGGCGATCCCTTGGCGTTGCCTCCTCCCGTTTCGCAGCACGTGGTCTTGGGATTTTGCAACAGGGATTTTGCATCTGTTTCTGCTCCCAGCGGATCAGCTTTGACTGGGTGATGGCTTGGGATGGCCCAGACTGTGCCACAGGGCTCTGGCACGCTCCTGCCCAGTGGCAGGGAGGGATGGCCGGTGTCCCTGGTGTCCTGCAGTGTCTCCTACCCACACTGGCTGTACCTGGAAGAACCAGCTGCTTCCATCAGCTGCCCATATGGCAGGGAGCAGGGAGCAGAAGTGGTGGAAGCTGAGGCCTGGGGCCAGAGAGCAAAGCCAGGAGGACATGGAACTTTTCCCAAAGTGCCTGCACTTCTCCCACCAGAGCCAGCCCATGTCCCAGGACCACCCTCTGCGTTGGCTCCGGCGTAATCAGCGTCAAGAGGGAGCATCTCCTCCAGAGTGGTTCAGAGCAATCAAGTCAGACACTAATTAGCCTCCAGATTGTCCTCTGGAGACTCATGCTCCTCTCCAACGGAGACCTTGGGTGTCTAAAGTTAGCAGTGGTGGCACGTGGGTGTCCCTGTCACCCACACCTCCTGCCTGGAGCTCTGGGAGGAGGTCTGTCCCTGCCAGGGTGACCTTTGCAGGGAGCCTGGGCGGGTGACAGGCTCACCCTGGGTGACCTCCCTCAGAGCCTGTTGGTGCCAGGATCACAGCCAAGCTCTGCCCAGACCCGAAAAGGGGGATAGGATGCAGGATGCCACAGGACGGCTCAGCTTTCCAAATCCCAGCTTTGCCCACCCTGGCAGCATTTCTAGAGCCACATGCAGGTGACAAGTGTCACCACCCGTCGGGACCCACCGTCAAACCCCTGCTCTGCCAAAAGGAGTTGGCAGCCTTGAGGCAGAGCTGGGCTGTCACTCTGGGACACAGGGAATGCCGCCGGAGCATTTTCTCCACCTGACATGAGTAAATCCTGAAGAAAGACCAGTGTTTCCCCCTGGACATGTTGATGGGGCTCAGCTCACCCCATCACCTGCTCCAGCTGCTTTTCTTTACCCGCACACCCACATGCACATCCCTGCTCGCTTTGTCCATAAGAATATTCACACATTTCCTATTTTCCTCTCTCTTTTTTTTTTGGGCAGGCGTTTACAGAGATCCAGAAGAAGCGGCTGCTGTCATGGAAACAGCAGGTGCAGAAACTCTTTCGGTCTTTCCCTCGGAAATCCCTCCTGGAGCTGTCAGGCTATCGGCAGCAGAGGAGGTATGCGGGATTTCGGGAGGGGAGGGGTGGATGCAGTGGCCAGAGCAAGAGCACTCCAAGTGGGAACAATGTCTCTCAGAGAGAGGGGTGGGTTCTGCTGGATTCAGAGCCACGTTTAGAGAGGCAGGAGGGTTGGAAAAGCTTCAGCAGTGAAATCCCAGGTGCTGGCTGGGAAGGGAACACAGTAGTCAGTGTCCTTGTGGTCACTGCCTTCCCCTCCGATCCCACCCTGTCTCCATGGCTCCAAACCCAGCCCTTCCCAGTTGTGCAGCGTGTCCCCAACACTGAGCTCTTTCCCTGCTGCCCTTTGATGATGGCATCAGCACTGGAGTTTCCTCAGAAAGCTGTCAGGGGGCAGAGAAAAAAGGCTGGAGCTTTCAGAGTCAGAGGTGCAGCAGAGAGCCAGGCAGGGCTGTGTTGGGAACACCATGTTTGTTCACTTCCAAGGTGATGCTGGATTTTGGGTGATCCTAGAAAGAGTAGGGGTTGTATCAAGAAGAGGTATTTTAAAACCACTTTTAACAGCAACATCAGCCCTTTGTTTCATTCTGCAAAGCCTGGTTTGTTGCAAGTTCTTTATTCCCCAAAAAGAAAGTGTTTTGGAGATAACTGGGAGTATAGGAACTTCCAAGATGAGATTTCAGGAAAGCACCTTTAGCTCAGCCCTCCCTAATAAAACTTGGATTCATTAGGTTGTTCTAACCAAATTTTACAGAACCTGGGAAGTCTCAGAGCAGGGGGGACTATATTTGTGAAAATGAACCTCCTGGAAGGGGAGAAAGAAAACCCAACAGCATAAGCTGAACTTTAATTAGACACTGGAGAACCCACTCGTGAGAGATCTCAAAGAAATCGGGTTCCCAGGGCATTACCTGAGTTATTTTAAATTGTATTTAACAACAGGCCCATTTTGCAGGAGTAAAATAAACTTTAAAGAAAACAAATGTGGATCTGAGAACTGCAGAAGGGTGGGAGGGTGACTGGCAGGCGGGAAGAAGAGAGGATGCTGCACATCCAGTCTACCTCCTTCCTGCTGTCTCTGCAGGATGGAGGGACCACCCTCGGTGAGGTGGGAGGGTCAGGACCCCCTGGCAGGGGTCAGTGTCTCACCCTCGGCGCTCTCTCTCTCCGCAGCCGAGGCTTTGGCCAGTCGAACTCCCTCCCGACAGCCGGATCCGCAGGGGCAGGGCTGGGCCGGAGGAACCCCCGCCAGTTCCAGATCCCCTCCCGCAACCTCCCCACGGCCCGGCTGGGGCTGCTGGGCCCCACTGGGCTGCTGGGCACCCCCCAGCGCAGCCCTGCCGCCAGCCCCGCCATCCTCAAGCAAGGCAGACAGGTTGGTCGGCGTTCGTGGCGTCTCCAGCTCTTCCATCCCTTTCCCACAAGCTTCCTTCGGTTTTCATTCTCTAACTTGTCCAGATCCCCACTTTTTCCCCCACTCTTCAAGCAGTTTGCAGGCTTTGGGTTGCGCTCCCCTCTGTGCAGTGGGATGTGGAAGTGGGACCAGTGGGAGGGGGACAAACCAAGCATCAGAGGGGGAAAATCTGAGTCCTTGAAGTGACTTATAAAATAGGGAGAGAGGATTTTGACAAGACCAGATGGTGTTAGGAGAAGGGGGAAGGGTTTTAAATTGACAGAGGGGAGATTTAGATGAGATACTGGGTAGAAATTCTTCTCTGTGAGGGGGCCAAGGCCGTGGCACAGGTTGCCCAGAGAAGCTGTTGCTGCCCCTGGATCCCTGGAAGTGTCCAAGGCCAGGTTGGATGGGGCTTGGAGCAACCTGGTCCAGTGAAAAGTGTCCCTGCCCGTGGCAGGGAGTTGTACCTAGATTATCTGTAAGGTCCCTTCCAACCCGAACCATCCTGTGATCCTACAAGCCCACAGTAGTTATAAACCCATGGCACAGAGGGCTTTGCTTTGCATCCCACACTTTGTGTTTGCTCCCCACAGAACCTGTGGTTTGCCAACCCCGGGGGCAGTAACAGCATGCCCAGCCGGAGCCACAGCTCGGTGCAGAGGACGCGCTCGCTGCCGGTCCACACGTCCCCGCAGACCATGCTGATGTTTCAGCAGCCAGGTAGGCAGCAGAGGTGCTTTTCCATTTACCCACAGCTGGGTGAGACAAGGGGAGGTGAGAGGAGCTGTGCTGGTGAGCCTCCCCACGGGCACACGGCCCATGCTGGCACAGTGTGCTTGCACCGGGGTGTCTCTGCATTCCTGGGTTAACCAGAGACATCGCTGGAGGGATTTCTGACCCTATAGATGCCATCTTGACCCTGTGTATCACGGTGCTGGTGCCTTACCTAGCTTGCTTCTGAGGGGCTCATGGCAGGCAGGAAGGTGGTGGTAGCTCATCCATCACTTTTTCCTCATGGATGGACACGGAGCCCCGGTGCGGAAGGACTGCCTTCATGCACTCAAGGGAAATTCTTTCCACAGTGCGTGTGAAGGGAAATGGTGCTGTGTCAGTGCTTCCTTCCCAAACACTGCCAAAGTGCTCCTGCATATAGGAGCATCCTCTGATTCAGGGAGGATCCCGCTGACCTTGGACCCTGGACCTGGAGCATCCTGGCCCTGAGGAAGCCTGTTTGTGTATCCCTTCCTTAGCCTTTGAGCGTGCCTTTTCCTACCAACACGCGTAACAATTTACACCTCGGGGCAGGGAATCCGTCCCCCAGTAAACTCACCCTCATCCCTGCGCTCCTGCTGGTTTGGGCTGGCAGCTGCCTGGCCTCACACACCAGCGGTGTTTAACTGCAGCATTTGGGCAGCAAATGTTCCGTACAGCAGGAGCAGCAGCTGCTCCCGGGTATTGATTAAACACCGGGACAAGGGCACATTTCTCAGGCGCTGGAGGAGAATAAATGGGTTTCTCTTCGCACGTCAGCCTGCGGTGGATGAGGGCGTAGGAGGATTGGGGAGCCAAAGACGTGGATTAAGTTGCAAGGAAAATAAGCAATAATGTGGTGCTGGGCTCACAAACCACTGTTTGCCGGGCTGTGGGGGGACCTCAACCCTCCTGGATCTCATCCCATGTTCCTGTGAGCCAGTGGAAAGCAGGAGATGCCGTCCAGCACAGTAGCACAAGCTGTATTTGCAGGTTTTGCTGCGGGGTGGGGAAGGTTTGCTGCTGTTTAGATTAGGACGGGGGTGTTGGAACCCTCCAGACTTCATGTGTGTGTCCCCTTTTTTGTACTCAACCCCCAGGGATGTGGCAGCGATGACGTGGGCGACTGAGTGGGAGCCAGGCTGGTCCTGGAGAAGCCAGACTGTGTCTCTGCTGGTCTGTGCTGCCATCCCATGTCCGAGCAGTAACCCTGCCTGCACGGACAGCACCCATCCCCAGGAGATGACCAGGGCTGCCCTCTCCCTGGGTGGGGTTTCTACTCTCACTCCAACTGCCCCTCACATCTCTTATTGGCACCTGAACCCCCTCAGATTCATCCCTTATGGATAACACAGGGTTATGACTGCTTTTGTTAGTGAAGGTGATTTTACTGGGAGTCCTGTCAGACCCTCCTGGGGCATTTTTCAGATGTTTTCCCCACACAGACCAGGCAGGCAGGGTCTCTGCCAGGTCCCTGACCAGGGTCTCCTATTCCCTTTCTCCCTGCAGAGTTCCAGGTGCCGGTGACTGAACCTGACATCAACAACAGGCTGGAGTCCCTGTGCCTGAGCATGACGGAGCACGCACTCAGCGGTGAGCATTCCCTCCTCCTGGGGCTCTTCCAGCACGTCCACGCCGCCTCTGCTGAGCCCCCCAGCACCTGCCCCTGCCCTGCACCCCCCAAAAGCTGGGACAGGCTGTGGCTGTGAGAGCGGGACGGCGGCAGGGCTGGATGCAGGGATGCTCCCAGGGATGCTCCCGGGAGCGTTCAGACGGGAATATTGGCTTCTCTCGGCGAGGTGGCCAGAGCAGGGGGTGAAGCCGAACGCAGGGATCACACTAGCACTAGTGGAGCCTGTGCTAATTAGCCACTCGTCAGCTTGCTAATGATAATTAGTGTTAGCTCGCTACTCTCGTTAGCTCTCGATAAAGCCCCTGCCGCCGGCGCGCTCGGATGGGTCACGGGCTGTGGAGTGTTGTACCCTTCCGCCACCGGATCCCTCGCTTGGCCGGGGGTGCCCCACAGCTGGGGGCTAAATCCCTGCCGGGCGCTGCGCCAGGGGCTGTGCCGGGCACTGTGCCCTGGGGCCGGCAGTCCACACAGCCAGGACTGCCAGCGGATAACGGGCACGGGGAGGGAGGAGGACCGGGGCAAAAACAAGTGGGGAAGATGGAAAAGGCAGCAGCAGCAGCGCGATGGAGAGCCTGGTGCAGCACAAAGCACCGGCACCAGAAGCTCCCGGTGTCCCTTGCCAACGCACTGGACCCCCAAGCACAAGGGATGACCCCCAGCGATGGGATGAGCACGGCCGCCGGCATCGCCCGGATTCCCGAATGACCAGCTCGGGTCTCGCTGCGGAAATCCTGGACTGTGACGGATGGTTGAGGACAGGAGCCCTCGGAGAGGACGAGTGCCACCAGGAGCCTTCGGGGAGGACAAGCGCCACCAGGCTCCCTGCAGATGCAACAGCCCTTCCCGGGGAGAGCAGCATGAGAACAAGGACTGTGGGAAGCAGCAGGGCCCTGGCAGCATCCCTGGCTGGGAAAACAAGGACACTTCTGTCACCCGAAGCGTTTCTCCAGCGTGTGCCCAGCCGAGGCTTAGCTGTCTTGTTCCTCTGCAGGGTACTGTTCCTCCAAGTTATTTTTTCCAGGTCGCATTCCCCGAGCCTCTCCAAACCGGTCGTGCTATAAATAGCTCTTAAAAAAATAAACCTTTCGGGGGAGAAAAAAA